>CATIWC010000696.1:0-447948 GCA_948472305.1 Vicia faba
GTTTTTTCCGAGAAATGCTTCCCTATTATTATTGTTGTTGTTGTTGTTTGTTTTGTTGTTGTTGTTATTATTGTTGTTGATATTGTTTTTGGTCTAGTTACCCTTAGTGTTGTTCTTGTTGTTTTTAAGATTGTTGCTAGTTTTCTTGTTGTTCTTGTTCGTGTTCATTTCTTGCTCTTGTTCTTATAAATAACACTAAGAACAACGAGAAGGTTTTTCTTGTTTTTGTGGTGTTCTGGTGGTTTTTGTTGTTATTATTTTTGTTCTTGTTATTCTTATTGTTCATGTTATTGTTCTTGTTATTATTCTTGTTGTTGTTTTTGTTATTATTGTTTTTGGTTGTGTTGTTCTCGTTGTTGTTCATGTTTTGTTTCTTGTTGTTGTTCTTGTTTTTGTTCTTGTTGTTAAAATACAACATAAGCTTTTATGATAAAATTTAAAATTTATTATGAAAAGTAGTATATACAAATTGTCAACATAAGTAGATATACATAATTTTTTTTATACTTTAGCCTTATATATTATCAACTAAACATCAATATATGTATTTTAATCTTATATTATTAGCTAAAAATATGAGATTTTTGTTAATTTAACCATTCAAAAAAATGATGGTTCTAAGTCGTTTATTTGTTACTTGTACTACATAATTTTTAATTTATTTTTATATAAGTCTTTGATTACAATAATAAGTAGGAAACAATATTTTTATTAAATATCATACAATTAAATAATGAACTTCTAAATAATTTTATTTTCTATAAAAATTAATAAACACAGAGATAATTTTATCTGAATATAATATAACTAAAAGATAATTTCTCATACTTTAAACTAATATTATTATTTTAAATACAAATTATGATTAATCATACTAATACTATAATATTTTAGAATATGAAACTAAAAAAAACAAATAATACAAATAAATACTTAAATATAAATCTCAAAACTCACAACTCTGAATTGTAAACCCTAAATCTTGCTCAACTGAAAACACTACGAGATTGCAATGGCATCTCTTTCACACACCGATAATGAAACTCTGAAGAGAAAACGCATGTTAGCTCTTTGAATTGAAGAGGTTTGACATTATTTGGGATTATGATAATACCGGTCTTCCAAAATAAGGTGTTAAGTTAGAATCTTTGAAACTTATATCAGTAACTCTGATGCTCGTATAAATTATCCTACTAATAATGTATTATGTAAAATTTATGGAAATATGGAGGAGGTGATGTTTAAAACCACCCAAGATATTATAAGAAAATTCAATTTATTTAAAATTATTGAGGTTAGGACGATGCTAGCGATTCAAAAATGATCATAGGAATGTTTGTGTTCACTCTAAAGAATCCTCCAACTGCGTGTATCATGCTTATAAGTGTTGATTGTGACTTAAGCAGTGCCCTCAATAGTTTGAGGGCATATGGCTAAACCATTTTCTTGGCTTTGAGCAAATTTAAACCAGCTCATCACTCAGTAATTGAAGCGACTTACTTTGTATAGCGTATTGAAGAGTTTTTACAAGAAATGTGTCCCTAAAGAAGCGTCAAAAACATATTGAACCATCTGACAACTCCATTAATCACGTTGTTGTACCCCCAAAATTTGTCATCTCTTTTCTCTAGACATTTCTCACAAAGATTTTAAAAGCTTAAGTTTTCACAAATGCAATTGGACTTTTAATGCCCCATATAATTTCCATGGATCATATTGGACTTTCAAGCATCAAGTCGAAGATGGAACTTCTGAATCTTCTAAAGGAGGAAGAGGAAACTGTCGAAAGCGCAAAGCAGATAAAAAAGGGTGTGTAGTTGCAGATAAGCACATCAAATTCAAAATCTAGTTCAGACTGTTCGAACCACATAACTGATCGAAAGGAGTGGTAGGGCATATTTTGACAAGTCAAAGAAGATAAAGGTTGCTTCGATCCACAAGCTTCGACTGGGAAATGGATGACTTCCAACAACCTTCTTCAGTCAACCTCTAAACCATTCTAAACAGATAGTTTCAACACTATGTATTACAAGTTTATCTTCATACTTGCTTCGATCCACAAGCTTCAACTAGGAAATGGCTTCCTTCGAGCAACCTGCTTCGATCCACCTCTAAACCCTTCGACACACATAGTTTCGACACTATGAATTACAAGTATATCTTCATTATTTCTTTGATCCACAAGCTTCGACTGGGAAATGGCTTCCCTTCGAGCAACTTGCTTCAATCCACCTATCAACCCTTCAACACACATAGTTTCTACACTATGAATTAAAATTTGAGGTTTGGACATTTAAACTTTCGACAACTTAATCAATTGATGGTTACTGGTAGGAAAGCAATCCATAAGTTCTTTCGTTTTGACTATGCCAATGAGATCATCTTGCATACTCAAAGTGGTAAGTTCATATGGATGTTGTCCATTCGAAGAACATACAATTTTTGGAAACAAATATTGTTTTGTCTGTTGATGAGTTTGGTCGATGGTTGTAAGTGTTTCATTCGAAGAACACACAATTAGTGGAAACAAATATTGTTTCGTCTGTTAATGAGTTTGGTCAAAAGTTATAAGTTGTCCATTCGAAGAACACATAATTGGTGGAAACAAATATTGTTTTGTCTGTTGATGAGTTTGGTCGAAGGTTGTGGATCTATGTGATCAAAACGAAAGGACGAAGTATTCGACATATTTAAGAGATTCAAGATGCTTGTTGAACAAAGTCCTATATACTGCCAAGCCAAAGCTTGCTATATTGTCCACATAACAACCTAAAACCATGTCAAAAAACAGTCTGTTGTACTGCAATGAAACAGCCCTGCACCAAGCTGCCACAACACTCCAAAACTGCTGCAAAACAGTCCTGTTATGCTGCTCCTAATCCAGTCTAAGCCTGCATTATCTCAGCCCCATATTTGCACAGAATTAGCACATAAGAGATGCATCAAAAGAAATCAATGGAAGAACATACCCAAACAGTTCAAGTTTTATTTGTTTTCCCCCCAAAACCCCAGCAAGACTCTTTTATAAATAAGTTGTTTCACAACACACAAAAAGGGGGGCTTTTGGCAGGGAAAAAGGAGCAGAAAGAAAAAAGAGAGAGAGGAGAGAACACGAAGGCTGAAGCCTTAAAACACTCTTAAACCCTAAACAAAAAAAAACATAACACATTTGTTCTTTTCTTTCAAACCCAGAACCAAAAAAACACAACACCTCTGTTCTTTTCTTTCGAACCCAGAACCAAAAAACACAACCCTCTGTTCTTTTCTTTCGAACCCAAGAACATTCAAGTCAGCAAATCAAGTTCGAAACATACATTCTAACTTCAAGGTAAGTCTTCTTGACTTTAAACCCTTCGTTTCAAGCATCATTGATGATTCATCTTCGAAGATAACCTGTAATAATCATTGCCTTCCAAGCTACCCTTTTTGTTTGTTTTCCTTTCTTGCCAATTATATGTTAAGAACTAACATGTACAAACTATAAAATAATGTTGGATAAAAAAATTACAGCATGGTTCGACACAAAGCCTTAGGCTTCGACACATACTACTTTACAGGCCCAAACAGAAAGGAAAAAGGGTGTGTGATTCGACACAACAAATTATGTTTTGAATCATACTATGTTTGATTTGAGATTACAGGTCCAAAAGAAGGATATGTTCGATGCACATAAGCATGCTTCGACACATGCTTCGACCCATGTTCGAAAGATTTGTTTTTTTCTCTCTTTTGCGCTATTTTTTTTATACATATTTCATATATTTTCATCATAACTATTCAATATGGTTTGTAATAGATAATTAGGTTTAATTTCTTGCAATCCCCATTTGTACATTTATATCCCCCATCCCCTAAATGATGTAATAGCGTAGAACATTTATTTTTTGCAATTTTATTGCTTTCATAAATGTTAGTAATTAGGGTGTGTATGGAAAGGTAAAAAATCAACCTTAGAAAATCCTAATTCAAGACAAGGTAATGCATGAAAAATAAACACTTTTCCACCTACACCTCTAGGGTTAACTCCACTTGTTGCCTTGAGAAAAATAGTCATGATGTGCATGTGAGACATCTTAGCAAAAGTAATCAAAATACAAGATCATAGTCCCTCGATGACGCTCCGAATGCTGCCTTACAAATGATTTTAGTCCCTTTAGAGAAATGCTAAGATATCTCACAATATTCACATTCATGATTATACGATGACCCACACCCGTCGCTTCATATCCAACGATAGGGCTTCTTACCAATCAATGATAAGATAGCAACATCTAAAGGAGGAGGAAAAGAACAAATACCTTTTGAGTAGGTAGGACGCTTGTAGTTGCTTGCTCACAAATCAAAACCATTTTCACACTTACACTTTCAAAACACTTTCAAAAAACAAACATCTCTTTGAACTATTTTCAAAACCAACACTTTGTATACATTCTTATAGAGACGAGAATCATTACAAAGTTTGTTGAAACAAAGGCGTTTTCAAAATATTTTCAAACTTGCACCTATCACAAACACACTTTCAAACAAAGAAACTTTCAAATGATATAGCAAGCAACTAAGAGCCCGTAGATAATTAAGGATGAAAAGGGTGCTGACACCTTCCCTTTTCATAACCTACCCCCCGAACTCAAGAAAATATCTCAAAGGTATTTCCTGTTATTTTTCATCCTTTCCTTTATTGGATAAAATAAAACTCGGTAGAGACTCTTGTTATCCGTAACAATTGCGATAAAATGCAAAACAACCAAGTCAGTTCTACCACCGTATTACAGAACTGGCGAATCTGTTGAGGAAATAAATAAAAAGTGGGGTTACCTTAGAGTTAGATCACATTTATTTTCTTTTATTGTTTGTTTTGTTTGCTTTACGTTTATGGGTTCTTTTTGGGGTTTGTTTTGATCCTCTATCCAGATCGGGGAACATAATTAGGTAAGTAGCAATAGATCGCGGGGATTATGCGGGGTATACCGACATGGTTGAAGCAATGGCTACATTATTGTGACGCATTTGTTAGTACCAGTATCTCTTGTGTTGAATCAAGGAGAATATGGGGCCGATGAGCGGTGTCATGAAGCACTAACTGACCTTAGAACCTTTAATTGAACAACTTGGCCATTAGGAAGTAGTGAGATAGCCGTCTTTGGTGTAGAGACTAAGACTGGTTAATACTCGATGCTACGCTCATTAAGATCAGACTTCGGGATATTTTGGTCGCCAATAAAGAGGCTTGCACTGAAAAAATACCCGATGAAGAAAGATCAATGATATTGAGATCCCCTAGAACCCGGTTACTTTTTAGGACAGCTTGAACCAACTAAACTTCAAAAGGTTACTTACCTATAAAATCCATGCAAGCCTAAACCTAAGGATTAGTTTGCTTTGTCTGTACATAACGACTTGTTTGCTTTTGCTTGTGTATGATTACTTGCACATAACATATTGACATCACAACATAGCATTGTCAATAACCATTTCAAGGATCTCAAGGGCCTGTGACGCAGGGTCATGATGAACCAAACGTCTATCAAGGGGGAAGAGGATTTATTCTCCTCTAACCAGATGTTGTCAAAGACCAAAGCACAATAACTTGAGTCAAGGGCTATGACCCACTTGACATGGTGAGCTTGATTCTCGTGGAAGGACATTCAACGATACGAAGTTCTCCAATCAAAGTTGTGATCAAATTTCAATTCTAACATCTTCTTGTATTTACACCGTGATATCCTTAAAAACATCGCATCCATATAGCATACATGTCATCATAACAGGTTTTCCCCATACAGGTTTTCTCATCTGCTTACTATTTATTTCAGTAGAGATGGCTCTAGAGCAAACAGTGAAGGATATTCAAGCACAAAATTCTTAATTCGAACAGATGTTCCTGGATTTAGCTAAAGGACAAGAGGACCTGAAGACTCTCATGATCAAAGACAAGAAGAAAAAGACAAAGAAATCAGTGGGTGTCCTGAATATGGGAAGGAGATTCAGAGAACCAAAAAAGCGAGCTCTAGAATTTGCAACTCGGTCAAATGAGGGGGACAATTAGGAAGAGAAGACAAAAGAAGGGGACCACAGTCTGGGGTCTGATGAAGAAGAGGCTGACTATGCTGAAGAATAATATCCTTCTGCTGATGACAAATATAAACAGCTGGAGGATCGTCTCAACACCATGGAAATTCATAGGGTACCTGGTCTAGATTTTGAAGAATTGGGGTTGGTTTCTGGAATGGTCATTCCACCGAAGTTCAAGGTTCCCGCATTTTCTAAATATGATGGGGTTTCATTTCCTAAGCTGCATCTGAGGTCTTATGTTAGAAAGATCCAACCTCACACTGCTGATAGGAATTTGTGGGTGCACTTCTTCCAGGAATGTTTATCGAGGACTCAATTGGAATGGTTTTATCAGCTGGACGGAACCAACATTCGCAACTGGGAGGATTTGGCTACTTCTTTCTACAGGAAGTACCAATACAATGCTGACCTCGCTCTAACCCGTACACAACTCCAAAGCATGTCTATGGCTTCCAGTGAGGGCTTCAAAGATTATGCCCAGAAATGGAGAGATCTTGCGGGAAGATTCCAGCCTCCTCTATCTGATAGAGAGCTGGTAGATATGTTCTTCGGTACTTTGTCAGGCCTATTTTTCAACCATCTGATCGGAAGCTCTTCAGCTGGGTTCACCAAGCTGATATTGACAGTTGAAAGAGTAGAAGATGGAATCAAGAGCGGTAAGATTCAAAGGGATACATCTTCAAGTGCAGTAAAGTATCCTTTCAATGGGAATAAAGAATCCAATGATGTGTACAACCTGAAGGGTCATAACAAGAGTAACCACGACCAATCAGTGGGGGAAGTTTTAATTTCCAATCCCACATTCGCAATGAGAGGGTAGGCGTAGGACGAAATTTCAAGAGAGACAATACACCAATATTGGTATGTCCTTACCACAAGCCCTATAACATTTACTGAAAGGTGAGCTTATTTCACTAAGAGACCCTCTACAAAATCTCAATACATCTTCATCTCAATACAACCCTAATGCCAAATGTGCTTACCACTCAAATAGCCCTGGACATGATACCAATGATTATTGGACTCTAAAGAATAAAATCCAAGACCTAATTGATAATAATACAATTGAATTTGACCCTCCGGAAACTCCCAACGTGATCACTGCTCCCATGTAAAATCATTGAGAGTGTCCAGTTCATTTTGAATTTTTCAATTGTAATTTCTTTTGTTTGTTCGAACACTTATCCATTATGTCAAACTTTGTTTCATTAATGAATTACATATGTTTGTCTTGAATTAGTCTATTTGTTTTCACTATATTAAAAATGTGCTTCTTGTGATATTCAACTCTCGTTAAAAGTTGCAAGCTTTTAGAGGGAGGATGACGATAACAATACCATGATCTCATAAAGTATGCTTTTGGACATACCTTGCTGACGATGTAGAGGCATTCTTTCAATTCCTAAATAATGGAGTTATAAAGAAGATAATCCCTAGTCAACCCCTTTGAGCCAAATAAGTAGGAGTTTTCTTTTTCACACAAATTGAAACTTTAATCAAAACCTGGGGCAGGGTAGTTTATCAGTTAATTCAAATGTGCGTTCAATTGCAAGTTTTCACTTCATACATAAAGAACGACATCAAAAAAGTCCTTCTAAATCAAAAGGCGGCAATGGTTCCCCGTAAAATAGGTAGTCATTACCTCTCAAAAGAAAAGCCCACTAGGTAAAAACCTATGAAGGAGACTTAAGAAAAATTGGGGCATCCCGCTGGCTGTAATCTCAAAACAAGAACAGTCAGGCAAAAGATAGGGACAATAAATTAAAAAAAAGGAGGTCGCTATAAATCATCAACAATATAAAAATGTTGAAAAATGACTGCCTTCTCCAATAACCTTAACTTGTCCGAACAATCACCAAAACATCATTCCAGAATCAATTAGAATTCAAAACGTGCAATTAATTGAGTATAGGACTGGAGAACATCACGGAGAGCGGATTGGGTACAAACACATTTTGAGCCTTATCCTTTGTTTCTTAAAGCCATGAACTAGGCCACGTTACAAACCCTTAAAAGTCCTAATTGAAGCATAGGTTAGTTCGAAATCATACTATTACAAAAGGTATCCTGACTCCTGTAAGGCTTACTGTAAATCCTAAGTTGAATTCATATTCTTATGAAACTGTTTTATTTGTAAAACTAAATTTTAAAAACTTCAAGACAAACATAAACTTTGCATTGTTTGAATACTGTTACTTGTTTAACAACAAAGAAATTCACACAACGAATATCTAATGAACGGAAATTCTCAATGAACAGAACCACTTCCATTGACAAATCTTCCATAATCAAGGGGCATAACATAGTTATTGTCCAACCCATTTGGGGCTGTCAAGTCAAGATTCCAAGAAATCTCACATAGTTGGGGGCAGGCCTCCATTCGAATCACTTAGGGCATTGAACATGAATTCCATCAAAGGGGAAAGTAAAATCAAGCAAATATTTTCTGGCAGTGTGATACGGTGGCAGAACCGACTGTTAATACTGGTTTGCATTTTTTGTTCGCAAATGTTGCGGTAAGCAAGAGTCGCCTCCAACTTTTATTTCATCCAATCGGAAAGGAAAGAAGTACAGAAAAAATCCTTTTTCGAGATGTTTCTGAGTACGAGGGGTAGATTATAGAAAGGGAAGGTATTAGCACCCTTTCTATTCGTGGTTTTCCACGGGCTCTTAGGTACTTGCTCATCATTTTGAAAATTGCTTGTGTGTGTTTGATTTGAAAAAAGTTTTTGACTTCGATTTAACCCTTGCTTCTATCTTCAAGAGTGTTACGAAGTGTTTTTGAAAGCTTTGTTTAAAACGAGTATAAGTGTGGAAAAGTTTGTTTGGATTGAGCAAGTACCTAAGATTCTACCTACTCGAAAAAAAGAATTGTTCTATGTTTGTTTCCTTTAGACAACGCTATCCTACTATTAGTGAGTAGGTAGCACCATCGTCGGAGTTTTAAGGGTCGATTCGAAAGGGACGTACGATCACTAAAACAATGTTAGGACGTCTTAGTAGTAACCCTAATGTCCTAGATCAATTATTCGAGGCAACAATTCCGAAGCAAATTTTCCGAACGGGACTTTCATCTTTGTTTAGACAAGAGAGCGACCACTAAATTATCCTATACTTAATGACCGTTTACCGAAGGCAACCGAAGTGGGAGTGTACCCTAGGAGTGCGCATGTGCAAGTGATTCAATTTCAAGTTATTATCTTTGCACATTTAGGGTTTGCTAACTGTTTTCAAGTTTACATACATTCTTTTCATGCATTCCTAATATTCATACATCTAATAGTTAATATTTTGCAGAATTTAAAGTGTGGAAAGTAAAGCTACGCTATTACAAGGCTTCGGGTATTTACATAGCCAAAAACAACCCGTAAAAAAACGATAAATGAAAGTAAAAGCCCTAATTAATATATTACAACTTGTGAGCAATTACATTAATATGGAAAAATAAAAATAATAAAACGCGTGCGATGAGTTAAGAACGAGAGAGAACTAGGGTTTTGACCCCTTCTAACCTAATTGGAAGAAGAAGAAAAATTGTTTTTGTTGTTTTTTGATTATTTTTAAGAAAAAAGAACAAGGTTTTTAAATTAAATACAAAATTAATTAGTAATTAAATTAATTAAAGAAAATAATTTACATGACCTATTTTTTTATATTTTGGTTATTTTTGAGAAAAAGAAAATAGAATTAAGTTAGAAACAAAAACCCTAATTGTTCTAATTGTTTTTAATTTATTTATAAAATAATTTAAGTTACCTAAAATTAAATAACCTAATTAAATTAATTAATTTTTTGGATAAAAAATAAACCTAAATCTAATTGGATGAAAAATATTTTTTATGATTTTTGATAAAAAGAATTATTAATTTGTGTTAGTAATTTAAATAAATAGATTAATAAGAAAATATAAAAAGAAAAGAGAAAGAGATATGGGCCTGAGAAAGCAATTTTGGAGGGTGTGAATATCAAATTCTGGGCCCAAAACAGGTTGGTCCACGTTGACTTGCCCAGATTCCCTGTGATGCATTGACCATGGCCTATGATGCTCCTTCCTTGATGGCCTTTAGATCTGGCTTCCAGGAGATCCAATGGTTGGATCCTGAGGTCACATGGTAGTCTCTTGGCCTTGTGTGCGTGCCTGAACATTGAAAGAAAAATAACATGAAAGAATGAGGGGACCTGGGATTCGAACCCAGGTCCTGAAGCCTTTTCCAGTCACCTGGCTACCAACTGCGTTGCACGTTCTTTTTGTACATAGAATAATAATAAATGATAATATACAATATATGCAAGTTAGTGGGAAAAAGTGCCAAAATTCAAATGAACCAATACAACGGTGCCACACTAGTCATCCCTGACCTCGCTCTGTTGGTAAAATTCATAAACTTTTACCTACGGACATGTGTCCGTCACTACAACCCTGGCTTATTCCAAAACCTCCCATGGGCATGATAAATGACTTCTAATGCCATGAATCGAACCGTCTTGGCATTCTGAGCATCATGATACCCTTCATGGGGGCTAATTTTGCTTGCACACAAAAACCCTAAAACGAGACCAAGAATCCTAATAATGGCAAATCTTCATAGAGTAAAAAAACGCAATTGAATGTTATAAACAACTTGCAAATGCTTCAGGGAATAAGAATATGTAAATATGTCATTCTATAGATTCCAAAATCGTGCAATTCGATTTCAAAGAGAAGTTATGGTCGTGGCTGACTTACAGTGGGTTCTAGCGCCTGAAAGTGCTTGTTCTTGATTGGTGTAGCTTGCTTGTGATCCCAGGAAGCGATTGGGAGGGCTAGAGAGTCTTGAAAATGTCTGGAAGTGCAAAATCAAATCACTACATTTCTTTGATTTTTCAAGTTTGTTCTGACTTTGTGCGCCTCTCAAGCCTTGTGATTTTTGTCTGCAAATGTTCCCTATATACTGAGGATTGGATTAGGGTTGCAAACATGATCTCAATCTTTGCCAATTATTGATTTTGATCTTGATTTGATTCACTTGAAAATCCTTCCAAAAATAGGCTAAAACCAATCTTTTTATTCACACAAAGGCCTTGCATGAATTCAATCACTTTCCAGCTGGATATAGGACCTGAAACATGCACAATATCTTGAGGTTTCAATGTTTTGGATTTTTTCATGATTTTTTTTTATTTAAATTGAATTAATTGTAATAAAAATCACAATAAATAATAAAAATAAGATAAATACAAGTGGGAAGAGCTAGGACTCGTGTACCATTCTACCAACTCAAAACAAGTGCAAAAGATTAGGCCCATTTAGCAAAAATTGCAATTTGAGGCATAGTTGACTTTTGACAATTTTGCAAAAAGGGTCAACTTCACCAATACATAACTTCCTCAATTTTGACTCTTTGAAGGTGTTCTTGGACTTTTTAGAAATCTTGAGATGTCCTATAAGCAACCCTTTTGTTCTTATATCAATTTGGTATTCCATGTTCATGTATGAAGCTTTTACAAAAAAGGTGTTTCTGTTGACTTTTCAAAATAACCTATAATGTCCAAATTCATAACTTCTTGTGAGTGCATATTTTGAACTTGGGAGATGAATATGGATTGTAGGGAATTTAATACTCTTCAAAATGAGCTTTGGATGGGTCATTTCTCATAAATTATGAGAAATTTATGCTTGGTCAAAGTTGAGTTGACTTTTCCTGCAAAACCCTAATTTAGCAACTTTTGGTTCTTGAGGAATTATGAGCAATCCTTGATGAATCATGATCAACCCTTGATCAAATAATTAATAATACTTCAAAATGAGTATGATGACCAAAAATCTTAAGGTTTGACTGTATGTGGGCCACAATTGACTTTTGCCCTAGCACAGTCGATGTTCAAGCCTTTGAGCAATTGACTGGGCAAACTTTCTCTGCAAGGCTTGAAACTTGACATGGATGATCTTGAGAACATATTAAGACAATGGTGAGAATTTGGGATCCCTTGAACTCAAGTATCTTGATGCAATATGAAACCCTAACTTGAGGTAGACTGCCTTAGGAGAGAGCTTGTCTGGTCAACCCATGGACTTCCTTGAGCAACTTGAGGATCTCACTTGAAATGTATTGAGAAATATGGGAGGGAAAATTTTGGGATACAACAGCTGCCCCTGTTCAATCTTCTTAAACCTGAGGATGTAGATTGGCTTTTCTGCCTTTCGTGATCCGAAGGTGGAAGATGATTGAACACTAGAGTGCCCAGAAATTTGCTCTCGCATGAAGTGGTATTTGTCTTGCGATGTCGGGAATGGGCTTATAGATGCCATTTGGAAATTGATGACAGAAGATGGGCTTAAAGATGCCATCTGAAGGAGTTTCGATTGCATAAGAGATTCCTTAGCGAGAGTTTGTATACCTGTTGTTGAGGAAGATTACGCTGGGGAGTGTTGGTCTCTGTCTTGAGAGAAATAGAATTTTAGGAGCTTCGGTCGTCCGTTATTCTACTGGGGAATCGTCTCTTAGTCGAAGAGGTGAAAATGAACTATTATCTGGTTGTGATCCAGGCTTCATAGTGATAAGACTGACTGTTATATGGTCGTAATCCAGGCTTTACAGTGACTTACTGGGGAGATGAGATTAAACTTGCTATCCGGTCGTGATTCAGGCTTCGCAATTTCTCGATTCTTATCTGGTCGTAATCCAGGCTTCAGAAGGAAATGAGTTGTTATCCGGTCGCATCCGGGCTTCAACTTGAATTTAGGGCACATTAATATCCGAACGACGTCGGGCTTCTTAGTAATTGTCCAGGTAAACTGTTATTTGGTCGAAATCCAAGATTTGCAGTGTCTTGTACTGTTATCTAGTCGTATCCCAGGCTTCAGTCCTTTTATCGTTATCTGGTCGTAATCCAGGCTTCACGATGTTTTGTACCATTATATGGCAGAATCCAGGCTTCATGGTGTTTTGTACTGCTATCTGATCGTAATCCAGGCTTCACAATACCTTACTTCTTATCTGGTCGTAATCCAGGCTTCAGAAGAAATCAAGTGGTTATTTGGTCGCCTCCGGGATTTCATTTGACTTTTGGACCTACTAATATCCGGTCGAATCCGGGCTTCATAGTAATTGGCCGGGTAAACTGCTATTTGGTCGTAATCCAAGCTTCATAGTGTCCCTCAGTGTTTTTTATCGCTATCTGGTCTTAATCCAGGCTTCACAATAATTTGCTGAGCTGTTATCCGGTCGTAATCCGGGTTTCACGGCTTGTGTTTATGACATACCACTATCTGGTCGAATCCAGGCTTCATGGTACTTGCTGAGCTGATATCTGGTCGTAATACAGGCTTCACGGCTTGCTGGGGATTAAACTATTATTCGGTCAATTTCGGGCTTCATAGTTTAAAGATAAACCACTATCTGGTCGAATCTAGGCTTCGCGGTGTTTGATACTTTTATCCGGTCATTCTCCGGGCTTCACAATATGCTGTAGAAATCAAGATACTATCCGGTCGGATCCGGGCTTCATAGCTTGAACTTTGTGAGAATTCAATTGTATCTTTCCTGAAAGGTAAAGGTTAGTCGTATGTAATGCATGATATGTATCAAGCAATGATGTTCTCAAAATAAATGAGATTGTGTTGTATGATGCTTATGCATATGTCATGATGTATGGATATGCAATGTTTATGATAATCTCTAGCTAGGGAAAATAAATACCGGACTACTGTTGGAGCAAAAGAGTTGAATTCTTCGTTTTCGCTGGGGATAATGAATGAAGATGATTGTGAGAATAATCCTACTGGAGAATAAACCGGCAAGAAAATGATTCTGTGGGGAAGAGATGCTCTGTTAGAGGATCTGTTGATTTGGAGGAACAACCTCGGCTGGGGATGAATTACCGCTGCTGGTGATAATGAAACCTGTTGGGGATTGATCTTCTGCTTGTGGAAGAAATAAACTCCACTAGGGATAATCTTCTAGTGCTGGTGATAAATAAACTCTGCTTGGGGAGAATCATTGCTTTTTAGATACCTTTTGCTCTGCGGGGAGTGAATGTACCTTTAGTCATATTCTCCAGCTAGGTCTATCCCTATACCTAGGGGACAGAGCAACTGTAAGGTTTGGACATTTCTTGTTTGCCCCTGTTTCTGATATTACGAGTAATCGTCTTTTTGTTTCGCATGTAAATATTTGTGAACAACAATTATTGTCAAATGCATATATCAAAAATGAACCATTTGACGTTCTTGTAAAACAAAACAGAAAAAGAAAAACAATTTTGAAATTTCTTTGTGAAAATGAATTGTATTGATTTTGAAATTGGCCGGTAAATAGGCGTTTTTTGTACAAGAGGCTGACGTCCTAGTAAGAGAACACTGCCGAATGATAGAAATTATACAATTTGTGTAAAACAAAGAAAAATAACTTATGTGAACAATCCCACTGGGTTCAAACTCTGTTATTGCCTTTATGTCTCGAGCATCTCATAAGTTTGCTACTTGGTTGAAGGTAGATCAGATTGATTAGTGTCATCCAAGCTTGATAGTTGATACTGAAGTCTGATTGCAAGATGATCCAATGAGACATAGTGTTACGCTTCAATCCCTAATTTTTGCCTGGACCGCCCTTTCGGGTTTTCAGCCCACCGGGATACCCTTTTTTGCCAAAGCCGCCTTTTCAGGTTTTCGACTTGCCGGGTGTACATATTTTTTCATTTTCATCCCTTATTTTTTCCCGAACTCTTTTGGTTCGCCGGGAAGCCCTTATTTTTGCCTAGGTCAGTCGACCTAGCGGGTCTTTGATTAGGCATAGTATTTTTTCACTATGTCTGCATTGACGAGGTGAGGAAGGTCGTCACCATCCATGGAGGTTAGGATCATAGCTCCTCCTGAGAAAATGTTCTTAACCACAAATGGCCCTTCACACGTAGGGGTCCATTTGCCCCTGGGATCACCTTGTAGCAGTATGATGCGCTTGATCACCAGATCCCCGACTTGATACTCTTATCGTCTGACTTTCTTGTTAAATGCCTTGATCATTCGCTTTTGATACGTCTAACCATGACAAATAGCAGTAAGTCTCTTTTCGTCGATTAAGTTTAGTTGATCAAGCCGGGTCTGGATCCAATCGTCCTCGCTCAAACCTACATCCTTCATAATCCGAAGAAAGGGTATTTGGACCTCAATGGGTAAGACTGCTTCCATACCATACACCAGAGAGTAGGGTGTTGCCCCTGTTGAAGTCTGTGTTGAGGTTCGGTGCCCATGAAAAGCAAATGGTAACATCTCATGCCAGTCTTTGTATGTCACTGTCATCTTCTGCACAATCTTCTTGATGTTCTTATTAGCTGCTTCAACAGCCCCATTCATCTTCGGCCGATAAGGAGAAGAGTTGTGATGCTGTATCTTGAACTTCTTGCAGAGCTCGGTGATCATCGTATTGTTGAGATTTGTACCATTGTCCGTAATGATCCTCTCAGGTACACCATATCGACAGATCAAATTGTGTCGAATAAACTGTGCCACGACGTTCTTGGTCACTGTAGCAAAGGAAGTTGCCTCAACCCACTTCGTAAAGTAATCAATTGCTACCAGAATGAAACGATGCCCGTTGGATGCTGTAGGTCTGATCTCGCCAATCATATCGATACCCCACATTTCAAACGGCCAAGGAGCTATCAAGAAGTTCAAAGGAACTGGAGGTATATGCACCTTATCAGCATAGACTTGGCATTTATGATAGGTTCGAGAATGCTTATAACAATCGGCTTCCATAGTGGACCAGTAATATCCTGCCCGTAGGATTTTCTTTGCCATGGTATGTCCACTGGAATGAGTTCCGAAAGTACCTTCATGTAACTCTACCATGATTCTTTCTGCCTCGTTTTTATCCATACATCGCAGTAAGGTTGAATCATGGTTACGCTTGTAAAAGACACCATTGCTGATGAAGAACTTCGCAGTGAATCTCCTCAGAAACTTCTTATCATTAACAGATGCACCCTCGGGGTATTCCTGATCCTCAAGATACCTTTTTACCTCGTGAAACCAGGGTTTATCTGCTACCTCTTTAGTCTCAATGTCACAGCAATATGCAGGTTCCTCCAACCTTTCAATGGTGATCTGGGGAGCTTCATTGTCCCACCTGACCTTAAACATAGAAGACATGGTAGCTAGCGCGTCTGCTAACTGGTTTTCCTCTCTCGAGAAGTGTTCAAAGGTTATCTCCTTAAAATGTCGAAGCAACATCAATACATACTCTTTGTAAGGAATAAGATTTGGGTGCTTCGTATCCCATTCGCCTTTGATCTGACTGATCACGAGAGAGGAATCTCCGAAAACACTTAAGAACTTAATCCTTAGGTCGATAGCTGCTCGAAGGCCCATGATGCATGCTTCATACTCCGCCGTGTTATTGGTGCATTTAAAACATAATCGGGCGGTGAACAGAGTATGACAGCCTTCAGGAGATATGATCACGGCGCCAATGCCATTACCCAACGCGTTTGAAGCTCCATCAAAATACATAGACCATCGGGATCCTTCCTCAGGTCCTTCACCCGGTCCAGGTTTTTCACAGTCGGTCGCCAACATGATGTTCTCATCCGGAAACTCGAAATTCATAGATTGGTAATCATCCACGACCTGATGCGCCAAATGATATGCCAACACATTCCCCTTGATTTCTTTTTGGGTTGTGTACTGGATGTCATACTCGGTTATGATCATCTGCCATCTTGCTATTCTTCCGGACAAGGCGGGTTTTTCGAAGATATACTTGATTGGATCCATCTTTGATATCAATAGGATAGTGTGAGTCAACATATACTGTCTCATCCGGCGAGCAGCCCATGCCAAAGTGCAGCAAGTTTTCTCAAGCAGTGAGTTTCGGGTCTCACAGTCGGTAAACTTTTTGCTAAGGTAGTAAATAGCATGCTCTTTTTGGCCAGACTCGTCATGCTTCCCCAGTACGCACCCCATCAAGTTATCGAGTACTGTCAAGTATAAGATCAAGGGTCTTCCTTCAACTGGAGGCAACATAATAGGGGGCTCTTGGAGATATTCCTTGATTCTTTCGAAAGCGGCCTGACATTCATCATTCCATCTTACTACTTGATCTTTCTTCAGTAGCTTGAAGGTTGGTTCACAAGTAGCAGTCAGATGTGAAATGAATCGGGAAATGTAATTCAGACATCCCAGAAAGCCTCTGACTTCTTTTTCTGTTCGGGGAGCTGGCATTTCCTGTATAGCTTTCACCTTTGTAGGATCCACTTGAATACCTTTATCACTAACGACGAAACCCAGTAGCTTACCAGACCTTACCCCGAAGGTGCACTTGTTTGGGTTTAACCTTAGCTTGTACATCTTCAACCTGTCAAATAGCTTATGGAGATGGTCAAGATGTTCTTCCTCAGTCTGGGACCTTGCAATCATGTCGTCAACGTATACCTCAATCTCATTATGAATCATGTCGTGGAACAAAGCGACCATGGCGCGCTGATATGTTGCCCCAGCATTCTTCAATCCGAACGGCATGACCTTGTAGAAAAAGGTACCCCACTATGTAATGAACGTTGTCTTCTCCATGTCTTTGGGAGCCATCTTAATCTGATTGTAACCTGAAAAACCATCCATAAAGGAGAAGATCTTATGATGTGAGGTGTTGTCGACCAGAACATCGATATGAGGGAGTGGGAAATCATCCTTGGGGCTTGCCCTGTTCAGATCCCTATAGTCCACAAACATCTGCACCTTACCATCTTTCTTCGGCACCGGAACCACGTTGGCAACCCACTACGGGTAAGAAGTGACAGCTAGAAAACCGGCATCGAACTGTTTCATGACCTCATCTTTGATTTTCTCAGACATCTCTGGGCACATGCGGGGAACTTTCTATGAAACAGTCATGCACCAAGCTGCCACAACACTCCAAAACTGCTGCAAAATAGTCCTGCTATGCTGCTCCTAATCTAGTCCAAGCCTGCATTATCTCATCCCCATATTTTCACAGAATTAGCACATAAGAGCTGCATCAAAAGAAAGCAATGGAAGAACATACCCAAACAATTCAAACTTTATTTGTTTTCCCCCCCAAAACCCCAGCAAGACTCTTCTATAAATAAGTTATTTCACAACACACAAAAGGGGGGGCTTTTGGGAAGGAAGAAGGAGAAAAAGAAAAAAGAGAGAGGAGAGAACATGAAGGATGAAGCCTTAAAACACTCTTAAACCCAGAACCAAAAAAAACACAACACCTCTATTGTGATACGGTGGGAAAGAACTGACTGTTTTTTGGAATGCTGGTTTGCGTTTGTTTTTGCAAAATGTCGCGGTAAGCAAGAGTCGCCACCGACTTTTATTTTATCCAACAAGGAAAGTAAAAAAGCACAGAAAAATTCCTTTTTCGAGATATTTCTCGGGTTCAGGGGGTAGATTATAGAAAGGGAAGGTGTTAGCACCCTTTCTATCTGTGGTTATCCACGAGCTCTTAGGTACTTGCTCATATTGTTTTCAAAATTTTGCTTTCTTTGTGTTTGTGGGTTTGAAAAAAGTTTTTGTTTGAAAACTTCAATTTAACTCTTATTTGTGTCCTCTAGAGTGTACGAAGTGTTTTTGAAAACTTTGTTCGAAAAGTGTAAGTGTGAAAAGTTTTGTTTTTTTGAAAGAGCAAGTATCTAAGAACCATCTACCTACTCGAAAAAGGAATCGTTCTATGCTATCTTCCTTTAGACAATACTATCCCACTATTTATGAGTAGGTAGCATCGTTGTTGGAGTTTTAGGGTCAATTTGAATAAGGGACGTGCGGTCACTAAAGAAATGTTAGGACGCCTTAGCGATAACCCTAATGTCTTAGATCATTTGTTTTGAGGCAACAATATCCGAGGCAACCGTTTCGAGGCGACTTATGATCTTTAGACAAGAGGACAACCTCTAAAGCGACCTATACTCAATGACCGCGTACGAGGGCAACCAAGTGGGGTGTACCCTAAGAGTGCGCATGTGCGAGTGTGTCGTTTTCAGTTAATTTTGTCTTTGTATATGTTAAGAGTTATCTAAGTTGATTTTAGGTTTAAACATTCATTCTTGTCATGCATTCCTATTATCAAATATCTAACAATTATATTTTGCAGAAAATAAATTGCGAAAATTAAATTACAAGGTGTCAGGTATTTACATCGCCAAAAGCAACCCTTTGAAATTTAAATGTGGAAAAATAAATAAAGCGATAAATAAATGGTCTTAATTATCTATTACATTTCGGGAACAAATACAATATTATGATAAATGGATCACGTGCGGGAAAATTAAATTGAGCGCAAGTAGGGTTTTGACCCTCTTTGTTATTAAAGAAAAGATTTTTTTGTTTATTTTTGAATTAAGAAAGAAATTAGTCTAAATTAATTATTAAATTAATAAATTAATTAATTAATGAAAATAAATATTTTTGGGTTTTTGGTATTTAAGGAAATAAAATAAAATTAATTAATGTTAGTAAAAACCTAATTAAGTCTAAGCTAATTTTAATTATTAAAAAATATATATTAAAGTTATTTCTAATTAATAGCCAAACTTAATTAATAAATTTGTTAATAAAAAATAAAATACTAAAATTTAATTTAATGAAGAAAATATTTTTTGGTTTTAATTTTATAAAGAACAAAAATTGATTGGTTAGTTGATTAAATAAAATATTATAAAATAATTAAAACAAAAATAAACAAAATTGAGAGAGTTAGAAGTGTAAGGGCCTGAAAAGGGGGTCAGGGTAGCAATTGTATGGCCCATTAGGCGCTGGCCCTGTTTGACTTTCTAGATTCCATACGCGCTGGTTGACTGGATCCACGATGGACCATCATCTCTTGGCCATCAGATCTGGCCTATGGCCATCTGGCCACCAGATACTTGAGGGTGTATGATGTGCTTCGCGTTTGGACTTGCATGTGATAACCTGAAGAATTAAAACAAAGAGAAATTTGGAGGACCTGGGATTCGAACCCAGGTCCTGTTGGATGTTGCCAGCGTTTGCTTCCACTAGGCCATTGTGCTTCAGTTGTTAGTATATTAAACAATAATAATAATAAGAGAAAATGCGTTATATGCCAGAAAAAATAAAAATGCGCGCGTGTTTTTGAATGGTCCACTAGGGAGGAGACACGTCATCATCCCTTACCTCCATCCACTGTAAAATTTCCTACGGATTTGGATCCGCAGCTAAATGCGTAGCTCGACCCAAAAATTAATTCCAGGCCATAAAAACGACCCCCAAAGGCATGGTTAGGTTCGTCTCCCTCTCCTGAGTGCAACCATGCCTATCACGAGATTCAATTTCACCTGAAACACAAATCCCTAAAATCCAACACGAAACCCTAGCCATGCTGTTATGAGGTTACAGTCCATATAAATCAAATTAAGTATTGCCAAAAGTTTGGAAATCTCATGAGGATCACAAATATATCAATGATTTACCAGAATGATGCAAGAATAGAGAGCTATGATTTCAAATACAGGGCCAAGAAACGTGATACTTACAGTGTGTTTGAGCGTGTATAGGAGCTTGCTTTTGATCGGTTTCAACTCAGTGGACCTCCAGGAGTTTATTGAGACCCTTCTTGGCTTCTAAGATCGCTTCTTGCTATGATTTCAGATTCAAGCTTTTTCACCACTTTTTCAAGTTTTTCTTTGCTTGTTCCTACAGCCTCCAGCCTATATTTCGTGTCCTTTGGCTTGTATATGTATCATGTAATGCATTAGGTCAAGAATTAAGAATCCAATCTCTCTAAATCAATGCACCCATAGTTGATTTGATTCACTTTTGAAAACTTGCCAAATTTGTCAAAAAAACCATCTTTTTGTACATGATATTGTGAGATACGAATTTGATGTTGATCATGATGATGATTAAGTCCTAAAACAAACAAAAATATCTCAAGTAATCAATATTTGGATTTTACATGATTTAATTTGATTTAAAATGAAATAATTCAATAAAAAATAAAACAAAATAATAAAAAATAAATATGATCTCAAGGCTGGAGCTAGGACACGTGTGCAATGGTACAAGCTCAAATCAAGTGGAAAAGAATGGGCCCATTTGTCAAATTTGAAGTTTTGGGGATAGTTGACTTTTGGCAATTTTGCAAAAATGCCCAAATTCAACAGTGCATAACTTCTTCAATTTTGAACTTTTGGAGGTGTTATTGGACTTTCTAGAAATCTTGAGATGTGCTCTAACCAACCCTTTTGGTATCATCTAATTTTTATATTCCATGCTAAAGTTATAAGCTTTGGGAAAAAAGGTGTTTTTGTTGACTTTCAAAAATGACCTATAATGTCCAAATTTATAACTTCTCGTAAGTGCATTTTCTGATCTTGGGGTATGAAGATGGATTGTAGGAAATTGCATCCCTTTCAAAATAAGCTTTGGATGGGTCATTTCGCATAAAGTATGAGAAAGTTATGCTTGGTCAAAGTTGAGTTGACTTTTCCTACAAAACCCTAATTTAGCAACTTTTGAATCTTGATGAATTTTGAGCAATCCTTGATGAATCATGATCAACCCTTGATCAAATGATGAAATATCCTTAAAAATGAGTATGTTGACAAAAAAATCTTGAATTTTGACTATTTGTAGGTCACAGTTGACTTTTGCCATAGCATGGTCGATTTTTGGACCCTTTGAGCAATTGAGTGAGCAAACTTCCTCTGCAAGGCTTGAAATTTGACATGGATGATCTTGAGAATATATTAGGACATTGGGGAGCACTTGAGGTCATTTGGACTCAAGGATCTTGATGAAACACAAAACCCTAATTTGGGGTTGACTGCCTTAGGAGATAGCTTGACCGTCCAACTCTTGAGCAATCTTGAGCCACTTGGAGATTTTTCTTGCAATGTTTCGAGAAATATGAGAGGGAAAATTTTGGGGTACAACAGCTTCCCCTGTTCTATCTTCTTAAACCTAAGGATGTAGATTGTCGAGATTGAGAACCTTATCTATAATTCAACCGAGGGTAATTCAGTTTGAGATTTAAGAACTGGTCCGGTCTTCGACTGAGGGAACTTGACTGCGTCCTTCCTGAAAGGTAAAGGTCAGTAATATGCAATGCATGATATGGATCAAGTAATGATGTTCTCAAAATAAATGAGATCGTGTTGTATGATGTGTATATCCATGTATCATGATATATGGAAATGTAATGTTTCTAGCTGGGGAAAATAAATCCCGAATAGCTGCTGGAGAATAGAGTTGGATTCTTCGTTTCTGCTGGAGACAGGGAACGAAGATGATTACGAGAATAAACCTGCAGGAGAGGATAACTCTGTTGGGGAATAAACTGAGGAGGATATTACTCTGTGGGGAAGAGATGTTCTGTTGAAGATTCCACTGATAAATTCTGTTGGGATGAATTATCGTTGCTGGTGATACTGAATCCTGTTGGGGATTAAATCCTTGTTTGTGAAAGGAAAGAACTCCGCTGGGGATGATCTTTCAGTTGCGGCTTCACTGGGGATAACCTTTTAGACTCTTGTGGGGACAATCCTTTTAGCTTTGCTGGGGACAATCTTCCTTTCAACTCAGCTGGAGATATTTATTTTTATACTCCACCGGGGATGAACTTCCAGAGTCTACTGGGGATGATTCTTCAACTCTACTGGGGAAGCTTTTTCAGACTGCGCTGGGAAAATTTTAACTCCACTGGGAATATCTTGTATTCTGTCGGGGGATATTCTTATACTCCGCTGGGGAATATTAAGACTGCTGGGGATATTAAGCCTTTTCAGTGCTGATGGTAGATAAACTCTGCTTGGGGGAGAACATTACCGATTCATTCATTCATAGTTGCAAGTCTCAGCTGGGGAGAATTATCATTATTGTCTTACTCTGCAGGGAGTGAATGCATCTCAGCCATGTTCTTCAGCTGAATTTACCTTGTACCTAGTGGACAGAGCAACTATACAGCTTGGATAATTCTCGTTTGCCTCTGTTTCTGATATTACCAGTAATCGTCTTTTGTTTCGCATGTAAATATTTATGAGCAGCAATTAATGTCAAGTGCATATATCAAAAATTAACATTGGACGTTCTTTGCAAAACCAAAACAGATAAAGGAAAAATAGCTTGAAATTTCTATGAAAATGAATTGTATTGATTTGAAGTTTGGCCTGAAAATAGGCATTTTTGTACAAGAGTCTGACGTCCTAGTAAGGGAACGCCGCCGAACAAATAGAATTTATACAATTTGTGAAAAACTAAACAAAACAACTATGTGAATAATCCCACTGGGTTCCAACTCTGTTATTTCCCTTATGTCCTCGAGCATCTCATCACTTTGCTACTTGGTTGAAGGTAGATCAGATTGATTAGTGTCGTCTGAGATTGATAGTCGATACTGAAGTCTGGATTTAAGGTGATCCAATGAGACATAGTGTTACGCTTTAATCCCTAATTTTTGCCTGGACCACCCTTTCAGGTTTTCAGTACACCGGGATACCCTTTTTTTCCCAAGCCTCCTTTTCAGGTTTTCGACCTGTCGGGTGTACAGATTTTTCATTTTCATCCCTTATTTTTGCCCGAACCCTTTTGGTTCGCCAGGAAGCCCTTATTTTTTCCTGGGAAAGTCAACCTAGTGGGTCTTTGATCATGCGTAGTATTTTTTCACTATGTCTGCATTGACGAGGTGAGGAAGGTCGTCACCATCCATGGTGGTTAGAATCATAGCTCCTCCTGAGAAAATGTTCTTAACCACAAATGGCCCTTTGTAAGTAGGGGTCCATTTGCCCCTGGGATCACCTTGAGGTAAGATAATGCGCTTGATCACCATATCCTCGACTTGATACTCTTATCGTCTGACTTTCTTGTTAAATGCCTTGATCATTCGCTTTTGGTACGTCTGACCATGACAAATAGCAGTAAGTCTCTTTTCATCGATTAAGTTCAACTGATCAAGCCGTGTCTGAATCCAGTCATCTTCGCTCAAATCTGCATCCTTCATAATCTGAAGAGAGGGTATCTGAACTTCAATGGGCAAGACTACCTCCATGCCATATACCAAGGAATAGGGTGTTTCCCCTGTTGACGTCCGTGCTGAGGTACAGTACACATGAAGAGCAAATGGTAACATCTCGTGCCAATCTTTGTATGTCACCGTCATCTTCTGCACAATCTTCTTAATGTTCTTATTGGCCACTTCTACAGCCCCATTCATCTCCGGCCGATAGGGAGAAGAGTTGTGATGATGTATCTTGAACTGCTTGCAGAGCTCAGTGATCATCTTATTGTTGAGATTGGTACCATTGTCTGTAATGATCCTCTCTGGTACACCATATCGACAGATCAGATTATGCCGAGTGAATCCTGCCACGACGTTCTTGGTTACTGTAGTGAAGGAAGCTGCTTCAACCCACTTCGTAAAGTAATCAATAGCTACCAGAATGAAATGGTGCTCGTTGGATGCCGTAGGTCTGATCTCGCCGATCATATCGATGCCCCACATTGCAAAAGGCCACGGAGCTGTCAATACATTTAGAGGTACTGGAGGTATGTGTACTTTATCAGCATAGACTTGGCACTTTTGACATGTCCGAGAATGTTGATAACAGTCGGCTTCCATTGTGGACCAATAATATCCTGCCCGAAGGATTTTCTTTTCCATGGTATGTCCACTGGAATGAGTTCCGAAAGTACCTTCATGTAAATCTGCCATGATCCTTTCTGCTTGATTCTTATCCACACATCGCAGTAAGGTTGAATCATGGTTACGCTTGTAAAGAATGCCATTGCTGATGAAGAACTTCGTCGCGAACCTCCTCAGAAACTTCTTGTCATTAACAGATGCACCCTCAGGGTATTCTTGAGCCTCAAGGTACCTTTTCACCTCATGAAACCAGGGTTTATCTACTACCTCTTCAGTCTCAATATCACAATAATGTGCAGGTTCGTCCAATCTTTCAATGATAATCTGAGGAGCTTCGTTGTCCCAATTGACTTTGAACATAGAAGACATCGTAGCTAGCGCGTCCGCCAACTGATTCTCCTCTCTTGGGAAATGGTCAAAGGTTATCTCCTCGAAGTGTGGAAGCAACGTCAATACATACTCCTTGTAAGGAATAAGGTTTGGGTGTTTCGTATCCCACTCGCCTTTGATCTGATTGATCACGAGAGCGGAATCTCTGAAAACACTCAAGCACTTAATCCTTAGGTCAATTGCTGCTCGAAGACCCATAATGCATGCTTCATACTCCGCCATATTGTTGGTGCAGTTGAAACCTAGTCGGGCGGTAAATGGAGTATGAGAGCCTTTAGGAGATATGATCACGGAGCCAATGCCATTGCCCAAAGCATTTGAAGCTCCATCAAAGTACATAGACCATCGGGATCCCTCCTCAGGTCCTTCATCCGGTCCAGGTGTCTCACAATCAGTCACTGCCATGATATTCTCGTCCGGAATTCAAAGTTCATAGACTGGTAATCATCCACTATCTGATGTGCCAAATGGTCTGCCAACACACTTCCCTTGATTGCCTTTTGGGTCGTATATTGGATGTCATATTCAGTCAAGATCATCTGCCATCTTGCTATTCTTCCAGACAAGGCAGGCTTCTCGAAGATATACTTGATTGGATCCATTTTTGATATCAATAGAGTAGTGTGAGTCAGCATATACTGTCTCAGCCGGCGAGAAGCCCATTCCAAAGCGCAACAAGTTTTCTCAAGCAACGAGTATCGGGTCTCGCAGTCGGTAAACTTTTTGCTAAGGTAATAAATAGCATGCTCTTTTCGGCCAGACTCGTCATGCTGCCCCAGCACACACCCCATTGAATTATCGAGTAATATCAATTATAAGATCAAAGGCCTCCCTTCAACTGGAGCATCAAAATGGGTGGCTCTTGGAGATACTCTTTGATCCTTCCGAAAGCGATCTGGCATTCATCGTTCCAACGTACTACTTGATCTTTCTTCAGTAACTTGAAGATTGGCTCACAAGTAGCAGTCAGGTGCGAGATGAATCGGGCAATGTAGTTCAGATGTCCCAGAAAGCCTCTGACTTCTTTCTCTATTCTGGGAGCCGGCATTTCCTGTATAGCCTTCACCTTTGCAGGATCCACTTGAATACCTTTATCGCTTACGACGAAACCCAGCAGCTTACCGGACCTCACCCCGAAGGTGCATTAGTTCGGGTTTAACCTCAACTTGTACAACTTCAACCTGTCAAATAACTTCTGAAGGTGGTCAAGATGTTCTTCTTCAGTCTGAGATCTTGCAATCATGTCGTCGACGTATACCTCAATCTCGTGATGGATCATGTCATGAAACAAAGCAACCATGGCGCGCTGATACGTTACCCCAGCATTCTTCAATCCAAAAGGCATGACCTTGTAGCAAAAGGTACCCCATTGAGTAAAAAATGTTGTCTTCTCCATGTCTTCGGGAGCCATTTTAATCTGATTATAACCAGAGAAACCATCCATAAAGGAGAACACCTTATTCTGGGCAGTGTTGTCAACCAGAACGTCGATATGAGGCAGAGGGAAATCATCCTTGGGGCTTGCCCTGTTCAGATCCCTATAGTCGACACACATTCGAACCTTACCATCCTTCTTCGGCACAGGAACCACATTGGCCACCCACTGCGGGTAAGAAGTAATTGCTAGAAAACCAGCATCAAACTGTTTCATAACCTCAGCCTTGATTTTCTCAGACATATCTGGGCGCATTCGGTGGACCTTCTGTTTCACTGGAGGACAGTCTTCCTTGGTAGGCAGGAGGTGAACCACAATATCGGTATCCAACCCAGGAATATCTTCGTAAGACCAGGAAAAGATCTCAACATAGTCACGCAGCATCTGAATCAACTGTTGCTTCACACTAGCTTCCAGATTTGCACCAATCTTAACTTCTTTCTTGTCTATCTATGTACCCAGATTCACTGTTTCCATTGGCTCTTCATGTGGCTGTACAGCCCTCTCTTCTTGGAGTAGCAGTCTGGCAAGTTCACCAGGCACTTTGCAATCATCTTCACCTTCGTCTTCGGCTAAGTTGATCGAACTTTCGAATTTATAACTGGAATTATCAGAGTCGTTACCAGTGAGATCCAGAGTGGATATAGACCTGTATATGTGAGTGTGTGTAAAATAGTTGTTTTGCAATATATAATAAAAGAAAAACAAGGAGCACAAAATTTGAAATGCAATAAACATCCAATGCTTTTATTAATGATATATGTATATGACACACATAAAGCCCTCACAAATGAAACCACGGTGCCCCGTGTAAGACACCGGGCCATAAAGTTTAAAACATTGTTTGTTACAAACACAAAACAAAAGTCTCATTACTGGGTGATAACAGAAACGGGCATAGAATCCTTTTCCGTCCAGTTGCTTAATCCACCATCGGCAGTTGGGTATATCCAGCTGTCAATATCAAACTCTTCATCATCGTCGTCCCCGATAGCATTCACCCCTGCATCCTGTTTAGGCTTTTCTGGTGCTCTGAACTCGATCTCCTTCGCATCAATCAAGTCATGTACCTTGTTCTTCAAAACCCAACAATCATCCGTATCATGCCCCGGGCTATCAGAGTGAAAAGCACAGCGGGCATTAGGGTTGTACTTCGGTGATGTAGTGTTGGGATTCTTCGGGGCCTCCCTTGGAATCACTAGATTGGTTTTCAATAACTGTGGCCGAATCTGAGATAAAGTCATGTTGAGCTGAGTGAATTTCCTTCACGGTCTCTCGGCTTTTGGCTGATTATTGTGCTGAGGAGCACCAGCAGTTCTTGAAATAACAACCGCATTAACAGCTTGGCGGCGTTCAGGTCTATTCTGGCTTTTTGAATTGTAAACAACACTCGACTCCTTCTTAAAAGGCTTCTTCTCGGTGCCTGATGAAGCACCTTTCTATATTTTACCAGACTTAATACCAGCCTCAATCCTTTCCCCGGTCATAATCAGCTCCGTAAACCCGGACGAAGAACTTCCAATCAGATGATTGAAATACGGACCAGACAAGGTCCCCAGAAACATACCAACTAACTCCCTATCAGCCAAGGGTGGTTGCACTCTTCCAGCGAGGTCCCTCCACTTCTGAGCATAATCTTTGAAACCTTTTCCCGCACCCATAGACATACCTTGGAGTTGGGTACGCGTGGGAGCGAGGTCGGCATTGTATTGGTACTGCTTGTAGAAAGCAGCAACCAAATATTCCCAACTACGGATACTGTCTCCTTCTAGCTGGTAAAACCATTCAAGCTGAGTCCCTGAAAGACTGTCTTGAAAGAAGTGGATCCATAGGTTCTTGTCAGCGGTGTACGGCTGAATTTTCCTTACATACGACCGGAGGTGCAGTTTCGGACAAGAAACTCCGTCGTACTTAGCAAAGGCTGGTGCTTTGAACTTGTGGGGAATCACCACCCCAGATGACAGACCTAAATCACCAAAGTCCAGACCAGGCACCTTCTGAACTTCCATCGCACTCAACCGGTCTTCCAGTTGCTTGTATCTATCCTCGGCCGGAGGATACTGGTCTTCGTCGAAGTCCGTCTCGTTGTCTGAAACCACAGGGCAAGGAGCCCTCCTTTCTTCCTGACTATCTTTCCCTCCATATGAGGTGGTCAAATCAACTTCATCTCGTAGTCTATTTTCAAACCTGTGGCCCGTGTTAAACAGGACTATCCTCTTCTTCTTCTTCTTCTTCTCTTTCAAGATAAGGGCCTTCAGATCTTGCTGACCCATAGCCAAATTCATGAACAATTCCTGGAACTGGGCGTTTTGAGCCTGCAGAGCCTTGATTTCTTGTTCAGTTGATGGTTCAGAAGACATGATGCTGAAATAAACAGCGAAGAAGATGAGAAAACCTGTAAGGGTACCTGTTATGAGGTGCATGGAATGAAATGCGTATGCTATGATTTCAAAGACATCGAGAGATTCAAATTCGTAAACCAAACATGGAACACACTTTTATTAGATAAACTTGAAATTTAATTGTTCAACAAATGCCCTTAAGGCGTTACAAGAAAGGAAGATACTGAAAAATAAATAAAAAAAACTGGAAATAATCAAAAGACATCAGCGCTCCCATGGACGTTTGCCTTTAGTGCTGACATAGTCGTTGATGATCTTCTCCCTCTCCAGCTGCCTAGTCAACTTCTGAATCTTCTGCTCTTGCTCGTGATACTTTTCTCGGTAAGTATCCCGTTCTTCCCTTAGCTGCATCCAGGACCTCTTCAATGCCCCAATGTCAGTAGGCATGTAAGGGTGTAAGATAGTAGGAGGAACCCCTTCCTCATCAGCAACTTCAACAATGATAGGCAAGACGGCTTCATAGGGCATTCCCAGCTTTTGGGCACGTATGCGAACCCATCGGAGATATGGTTCCATTGGTAGAGAAGTCTTCGCACCCAGCTCGTGTGGATCAGATATGTGTACTCTATCCCACGCTCTTATGAATCTGCGACGTTGCTCGTCACTATCCCCTTGGAAATCAAAGATTATACTAGGCATTAGCAGCTCATGAGGTCATTCCCTTCTGGCTCGCCCAAACTGACATAAGGCCAAGCATGGATTATAAGTAATTCCTCCATTGGTTCCTATCAGTGGAACATTGGGGTATTCCCCACAGCGATCAATAATGGCCACCTAGTCCATGCCCTTAATAGTCCAAATGATGTCATTGTGAGAGAGAGACATAACCCTATAAGCTCAGCCCATGCCTTCCTTGTTCTTCAGCACTGATTTAGGGTGGTGCGAAATAAACCACCTCGCTAATAACGGAGCACAGCACATCAAGGTTCCCCGCTTCCTAGCAGTACGGGCATAAAGCTGATGAAGAATGCCACCCAAGAGAGTGGGTACAGGATTACCAGAGATGAAGATTTTTTATCGCATTCACATCAACAAAGGAGTCAGAGTTAGGGAACAATACCAAGCCATATATCAGAAGAGCCAGAATATCTTCGAATGCCTGGAAGTCTAGACTGTCCCAGAAATGATTAGCCTTACCAACCAAGAACTTAGTCAAAAAGCCCTTTGCTCCATTACGAGTTTCCCAATTAGCCATTACCTCATCCTTTTTCATATGAAGGGCTGACGCAATCTCTTCTGGCCTAAGGATCTTCTCCCAACCTGTAAACGGGGACTGCTCCAGAATAGAGATATCGAGCAGATCAGAGAACTCTTCCAATGTGGGGACCAACTGGTAGTCCTGAAAAGTAAAGCAATGGTAAAGTGGATCAAAGAACTGGACTAGGACACTCATCATCTGCTTGTCCAATTTGGAAGTGACTAAACCAAGAAGATGCCTATGTCTTCTGATGAAGGAGGTAGTATCTGACATCTTTGCAACCAATTCTTTAAGCATAGTGGGAACCTGGACAAAGTTGATCTGGATGGCGTTCCTACGCATAGGTATCATGACCTACAAAACAGACCAAAGATGAATCCCTCCTGTCTTTGAAATAGGTTAGTACAATGCAAGATGTATGCAATGTTATGATGTCATGATGTCATGATAGAAAGCACACCACAATTATCCACAAATAGAAAACATGGTAAAGGCACACAAGTCACACAAAGAGCCCTTAGATTTCCAGCTGGCAAGGAGTCTAGGTACTACCCTCTTTCAGTTCAGTTGGTTCAAACCTGTCCTAAAAATAGTAACTGGGTTCTAGAGGATCTCAATATCACTGATTACCCTCAATCGGTCATAATTCCAGTTTAGCAACCTTTTCTTGTGGTCGGAATCGTCGCGAGAGTTTAGTCTCAATGAGTGTAGCATACTGCTACTGTTCTATGGCCAAGTTAGTCAATTTAAAGGTTCTAAGGTCAGTTGGTGCTTAATGACCCCTTAGCAGACCCATATTCTCCTCGTTGCGCCACAAGGGATATCGGTACACACTAAAGTGCCACACCAACGTAGCTACTGCTTCAACCGTATCGGTCTACACCGTACAATTCCCTCACAGTTTATTGCTACTTACCTAAAGGGTACCCCCCAGATCCGGGTTAGGATCTATAGTAACTCAGATTTAAGCCTACAAATATAAAGCATACAAGTCAAGCAATTGAAAACATTATGAACTATTCCTAAGGTACACCCCACTTATTAAGCGTCCCCAGCAGAGTCACCAGTTTTGTGATACGGTGGGAAAGAACTGACTGTTTTTTGGAATGCTTGTTTGCGTTTTGCGTTTGTTTTTGCAAAATGTCGCGGTAAGCAAGAGTTGCCACCGACTTTTATTTTATCCAACAAGGAAAGGAAAAAAGCACAGAAAAATTCCTTTTTCGAGATATTTCTCGGGTTCGGGGGGTAGATTATAGAAAGGGAAGGTGTTAGCACCCTTTCTATCCGTGGTTATCCACGGGATCTTAGGTACTTGCTCATATTGTTTTCAAAATTTTTCTTTCTTTGTGTTTGTGGGTTTGAAAAAAGTTTTTGTTTGAAAACTTCGATTTAACTCTTGTTTCTGTCCTCAAGAGTGTACGAAGTGTTTTTGAAAACTTTGTTCGAAAAGTGTAAGTGTGAAAAGTTTTGTTTTTTTGAAAGAGCAAGTATCTAAGAACCATCTACCTACTCGAAAAAGGAATCGTTCTATGCTATCTTCCTTTAGACAATGTTATCCCACTATTGATGAGTAGGTAGCATCGTCGTTGGAGTTTTAGGGTCAATTCGAATAAGGGACGTGCGGTCACTAAAGCAATGTTAGGACGCCTTAGCGGTAACCCTAATGTCTTAGATCATTTGCTTTGAGGAAACAATATCCGAGGAAACCGTTTCGAGGCGACTTATGATCTTTAGACAAGAGGACGACCTCTAAAGCGACCTATACTCAATGACCGCGTACAAGGGCAACCCAGTGGGGTGTACCCTAAGAGCGCGCATGTGCGAGTGTGTCGTTTTCAGTTAATTTTGTCTTTGTACATGTTAAGGGTTATCTAAGTTGATTTTAGGTTTAAACATTCATTCTTGTCATGCATTCCTATTATCAAATATCTAACAGTTATATTTTACGGAAAATAAATTGCGGAAATTAAATTACAAGGTGTCGGGTATTTACATCGCCAAAAGCAACCCTTTGAAATTTAAATGCGGAAAAATAAATAAAGCGATAAATAAATGGTCCTAATTATCCATTACATTCCGGGAACAAATACAATATTATGATAAATGGATCACGTGCGGGAAAATTAAATTGAGCGCAAGTAGGGTTATGACCCTCTTTGTTATTAAAGAAAATATTTTTTTGTTTATTTTTGAATTAAGAAAGAAATTAGTCTAAATTAATTATTAAATTAATAAATTAATTAATTAATGAAAATAAATATTTTTGGGTTTTTGGTATTTAAGGAAATAAAATAAAATTAATTAATGTTAGTAAAAACCTAATTAAGTCTAAGCTAATTTTAATTATTAAAAAAAAATATTAAAGTTATTTCTAATTAATAGCCTAACTTAATTAATAAATTTGTTAATAAAAAATAAAATACTAAAATTTAATTTAATGAAGAAAATATTTTTTGGTTTTAATTTTATACAGAAAAAAAAACGATAGGTTAGTTGATTAAATAAAATATTATAAAATAATTAAAACAAAAATAAACAAAATAGAGAGAGTTAGAAGTGTATGGGCCTGAAAAGGGGGTCAGGATAGCAATTGTATGGCCCATTAGGCGTTGGCCCTGTTTTGACTTTCTGGATTCCATACGCGCTGGTTGACTGGATCCACGATGGACCATCATCTCTTGGCCATCAGATCTGGCCTATGGCCATCTGGCCACCAGATACTTGAGGGTGTATGATGTGCTTCGCGTTTGGACTTGCATGTGATAACCTGAAGAATTAAAACAAAGAGAAATTTGGAGGACCTGGGATTCGAACCCAGGTCCTGTTGGATGTTGCCAGCGCTTGCTTCCACTAGGCCATTGTGCTACAGTTGTTAGTATATTAAACAATAATAATAATAAGAGAAAATGCGTTATATGCCAGAAAAAATAAAAATGCGCGCATGTTTTTGAATGGTCCACTGGGGAGGCGACACACCATCATCCCCTACCTCCAGTCACTGTAAAATTTCCTGCGGATTTGGATCCGCAGCTAAATGCATAGCTCGACCCAAAAATTAATTCCAGGCCATAAAAACGACCCCCAAAGGCATGGTTAGGTTCGTCTCCCTCTCCTGAGTACAACCATGCCTATCACGAGATTCAATTTCACCTGAAACACAAATCCCTAAAATCCAACACGAAACCCTAGCCATGCTGTTATGAGGTTACAATCCATATAAATCAAATTAAGTATTGCCAAAAGTTTGGAAATCTCATGAGGATCACAAATATATCAATGATTTGCCAGAATGATGCAAGAATAGAGAGCTATGATTTCGAATACAAGGCCAAGAAACGTGATACTTACAGCGTGTTTGAGCGTGTATAGGAGCTTGCCTTTAGTCGGTTTCAACTCAGTGGACCTCTAGGAGTTGATTGAGACCCTTCTCGGCTTCTGAGATCGCTTCTTGCTATGATTTCAGATTCAAGCTTTTTCACCACTTTTTCAAGTTTTTCTTTGCTTGTTCTTGCAGCCTCCAGCCTATATTTCGTGTCCTTTGGCTTGTATATGTATCATGGAATGCATTAGGTCAAGAATTATGAATCCAATCTCTCTAAATCAATGCACCCATATTTGATTTGATTCACTTTGAAAACTTGCCAAATTTGTCAAAAAACCATCTTTTTGTACATGATATGGTGAGATACAAATTTGATGCTGATCATGATGATGATTAAGTCCTAAAACAAACAAAAAGATCTCAAGTAATCAATATTTGGATTTTACATGATTTAATTTGATTTAAAATGAAATAATTCAATAAAAAATCAAATAACATAATAAAAAAGAAATATGATCTCAAGGCTGGAGCTAGGACACGTGTGCAATGGTACAAGCTCAAATCAAGTGGAAAAGAATGGGCCCATTTGTCAAAATTTGAAGTTTTGGGGATAGTTAACTTTTGGCAATTTTGCAAAAATGCCCAACTTCAATAATGCATAACTTCTTCAATTTTGAACTTTTGGAGGTGTTCTTTGAGTTTCTAGAAATCTTGAGATGTCCTATAACCAACCCTTTTGGTATCATCTCATTTTGATATTCCATGCTCAAGTTTTAAGCTTTGGAAAAAAAGGTGTTTTTGTTGACTTTCAAAAATGACCTATAATGTCCAAATTTATAACTTCTCGTAAGTGCATTTTCTGATCTTGGGGTATGAAGATGGATTATAGGAAATTGTATCCCCTTCAAAATGAGCTTTGTATGGGTCATTTCTCATAAAGTATGAGAAAGTTATGCTTGGTCAAAGTTGAGTTGACTTTTCCTACAAAACCCTAATTTAGCAACTTTTGAATCTTGATGAATTTTGAGCAATCCTTGATGAATCTTGATCAAACCTTGATCAAATGATGAAATATCCTTCAAAATGAGAATGTTGACAAAAAATATTGAAGTTTGAATATTTGTAGGTCACAGTTGACTTTTGCCCTAACATAGTCAATTTTTGGACCCTTTGAGCAATTGACTGAGCAAACTTCCTCTGGAAGGCTTGAAAGTTGACATGGATGATCTTGAGAACATATTAGGACATTGGGGAGCACTTGAGGTCATTTGTACTCAAGGATCTTGATGCAACACAAAACCCTAATTTGGGGTTGACTGCCTTAGGAGATAGCTTGACGGTCCAACTCTTGAGCAATCTTGAGCCACTTGGAGATTTTTCTTGCAATGTTCTGAGAAATATGAGAGGGAAAATTTTGGGGTACAACATCTATTCTTTTCTTTCGAACCCAGAACCAAAAAAACAAAACACCTCTGTTCTTTTCTTTCGAACCCAGAACCAAAAAAACAAAACACCTCTGTTCTTTTCTTTCGAACCTAGAACCAAAAAATACAACACCTTTGTTATTTTCTTTCGAACCCAAGAACATTGAAGGCAACAACTCAAGTTCCAAACACACACTCTAGCTTCAAGGTAATTCTTCTTGACTTTAAACCCTTTGTTTCAAGCATCATTGATGATTCATCTTCGAAGATAACCTGTAATAATCATTGCCTTTGAAGCTACCCTTTTTGTTTTTTTTCTTTTCTCGTCAATTATATGTTAAGAACTAAACTTTACAGACCATAAAAAAATGTTGGAGTAAAAATATTACAACATGGTTCGACACAAAGCCTTAGGCTTTGACACATACTACTTTACATGCCCAAACAGAAAGGAAAAAGGGTGTGTGATTCGACACAGCACATTATGCTTCGACTCATCCTGAGTTTAATTTGGGATTACAGGTTCGAAAGAAGGATATGTTTTATGCACATAAGCATGCTTCGACGCATGCTTCGTCCATGTTCGAAAGATATGTTTTTTCTCTCTTTTGCGCTGTTTTTTTTTTTACATATTTCATATATTTGCCTCATAGTTATTCAATATGGTTTGTAATAGATAATTAGATTTAATTTCTTACAATCCCCATTTGTACATTTGTATCCCCCATCCCCCAAATGATGTAATAGCGTAGAACATTTATTTTCCGCAATTTTATCGCTTTCATAAATGTTAGTAATTAGGGTGTGTATGGCAAGATAAAAAATCAACCTTAGAAAATCCTAATCCAAGATAAGATAATTCATGAAAAATAAACACTTTCACTCTTACACCTCTAGGGTTAACTCCACTTGTTTCCTTGAGAGAAATAATCATGATGTGCATGTGAGCCATCTTAGCAAAAATAATCAAAATACAAGATCATAGTCCCTCGATGACGCTACGAATGCTTCCTTACAAATGATCGGGCCTCTTTTGAACCTCTTTCTGGGTTTGCGTGCCCTCTTTTGTTTTAACTTAGATTAGTGGCATGTGTGCCCATAAATTTTGTCTTGTAAACTGGACAGGGGCTTCGCCCGATTTTATTTTGTTTGGGCCTGCGTGCCCGTATATTTGTAATTATTTGGACAAAATTGGCCTTCATGGTCGGCTATTATGAATGCCTATTTAGTCTTTTTATGTTAGTTGTTGCTTGTTATTGTGCTTGACTTGTTTATTTTGTGACATGTGGCATTTCGATGAGTGGAGATTTGTGCTCGACCTTAGTTGGGGTCGACACATGTTGGAATATGTCGAGGAAAAGGAGTAGTAATCCATAGAAATGATTTCAATATCGCGGTCGAGATCTTGATTTCTTGGCGTGAACTACCCATCACGAGTTAGGTGTCCTACCTGTTGGGTACTTCGACAGTGGAGCTCGATTGAGGTGTCCCCATCGGGCTAAGGTTCTGCTCAACCAATGAGCGGCGAACCCGCCTTTTGTTATTAGTTGAATGTTATGTTTGTACCTTAATATGCCTCTGTGGTCGAGTGTTCCCCGTCGTTTGTCAAAGAGGGCACGTTGACTGCTAGGCCCTGATGTTTCTCAGGAACCTAGCTATAATATTATTTCAACTTTATAGCGTTCCATGGTCGAGGTAGTGGTTCTCCACATAGGTGTTCGAGGTGATATGCTCCAGTACCCGTAGTCCCACGGACGTGGTACGACCCTTCCTAGTTTACGGCCAGCTTTCCTTCATGAGAATCTTTCTGATTTCTCTGCAAGACTAGGTTGTCGACCTGGAATTGGCATTTTATGACTTTACTGTCATGATGAAGGGTTATCTTCTATTTCAACGTGGCTTCACGAAGAGCTTCTCCTGATCGGATTTCCTCGACCAGGTTGAGCTCTTCCCTTAAGGCCTCGTCATTTAGTTCCTCGTCTAAAGGGGCTTCAGTTTTCTTGGATGGCTCCATAATTTCCACGGAGATGACAGCTTCGGTGCCATAAGTTAGGTGAAATTGGGTCTCACCGGTCTTCGAGTGTGGTGTTGTTCGGTAGGCCCATAGGATGTTGTGCAACTCTTCGACCCACCCTATTTTGGCTTCGTGCAACCTGAACTTGAGTCCTTGCAAGATGACTCTATCCGAGGCCTCAGCTTGCCTGTTAGTTTGAGGGTGTTTAACGGAGGTGAATTGTTGTTTGGTGTCGACCTTGGGATGAAGTCTTGGAAACTTTGATCGCTGAACTGTGTCCCGTTGTTCGTGACGAACACTTGTGGTATGTCGAATTGGGCAAGTACATTTAGTTTGTAGAAACAGAGGATATTGTGTGACGTGATTCTAGCTAGGGCTTCGGCCTCTATCCACTTCGTGAAATAGTCGATGGCCACGATCAGAAATTTATTTTGATATGATCCTTGTATGAATGGCCCGAGGATGTCCATTCCCCACCAAGGGAACGACCATGGGGATGATAGTGTTTTGAGTTTGTGTGGGGTGCGAGGTGAATGTCCACGTGTCTTTGACATTTGTCGCACTTTTTGTCGAACTCCTTTGCATCCTATTACATGGTGGGCTAGTAATGGCCTGCTCGTAGCGCCTTTCGTGCCAGAGATCTTCCACCCAAGTGTTAGGCATGACTTCCCACATGGATTTCCCGCAATATTTCGGGGATTTTAGCCTCCTCGACGCATTTCAAGAGTGGGATGGAGAATCCACATCGGTAGAGCTTGTGCTCGACCACGGCGTAAGATCAGGCTTTTCGTTTGGTCGCACTTGCCTCTTTTAAGTCGGCGGGCAATTCTCCAATCATGAGAAAGTTAAATATCGGGGTCATCCAACAGGATGTGTTTCTGATGGCAATCACCTCGGGAGGTGCAGTGGGTTTTTCAATGCCTGGGAGAGAAAGGGATTATTGGATGACAGATTTATCCCCACCTTTCTTCTTTGTGCTCGCAAGTTTCGAGAGTATGTCGACCCGCGTGTTTTATTCACGGGGTATGTGTTTGATTTCTGCCCTGTCAAAATTTTTCCTCTATTCATTGACTAGGTCTAGATATTTGATGATACTATCGTTCTTAGCCTGATATTCTCCTCGAACTTGAGATATGACGAGTTGGGAGTCCGTGAATATTAGAATTTCTCTGGAACCTAGATCCTCGGCCAACCTTAATCCTGCGAGTAGGGTGTAATATAGTGGGAGAACTGACTTGGGTGTTTTGCATTTTATCGCAATTGTTACGGATAGCAAGAGTCGCCATTGACTTTTCTTTTATCCAATAAATAAAAGGGTGAAAAGAACAGAAAAGACCTTTTGAGAATTTTCTTGAGTTCGGGGGGTAGGTTATGAAAAGGGAAGGTATTAGCACCATTTTTATCCGTAGTTATCTACGGGCTCTTAGTTTCTAGCTCACTTTGAAATGCTTTATTTTAAATGTGTTTGTGATAGTTTTGAAATTATTTTTGAAAGTTCCTTAGTTTAGGAAACTTTGTAATGATTCTCGTCTCTATAAGAATATATGCAAAGTGTTGACTTTTGAAAATATTTCATGGAAAGTGTTGGTGTATTTGAAATATGCTTGGTTTGAAATGTTTGTGAGCAAGCAACTACGAATGTTCTACCTACTCAAAAAGTCTTGGTTATTTTCCTCCTCCTTTAGATATTTCTATCTTACCATTGATTGGTAAGAAGCCCTATCATTGGATGTGAAGGGACATGCGTGGGTCGATGTACAGTCATAGAAGGCAACATCGTAGGATACCTTAGCAATTTGTTGTGAGGGTCTAAGATAGTTTACCAAAGGCAACATTGAAGGGTCATCGAGGGACTACAATCTTGTATTCGAGGGTCATTGCTAACATATCCCACGTTCAAGGGACATGACTGTTTTATTCGAGGCAACAAGTGTGGGTTACCCTAGAGGTGCAAGTGTGTAAAGTATATTGATTTCATGAATTTTTGTCTTGAATTAGGGTTGCCTACTTGTTGATTTTAAATCTTTCCATGCAAACCCTAATTACTAGCAATAATATTGAAAGCGATAAATTGCGGGAATTTAATGTTCTACGCTACTACATCATTTTGGGGATGGGGATACAAGTTTATGAATGGGGGATGAAAGCAATAAAATTCTAATTATACTATTACAACCATATTGAATATTGAATAACAATATCTAAAAATATAAAGATAATGTAAAAAGGAAGGAAAATTGTTTTAAAAAAACTTTATGCAACGACAAATGCACTTATGTATCAATACATATCACTTTTTGCCCCTAGAAATCAAAACCAACTCAGTATGTATTGATAAATAATGGTTTGCATCGGCTCATATCTATTTTGCATCGACACATGCACTTATGCATCGATAAATATCACTTCTTGCTCCTGGGAATCAAAACAAACCCAGTATGTATCGATACATAATAGTTTGCATCGACTCATTTCTGTTTTGCATCGACTCAATCGTGTTTTACATTGACTCATACACATTTTGTCAATCTATAGTATGTCTTGATAACAGTATGTATTGATGCATAATGCATTATATCGGCTCATCCACTGTTTTGTAACTAATATGAGTCGACGCATATGTGATATGTATCAACTCATACTACAGTTTTACCTCTAACATTTTTTTGGTTACCTATATAACTCAGTTCTCAACACATGGTTAATTAAAATGAAAAGTGAGCATATGATTAGCTTCAGGGTAATTATATCTACATTTTATCTTCACAAATGAACCACTAATGATGCTTGTATGAAGAGTTCAAAGTCAAGAAAACTTACCTTGGAACTGAAATTCGTGTTTTGATTTAGAGTTGATGTATTGTCTTGGAGAAGTCAAGTTGTAGGAGGTTGTTTTTGAGTTTGGAAAATGGTGATAGTGATGTTACAGAAATTGCTCTTTTGTTTGGTCAACTTCTATATGATGTATATGAAGTATTTGGATGGTTTGTTTGGAAAAGATTTTCAAGGTTTAATAGATTTAAAGATTTTGGTTTCAAAGCTCAGAAATGGGGGTTTTTATGGACAATTCTGGTTTTTAGAGTATAAGGGGGTTTGAGGATTTTTCAACACACAAGAATCTGGCCTCTTTATCTTGCAAATGACCTCTCTATTTATAAAGAAAAGGTTTGGGAAGTTGAAGTAATTAGATTTGCAAGATAACAAATTATGGTTTGGTTGGAATGCAAATTTCAAGTTATGTCGAGTCTTCCATGGTACCAAGATGAAGTACCAAAGTTGATGGTATAGAGGGGATACTTTCCATGTTTAATGGTGGAGTATAATCAGAAGTAAGCAATGTATGGGCTCAAGACAAATTTTGTATCAAAAAGCTTACTTTTCAAGAATAGCAATGGTGCCTTTATGCCATAAATGGAAAGATCTTTTGGACAATGGCTCAAACACTTGGGTAATATCTCAAGAGTATGTGTAAGCATTAAATTATGGTGAGATTTTCAAGTTAGAAGGCCTGCAACATGGGATTATGCAGCATGGCACATACATTAGATTATGTGTTCTTCAACAAAAATGATTTGTAATTCAAGAATGGATGTCCAACTTCATGCCTTTGAATCTCCTAGCTAAAATATCATAAATCAATTCTCTTGGGAATTTTTTTAATTTTGAAACATCCTCTACAACTTTCATGTTGACCATTTTGACAAAATCAATTTGGATCTTGGTGAAAATTGGCCAAGAAGTTAGGTCAAAAATCTGCCTAAACTAGGTGAAAATTTCTCTAAGTGTTTAAGAAAAAGTGCATGACTTCATGAAATTATAACTCAAAATCCAAGCACTTATAGGACTTTATCAGTAAAGAAAAGTTGTATATATCAACAATATGCACAACTTTCATGTTTAAAGTTTACTTTGAATTATCTTGCATCTTGGTGAAAAATTGGCATGAAGTAGTGAAATTATCATGTTTAAAACACTTAAAAGAAATTTCTAAGTCTTGAAAGGTTTGACTTTTCAAATTTACTTTTGACTTTCATGATTTCTTGATGATAAAGCTTCATATTTTTAAATTTCTTTATGAATTATGATCTTTGAAATTAAATCTTGACCAAAAAGTCAAAGTTTGACTTTTTATGCATCAGTTGACTTTTCATCAGTTGATCGAATTTCAACTATCAATCCATTGATCTTGAGAGATGAATTGAGTCATGCAATTAGGTTAAAATGATGTCCTTGAATCCTTTATATCATGTTTCAAACCAATAAGTCATGTATTAAGTTAAAAGTCAAGAACCAGTCATTCTCAGTCAAAACCCTAATTTTCACCATTTTGCCCTTTTGATGATTTGAACATTTTTCCTTGAGGAATTGTGATTCAAACTTGATCAATTGATGCATATGACTTCAAAATGTTTATATTAGTCAAAAATATTGAAGTTTGGTTGTAAGTTGACCACAGTTGACTTAATACCCAATACAGTTGATTTGTAGTCATCTGGTCAATTGGTTGAGCAAAATTGTGATTTCATGACTTGAAATTTGACATGAGTATTCTTGAAGTTCTATGATGATCCATGCAAGTCATTTGATGCATTAGAAGTCCAATTGTCTTTGTGAAAATCAAAACCCTAATTTGATGCATCGGTGTTTAGGAGATAGTTTGACCTAGTCAACACTTGTGCAAGCTTGAGCCATTGAAGATATTTGTGATAAATGTCTTGAGAAATGAGAGGGAAAATTTTGGGGTACAACAGCTCCCCTGTTCAATCTTCTCAAACCTGAAGAGTTAGATTTGCGGGTCCTCCATTCGTGACTTGAAGGTGGAAGGTGATTGAACACTAGAGTGTCCAGAAATTTGCACTTGTTGATGCACAAAGTAATGTGTTAGTTGATTGCATCTGAAATGGGATTAACATATTCCATTTGGAGAGGTGATGAAGAGTTTTTAGGAGATGGGCTTACAGATACCATCCATAGTGACTGTTGTAGCAGTAGAAATGTTCAAGACTATGTCATTGGATTAACTAGACTTGTACAGATCAAAATAAAAAACACCACCGCGCTTTATTGTTTCCAAAGGAATGGGAAAAGAGCGAATGAACCAAGAAAGAGGGGGAAAGATTCAAGGTAAGGAGGTTGTTTATGCAAAGGGAAGGTATTAGAACCCTAAACATCTACGGTACTCTGCATGAACCTCTTTGTAAAATCTGTATATTTTGGCTATAAAATGTTATGTAAAAATAGATGGTGGAGGTTAGAAAAGAAATATTTTTTTTAATGATTTTTGCACCCACCGCGGTTGTAAACCTTTAGTTCCTACGTACCACCTTCCATGCAATAGGGGATCAGGGTACACGTAGTTCCTGTTTAAAAATTTTAAAAACAAGTGTGTTGGTTAATTTTATAAGATAAGACATCATTGTCATTGTCCGTGTGGAAAACATACTTACCACCCACAATCATGAGAAAGGAGTTTATTCATCATCTCAAAGTGGAGGATATGACTTGGATTTTAAAATCAACAATGCGACACTCAACACCCAAGTGGAAAATATCTCACTTCACTATATATTGTAGAAGTATAGTTATTTGCATCACTACAAGGATTGACAAGAGTCTAATATTTTGAGAAAAATTTAAAGATAAGATCCAAAATGGATAAATGGTTTGAATGAGATTGATTGACTTTTAGTCTTCTCACAAACATGTCAAGGTATTATTAAGTTGATTGAAGTTTATTTGTGAAAATGTTTTGAAAATGCATGGACCTAAATCCAAGTTTATTATGAAAGTGGTTCAAGTTTAGAAACAAGAAGAGTTTTCAAAAGGAGGGAGAAGATTTTTTAAATTAAAGAAGATGGGAGGAGAAGAAAGGACTATCCTAAAGCATAAGGTAAAAGATAGGGAGAAGAACCATCTAACCAACAAGAAGCCAACACTTGACATTATGAGTCAAGATAGAATTCCCATTATATGGATTGAAACCAAGCAAGAAAAGATATTAGACCTCTTGAGAAGACCAAACTTCAAATGTAATAAGTCTTCACAAAAATTGGGAAGAATAACGGCTGTATACGGGTGAATTCCATATTACAAACAAAGTAGGTAATCACAATAACATGCACACAAAACAAACAAGCTACCCAATGTCTTGAGGTAAACTCCAGGAACTTCAGACAAAATATTAATCAAAGCCACAAGGTCTCCAACATAGGCCAAGGTCTCTAATCCTAAGTCCAAGAAGTCCAATACTCCATAATGCCAAGGATAGTAACCAAATAGTCCAAGTATCATTAAAAAAATTCATGGGTCATGTTGATTATTAAGTATCTACAAAAAGAAAAGAAAAGCTCAAGTGAGAAAAATAAAAATGACATAAAAGTAAATGCTCAAATGAGCAAAGACGAAAATAGCATGAAATATGAATGCTAAAGTAAATGGTGTATGAAATAAAAGTATAAAAATAAAAGCATAAGATAAAGTCAATTGTTAGAAGTTAATGGTTAGTTGGATGATCATCTTGAAACTTGCATTTGGAACTCATTAGAGGATTGATAGAACCAAAGCCTCTCAAATGATTGCATCAGTGCATTTTTAAAAAAAAATTGAATTTCACTTTGTGACAATCGATTGTGTTGTTACAGCAATCGATTGCACTGTGTAAAAATCAGAAAAATAGCATTTCAAAAGGCCAAATTCTTGTACAAACTTTCCATCAAACACCTTATGATCATGGATTCAATTGAGCACGAAAACTCCATCACATTCTGAGAAAATAGCACCAATGGAATCACTAAATAATGCTCAATGAATCATGCCCAAAGATCAACAAGAGATCACATTGTGAAAGATGAAAATTCCAACATACCAAAGGTAGATCTAGAGAATTATCAAAACAACTTCAAGAATTTTCTTCAATTCAACCCCAAGAATCAATTACCCAAGCTTGTATGTAGAGAATTGATGAAGAAAAAGTGTTTGGATGAAGGTTTAGCTCAAAGATTAGTAAGCTTCAAGGCAAAGATTACTAACTTTTTTTGAAAATGGAGCTTTGAGTGAATTTGGTAGATGGAGAGAATTGAGAGATTTTTTAGCAAGATAGATTTGGCTATCAAAAGCTTGTGATTTGAATGAAACGAAGGCTCTATTTATAGAGTTTAGGCTTGGGATTAGTGGTTATTTGGTAATTTATTCTTAGAGCCAAAATTTGAATTAATGACATATCTTTCAAAAAATGAAAATTTGGAGCCAAAATTTGAATTAATGATATATATTTCAAAAAATGAAAATTTGGCACCAAAATTTGAATTAATGATATATATTTCAAAAAATGAAAAATTGGCACCAAAATTTAAATTAATGATATATATTTCGAAAATGAAGAAAAATTGGAGCCAAAATTGACAAGCTTGAAATTGTTGACTTTTTCAAATTTTCACTTTGTGCAATTGATTGCACTCTAGGCCCAATCGTTGCATCAGTGTATTTTTTCAAAAATGGAATAAAATGCACTATGTGCAATCGATTGCACCCTAAGAGACATCGATTATACGGTGAGAAAAATGAAAATTTGTAATTATTTTTTCTTTGCAAATAAAGATTTTAGGAAAATAATACCGGAAAACCTTATTTGTCATATGCTTTGACTCGGTACCTACAAAACACAAATATTCAAAGACAAATATTTGTTGTATTTTGATTAGAAGTTAGTCAACAACACATATAAAAAAACACAACTAAGGTGCTTGGAGATTCCTCAAGAGCAAACTTAAAGATAGGAGATAGAAAAAGAGGAAAAAACCAACCCTAATGTGATCTTGTTGCATTATGATGGTATGAAATGATAGAGGAATCTTAGGGGGGGAAATTGGGGTACAACAACTGTTGGTAAAAATTGGAAGAAGTATCAGAATAAATCTTTGGTCGATTTATACTTAAACAATAGATGTCTTTTGCTTGTTTTTAACTGGAAGAGATAAATCTAACCAGAAGAGGTATGTTGTTTGGCGACTTCACTTGGAAAATAATCCTAATCAGAAGAGGTATGTCATTTTCCTGTCTTTAACTGGAAGAAGTGAATCTAACCAGAAAAGGTTTGTTGATTGCCTATCATTAACTGGAAGAAGTGAATCTAACTAGAAGAGGTATTTGTCTGCTTGTCTTTAATCTGGAAGAAATAAATCTAACCAGAAGAGGTCTTCGTTCGCCTGTCTTTAATCTGGGAGAAATAAATCTAACCAGAAGAGGTCTCCGTCTGTCTGTCTTTAATCTGCAAGAAATAAATCTAACCATAAGAGGTCTTTTGTTTTGTTGATTGATTTTTCCTGCAAGGAAGAGAGTTAGTTGCATGCAGAGATGTATGCATGGCGTAATGATGTTCTCAAAATAAATAAGATTGTGTTGTATGCATTTGTCATGTATGTGCTATGATGTATGAATGTGAAACATTGAAGTGCATCTTTGTATGGAAAATAAATCCTTGACAAATTGCTGGGGAGTATTGGGAAGCTAAATCTTGGACTACCGCTGAAGATGAAGAGTATGTGTATCTTCAACTTTGTTTAGAATGTTTCCGCTAGGGATTCCAGTTTTGTTGTTCGAGTAAATTCTATGGGGAACGTTGATTTCTTCTTGGGGAATAGAGTTCAGGAACCTTGGTTATCCATTACTCTATTGGGGAATTATAACTTGATTGGGGAGAAGGAAAGTTAACTAGTAATTGGTCGAATTCCAGGCTTTGCAACAACTTACTGGGGATAGTATGGACTCCGTTGGGGACAGCGGGTTTTGTCTGTTGATTTTTAATGGTCTGAGAAAAGAACTAGAGCTGGGGAATTTGTAGTCTGTTGGGGAATCTGCAGTTTGTTGGAGAAATAAACCCTGTTGAGGAAATCATTTTGAAGACCTTATTGGGGAGATGAATTCTTTTGGGGACGAACTCCGCAAGGTTTCTCTTGTAGTTTAGGACCAACTCAGCTGGGGAAATGATTGTCAGGAGATTGGAACTCCGGATGGATATTGTGTGAATTCAAATTTGTGGGGATAATTTTGTTGAAGTAACTCTGTGGGGATAATTTTGTTGAAGTAACTCTTGTGGGGATAATTTTGTTGAAATAACTCTATGGGGATATCCCGAATCCTTACAAAAATGTTTGATACTGTTTTTAAACATACATTTGTTAACAGTTAATTATGTTCGTATGCATATGTTCATTCAATTTTAGTCATTGGATGTTTTTGCACTCAAAACAGAAAAACAAAAAGTTTGCACTTCAAAGTATATTTGTATTGATGTTTTGCCTATAAATAGATGTTTTTGTACAAGGAGACAAAGATCCCAGTAAGACAAAATCGTCGAAATAATACAAAGTGAAAACAAAAATAATAGCCATGTAGAAGTGATCTCATTGTGTTCCAACTCAGCTATTGCCCCTATGTCTTTGAACATCATCCCTTGTTGTTGAAAGAAGTTGATTGAATTGATATTACACCCAAGAACTTGGACCATGGTAATAAAGCTGGTTGTAGTTATTTCATGGGACTTAATCATAGGCTTTAATCCTTTACTTTTTCCCGGACCGCCCTTTCGGGTTTTCAGCCCACCAGGATACACTTTTTTGCCCAAGCCGCCCTTTTGGGTTTTTGACTTACCGGGTGTACAATCTTTTGAATAGATCCCTAATTTTTTTCCCAAACCTCTTTAGTTCGCCAGGATGCCCTTGTTTTTGCTTAGGTATATCAACCTAGCAGGTCATTTTTATGCGTGGTATTTTTTGAGTATGTCAGTGTTCACAGGATGCGGGAAATCTTCGCTGTCCATAGTAGTTAACATCATGGCGCTGCCAGAGAATACTTTCTTAACAATGAACGGCCCTTCGTAAGTGGAAGTCCATTTTCCCCTGGGATCACCTTGATGAGGAATGATGCATTTTATTACCAAGTTACCAATCTGATACACTCGAGGTTTAATCTTTTGGTTGAAAGCCTTGATCATACACTTTTGATACATTTGGCCGTGACAAACAGCAGCCAATCTCTTCTCATTAATCAAGTTCAAATGATCCAACCTATTCTGAATCCATTCATCTTCACCTAAATCTACTTCTTTCATAATCCTTAAGGAAGGTATTTTAACTTCCATGGGCAGGACAGCTTCCATGCCATAGACTAAAGAGAAAGGGGTTTCCCCATTGAAGTTTGAGCTGAAGTACGGTAGCCATGAAGAGCAAACGATAGTATCTCGTGCCAATCTTTGTAGGTCACCACCATATTTTACACAATCTTTTTTATGTTTTAGTTGGAGGCTTCTACCGCGCCATTCATCTTAGGTATGTATGGAGAAGAGTTGTGATGCTTGATTTTGAACTTCATACAAAGTTCAGTGACCATATCATTGTTGAGATTGGTTTCGTTATCAGTGATGATACTTTCAGGGATGCCATACCGGAAGATGATGTTATACTTGATAAACTGGCTATAACATTCTTAGTGATTGAGGCAAATGAAGCAGCTTCGACATATTTGGTGAAGTAGTCGATGGCAACAAGGATGAAGCGGTGTCCATTAGAGGCAATGGGCTTTATCTCTCCAATAATGTCAATGCCCCACATTGCAAATGGCCATGGAGCATTCATGACATTCAAAGGAATTGGAGGCACATGAACCTTGTTGGCATAGATTTGACACTTATGGCAAGTCCTCGAGTGATAGTGACAATCTGTTTCCATAGTCGACCAATAGTAACCAGCCCTCAGAATCTTCTTGTCCATAGTATGCCCACTAGAGTGAGTTCCAAAGAGGCCCTCATTCATGTCCTCCATGATCTTCTATGCCCCCTTCTTGTCGACAAACCGGAGTATAGTTGAATCGTTGTTGCGCTTGTGCAAGATTCCATTGCTTAGGAAGAATTTGGCTGAAAACCTTCGCAAGAATTTCTCGTCGTTGATGGAAGCTCCTTCAGGATATTCTTGTGCTTCCAGATATCTCCTCACTTCATGGTACCATGGTTTCTCCTTGTCAGTAACGATCTTAATACAGTATGCAGGTTCGTCAAATCTTTCAATTGTAATTCTAGGAGCTCCGTTGTCCCACTTGACCTTGAACATGGATGACATTGTTGTTAAGGAATCCGCCAACTGATTTTCTTCTCTTGGAAAGTGTTCGAAGGTAACCTCCTCAAAGTATGGGATCAGGGTTAACACAAGCTCCTTGTAGGGGATCAGGTTAGGATGTTTGGTATCCTACTCTCATTTAACTTGACTGATTACTAATTCCGAATCTCCATATACGCTCAAAAATATGATTCTTAGATCAATGTCAGCCTTAAGACCTAAGATTCATGCCTCATACTCAACCATGTTGTTTGTACAGTCGAAGCATAGCCTGGTAGTGAAAGGTGTATGGCAATCTTGTAGAGAAATGATTGCATCACCAATTCCATTACCCAAAGCATCAGAATCCCCATCAAAAACCATAGTCCATCGTGATCCTTGTTCAGGTATGTCATACAGTTCAGGCTTTTCACGATCAGTTATTAGCATGATATTCTTGTTCGGGAATTCAAAGTTCATGGATTGGTAGTCATCAACAGCTTGATGTGCCAAATGATCCGCTAGCACACTTCCTTTGATCGCCTTCTATGTAGTATATTGGATATCATATTCAGTCAAGATCATTTTCCATCTAGCTATTCATCTGGAAAGAGCTGCTTTCTCGAGGAGATAGGGTCCATCTTAGAAATAAACAAAGTGGTGTGAGTCAACATATACTGTCTTAGCCGGCGAGCAGCCCATGCCAGAGCGCAACAAGTTTTCTCGAGAAGTGAATATCTTGTTTCACAGTCGGTAAAATTTTTGCTCAGGTAGTATATTGCATGCTCTTTTTGGCCAGACTCGTCATGTTGGCCCAACACACACCCCATTGAATTATCTAATACAGTCAAATACATAATCAAAGGTCTTCCTTTAATTGGAGGCATCAGGATGGGAGGCTCTTGTAAATATTCCTTGATCTTGTCAAAGGCTGCTTGGCAATCATTGTTCCATCTGACTACTTGATCTTTCTTTAAGAGTTTGAATATTTACTCACAAGTAGCAGTCAAGTGAGATATGAATCGAGAAATGTAGTTAAGTCAAACTAAGAAACCCCTGACCTCTTTCTCAGTATAGGGAGCTGGCATTTCTTGTATGGCTTTGACTTTTGCAGGGTTGACCTCAATTCCTTTACCATTGACGACAAAACCCATGAGTTTTCCAGACCTCTCCCCGAAGGTGTACTTGTTGGGGTTTAGTATTAGCTTATACTTCTTTAATCTTTCAAAAAACTTGTGTAAGTGATCAAGGTGTTCTTCCTCAGTCTGCGACCTCGCAATAATATCATACATGGTGATAGGTTTCCCCTGCATTCTTAAAACCGAATGGCATGACCCTGTAACAAAAAGTGCCCCACTGTATAACAAATGTGGTTTTCTCCATGTCCTCGGGAGCCATTTTGATTTGATTATAGCCAGAGAAACCATCCATGAAGGAGAAGACTTTATGTTGAGCAGTGTTGTCGACCAAGACGTCAATATGTGGTAGTGGGAAATCATATTTGGGGCTTGCCCTATTCAAATCTCTACAGCCTACGCACATATGGACCTTGCCATCCTTCTTTGGCACGGGGACCACATTTGCCACCCATTAGGGATATGATGTCACTTCCAGAAAACCTGCATTGAATTACTTTATTACTTCATCTTTTATATTTTCAGACATGTCTGGCCGCATACGATGAACCTTTTGCTTGACTGGAGGACAATCTTTCTTTGGTGGTAGACGATGATTTACAATATCGATATCAAGCCCCGACATATCTTCATATGACCAAGAAAACATTTCAACATGGTCATGTAAAATCTTGACCAATCTAGCTTTAATACTGTCTTTTAAGTTAGTGCCAATATTGACCTCTTTCTTGTCTTCCTCAGTACCTAGGTTTATCACTTCGATTGGCTCCTCGTGCGGTTTAAAGGTTTTCTCCTCTTGCATCAGAAATCGAGCTAGCTCCCCAGGTATTTCACAATCTTCGTCGCCTTCGTATTCATCTTGGTAGATTGGATGTTCAAAGTCATAGGCGGCAATAGCAGAGTCGTTGTCAATGATATCCAGAGTGGATGTGGATCTGCAAATGTGTATGTGTACATGTAAGGTTTCATGGCTAATTTTGAAAATGCAATAAAGCGAAAGAAAGACATTGAGCGCAAAATTTGAATGCAAAAGAGTCCAATTTTTTTCATTAAATGATTATATGGCATATAAAAATGAACAAACCCTTGACAAATGGACCATGGTGCCCCGGGCATAGCACATGGCTTAAAGTCATAGTTTCAATAAAGTTACAGACATAGTTCTTAAATTGATAAAATAGTAAATGGTAATTACTCCTTGTTGAAGGAGATGGGAATGAAATCTTTAGCACGCCAGTTGTTGAGTCCTTCACCGGCAATCGGGTAGATCCAGTCATCAAAATTACAATCATTGTCGGAGTCTTCAAGAGCATTCACTTCATGATTGCTTATGCGGAGAGGTGGTTTTTCTATGCGAGCACATCTGAACTCCTTTTGAGCTTTGACAGTGAAGCTCAAACCACATTTGTTTGATTTGAAAGGGATGTCAGGAAGTTGTCCCCAAATGGTACAACCTACGTCTTCAATCATAGCGTGAGCATCTTTGAGGGAAGCCATTCTAGGAACATCTTTAACACCTTTTGGAACATCAGGAGTAGCTTTGGCAGCAGCGACCATGGGAAATACCACTTTGAAGGCTTGGCAAGGAGTTTCTATGAACTCATCATCCATCTCAACATACTTAAACCAATTCAAGTGGCTAACCATAAACTCTTCTTCACCACAGACAGTAGCAATATTTCCTTTGACTGGATATTTCAATTTTTGATGAGTGTAGAAGTCACTGCTCCTGTCCCATGTATCCAAGGGAGTCCAAGTAGGTAAGAGTAGCCAGGACGGATGTCAATCACATAGAAATTCAAGTTGAAAGTTTAGGAACCAACTTTGATGGGGAGGTCAACCTCTCCATGTACCATCCTCTTTCATCCATCGAAAGCCCTTACCACTATGTCACTTGGCTTCAACACCAAAAATTTGCAATCCAACCGATCTAAGGCACCCTTGGGTAAGACTTTTAGAGAGGACCCGGTATCTACCAATATATGGGCTAGATTGGTTCCTTTGCATTCAATAGAGACATACAAAGCCTTGTTGTAATTTCTTCTGGCTGGAGTTAAATCAGTATCCGAGAATCACAATCCATTATCGGCAGTCAAACTCGTTACACAATTTTCAAACTAATCGGTTGTAGTCTCTTGAGGAACATGAGCTTTCTTCAGAATAATTTTCAAGGCTTGAGCATGCGCATCAGAATAAAGTAATAAAAAAGCATAGATATCTTTGAGGGGGTTTGCCCCAACTACTCTACTATCTTATAATCACTTTTCCTTATGATCTTCAAAATCTCCTCTGTAACAACCTGAATTTAATTAATTAGTTAATTAAATTAAATAAGGATTAATTATTAATTTAGATGAAGTTTTGTAATTAATCAGATCGTCGGTATCGTTTGAGAAGTGCTATCGAATTATCAAGTAGAGTTGAATTTTATTCGGTTAACCGGAGATTTAATGCGAGTCAGTTACCGGAGCAATAATATTAGAAATAATATTATTATTGGAATTTGACCGTTTGAAATAAAGTCGGATTTAATCAGTTTGACCGAGAAATAGTATTCGATATAATAATATTTATCTTGATAAATTATATTTACTTAATCGGTAGTATACTACTCGGTCTGGTATGTGATTTCCAATAGTTTTAATTAATATTAGTTATATTATTATTTTCTGAAAATGACTGGTTGATGTTTATTTTGAATAAAATAATAATTATTTAGTCAGTAATTCGATCCGGTATATGATTAATTGGGTTTATTTGTTTTACCGAAAAATAACTATTTTTGTGCGATAATATTATATTTGGTGTGTAAATATTTTATTATATGTATTATTTTATTTATTGATGAAAAATTGATTTATAATAGTATTTATTTAGTTATATTAAGTTAGTTTAATAAAATAATATAAATTAGTTTTATATTATAAAAGAAAATAAGTTGTGTTACGTTGTTGAGTATTAATATGTTAATATATATACATATGTTAAGTTAGAATATATATAATATATAATATAGTTTTATATTTATATGTTAGTTTATATTATATATATATATATATATAGTATATATATATATATATAGTATTATATATATATTATATATATATATATTATATATATATATATATATATATATATATATATATATATATATAATATATATATATTATATATATATAGTATATATATATATATATATATATATATATATATAATAATGAGTAAAGTATAGTATATATATAAGTTAGAAAGAAAGTCAGTAAGTTAAAAACAAATACAAAAAAAACAGAAAGTTAGAAAGGAAGAGAGGGTAGCAGAAGAGAAGGAAAGAGAAGAGAAAACCTAGGGTTTGGGAGAAGGGGAAAGTTGCCGGAATCAATCGAAAAGCTCGTTCTGGAGACTAATCGGTAAGGGTTAGACTTCCTCTAAACATCTAGTATATTTTTATTGCATTTGATTTCGGTTTTTTTTTTATTAGGAAATTAGATTTTGTTGAATGTTAGCAAATATAATTTCCCTGTTCTGGTGAAAATGGGTGATAGCAGAGAAGAAAGGGGGGGGGGGGGGGGGGGGGGGGGGGGCAATCACTCTTACAGCAGTAGTAACGTTGTTGTGTTTTTGTTTTTTTCAAAACATATATATTATAATTAATAATATATTTATAGTGTGATTAATTAGTATAATCGGTTACGGTTAATCGGTAAAATTCGATATTTTGGTTTCGACCGGAGATTAATTAAATCGTAGATGTGTTGTAGATTTGAAATGTGTTGTGAAATGTCGATTCCGGAAATAACATTGTTCAGTTTATAAATATTATGTTATATTAATAATTTAATTAATATATTAATATATATTATAATTAACATTGTGATTAATTATATAACCGATTACGGTTAATCGGTAAAACTCGATATTTTGGATACGACTGGAGATTAATTAAATTGTAGATGAGTTGCTTAACTTAGGAGTAAGTGAAAATAGTACTGTTCGGTCCGATTAGCCGAATTAAGCGGTATAATTAGTTACCCGGAATTGGATGAAAATTTAGATGGTAGCTAAGTTGGATGTGTAGATTAATATGGTGATGTCGGTTGTCGAAAATGCGGTATTTTACGATGGTGACCAGAAATGGAGTTTCGGGTTGAATAATATATTTAGTTAAAATATTGTAAAGCCGATTATGTTGATTTCGAGAGTATTCTTTGTGGTAGCCGAATCGGCGTAAACCCGAACATTTAGTTGTTGAAACGTGAGATTATATTATGGAAAAAAATGTTGAATTAACATGGGATAATATGTGTATACTAGTGTTAATTACACTTTTGTAATATAATCGTTAAATGGAAAATTGATGGAAATGTGGTATGTTTATGTGATTATATTTTATAGATGATGAGTGACCTTGTGCTATGTGTATACTTGATATTTGTTTCGGTATAGTAGTTGTGAATTGTTGATGATGTGCTTAACATTTTATGCTTGGGTGCTAAATGTTATATGTGATGTGATCAGATGATTATTTGATGCATTGTGTGCAATTGTTGATGAAATTTGATAGAGTTGAATTTTTTGGGTATGCATGTATATTAGGCTCAGAGTGGGGGTCTTAATTGTATGTATTATTGTTGAGTTTTCACACAGCATCATAAGTCGTGTCAAGAGGCGATGTCTGTTAGTCTCGTAGAGGCTAGTGGCTCGTCCCAGACTCAGAGTGGGGGTCTGAAAGCTTAGGGAACGGGCTTTTGTGATTATCCGTCTGAGGGATAGACATCGGTAAATCCGAAGGATAATAGATGATTGGTACCACATGCATAAGTTGTGTCGTTGTGTCGGGTCGCACGTACACGTTTGGTTGATTTTATGTGTGTTGAATATTATGCATTATGTGCTAATTAGTAATCGAAATTGATTGTGTTTGATTTCTTTGATTTGTTGATTATGTGAAATGGATTAAATGAGTATATTATGTTGTTTATGCAAGAGTTGGAAAAAGTGTAAGATTCCTTTTATTTAATGTCTTTCATTTACTTAAATTACATACTTTATGTTTATTGAAATTCTTACCCTTCTGTTGGAAAATGCTTGCTACGGCATTGTTCAGGTACCGATGATGGTAGTGCGTGACACTAGGAATTAGCGGATGCATTTAGGCGTATAGTCTGTTACTTTTTCGTTATCGAGGTCGATGTTCTGATTGTAACACTGGGGGTTTAGTGTCCGCATTCGAACTCATATTTTTGTATATGGATTATACTTGTATATAATCCTTTGTTTTGCTTATATGATGATGTATGTATATTATGACTTGATAACATGAATGGTGTATGAACCATATGGCTTAATGCCTTGAATTTTATATTTTGATTCCTCTTTTGGAGAAGATAATATTATTATGATTCTGTTGCGTTTGCACAAAAAAGAAAGTATATGTCATGAATGTATTATGTCATTAAATGATTAAAGTGACGAATATGTCATGTCCGTTTTTCTTGAATATGTGAATTGATGTTGTGACACTCCTTCTGTGAAATTTCATTTTCTCTGATTTTATTTATATCGTTAATTAGGGGTTTATTAGAAGGGGTGTTACAATAGTGGTATCAGAGCAGGTCGATCTATCGGCCAGGTTGTTTATGTGTTTACTCCCTTTTGGTATGCGACATGCGTGTGAAACACTATCGGTACTTGCTTGTTTCCTTTTCGTTGTCTGCATAGGTACATGTGAAATAAGTGGGGGAGAAGTTGCTTCTCCGGAATGTTGTGCAAGAGGTTGGTTCAGTATTCCGCAGATTGTAAGATGTAAGTATTGTCGAGCAGTTGATGCTTCAAGCATGGTTATGTTTAAGTAGCTTGAAGAGTAAGATTGAAGACGCTGTTGTGGTTTGGTAACAATGGTTGATGCCACTGTCATGATTGTTGACTATCTATAGACAAATTGAGGAACTGATCACCCTTAATCTCTTGTTGATAGTAGTCAGGATCATGTTGGATGGGATGGACTTATTGTGCCAGCTTGACAGTGTGTGAAATTAGTTAAGTCGGAAAAAGAGAAGCGTTATGGTTTGAGTAACGAGAGATTTGGATCTTGGTGAGAGCAATATAAAGGCATGTGACCTATTGGATGTAATATTTTTTATGGAGTGTTTCATGATGAAGTAAGTGGAACAGTGTGAGAGTGCAAGGTAAAGTCTTATGGGTTTTGTTACTAAAACTAGTTCGAATTCGAGGAATGCCTATAAGTGGTCTACTTCTAGATTGAGAAAGTTGAAGAGTCAACTTGAGGATTTGTTTAAGATGAAGTTTCTTCGTCCGAATGAGTTACCGTGGAATGCGTCTGTTGTGTTGTTCGTGGAGAACGAAATTGCCGAGGTTGTGGGTCACTTCAAATGAAGGATCAGAATGAATGTTGAGGATAAGAATCTACTCTTTAGGAGTGATATTTAGAGGAATCAATCGTTGAGAGCTGTTGTATTTAGTGAGTTTGATTTGAAGGTTGTTTATCAACAGTTCGTGTGAAGGCTGGAGAATATTCAGAAGAATGTTTGGGATAAGGTATAGTTATGACGAGTATTCGGTTATATCGGTAGGATGACTAATACATCGTGCATGATTACGGAATATATAAACAGTGCTCTCATGAGTAGCTGTAAGAGTTACAATTGTGTCTATGGATAGTTGATTCTGGAATAAGCATTATAGATTGGCGACATTATGAGTTGCCATGAAGATTTGATTTACACCTTGTGGATGCTCCGAGAGGTTATTTCTGAGAAATATAAGTTTCCTTGTCTTGGATGGTTTTTATATTGAATTCGATTGAAGACCTTTCATAAGTTGGTTTTGTTATGGATATTGTTGACTAGAGAGGTCGAGTTGTTATTTGAACTTCGCAGTGTGAAGTGGATTATTATGAGTTATGAAGAGATTAAGGAATGCTTTTATTTTGGTGGTGCTTAGTTCGGTGCAGCGTACCGAGATGTTTCATTTTGGACTTAAGGAGTGTTTTGGCATAGAGCTGATAAGTGTAAATTGTGACTTGGAACAGCAGGGCTTTCATGAGAAGATTTTATCGGACGTTTGAGTTAAAGTTTGATGCGGTTGCATTCATTTGGAATCATGAAGATTTTAGTTATATTTATGTAGGGACTATGAGAGATCGAGATTTGAATTGTTGCAAACGATTCGAAGTTGAGTACGGTTTGTGAAGAGACTGCATCTAATTGTGGGGATCATTAAGAGTATCGTAGATGATACTAAAGAAAGTTGGAAAAATCTGGTTTGAGGAATCAATGGATTCAAGAAGGTGAGTTAAGAGTCGTTTTGGAAGTACTTACTGAGATGTAAGTTTAGAGAGTCGAAGTGAAATCAGGTACTTCTACAATATGGATTTTGTCAGTTATTGATAATCATGGTGGATTACTGGATTGTGATTAAGATAAGGTTTGGCGGTGAAGTATCTTGGGACGGCTTGGTAGCCTCAAGTACTTTAAGATGATCTATGGTTTATGAGGAAGAGTATTGTACTTGTGATAGCATTCGTGTTGGACTCGAGAAGTATGACGTTGTGGTTCTAGACTTGAACTGTTTGGTTATTGCAAGAGTATGAGTTACCGTTAATTCCAAAGGAATAGGGTATGAGACTGCGACGATGGTTAAGATTTTCGAGAAAGTGATTTTTAGATTGGGTTCCGGTTTGATAAGTTGAAGGTGATAGTTGACGTCTTGAATGAAAAGTTTGTGCAGTTGTCAATACGGTGGTGTGATAATTGTGTGGGACATAATAAGGAGGTTTCTCCAGAGTTAAGCTTTTGAGGTTGGAAGTCCTAAGTGGTTGTGGACAATATTTAAGAAAGTAGGATACTGCCGTATCATTAGGGACCAATGGATGTTGATCAATCGATATCGAAGAGAAGATTTTAGAATTGATGGATCATAGGTTGTGATGTATCATGATAGTTGTATGTTTCAGATGTGTTTATTTGGACGATGAGATTGGAGTAAGTATTAAGCAGACGGAAATTGGATGTGAGGGTCAAAAGTTAGATAGTTGCAGGCTATCAGAGTGCGCAGTGGAAGTGTGAGGTATCATAAATCTGTTATGCGCGAGTGATTGGACGATTTGAGGTTTTGATTAATTACACTGGATGAGGAATCGAGGGGGTGCTACCGTGGTGATGGTAACGACCTTGTTGTGTCTGGAATCGAGGGTGAACCAGTGTGTTCTCGACTTGGTTATTCTTTGTGTCGTCAGTTTATTGACGAGTACATGGTATGGGCCTTGCACCTTGACATTGTGTTTTTATTGGATCTTGATGTTAAGGAGATGTCCGCGTCTTTTGGTGTCTTTCGTATGTTACTTGGTGGAAGTGAAAGTTGGATGGACGGATACATGAGAAGGTTCAGTGTGGTTTGTCTCAGTCGTATTTTCGAGGGCGAAAATCTGTAAGTGGGGGAGAGTTGTAACAACCCGAATTTAATTAATTAATTAATTAATTAAATAAGGATTAATTATTTAATTTAGATGAAGTTTGGTAATTAATCTGATCGTCAATATCATTTGAGAAGTGCTATCGGATTATCAAGTAGAGTTGAATTTTATTCGGTTAACCGGAGATTTAATGCGAGTCAGTTACCGGAGCAATAATATTAGAAATAATATTATTATTGGAATTTGACCGTTTGAAATAAAGTCGGATTTAATCGGTTTGATCGGGAAATAGTATTCGATATAATAATATTTGTCTTGATAAACTATATTTACTTAATCGGTAGTATACTACTCGGTCCGGTATGTGATTTCCAATAGTTTTAATTAATATTATTTATATCATTATTTTCTAAAAATGAGCGGTTGATGTTTATTTTGAATAAAATAATAATTATTTAGTCGGTAATTCGGCCCGTTATGTGATTAATTAGGTTTATTTGTTTTACTGGAAAATAACTATTTTTGTGCGATAATATTATATTTGATGTATAAATATTTTATTATATGTATTATTTGATTTATTGGTGAAAAATTGATTTATAATAGTATTTATTTAGTTATATTAAGTTAGTTTAATAAAATAATATAATTTAGTTTTATATTATAAAAGAAAATAAGTTGTGTTACGTTGTTGAGTATTAGTATGTTAATATATATACATATGTTAAGTTAGAATATATATATATAATATATAATATAGTTTTATATTTATATGTTAGTTTATATTATATATATATAATAATGAGTAAAGTATAGTATATATATAAGTTAGAAAGAAAGTCTCTAAGTTAAAAACAAATAGAAAAAAAAAACAGAAAGTTAGAAAGGAAGAGAGGTAGCAGAAGAGAAGAAAAGAGAAGAGAAAACTTAGGGTTTGGGAGAAGGGGAAAAGTTGTCGAAATCAACCGAAAATCTCGTTCCGGAGACTAATCGGTAAGGGTTAGACTTCCTATAAACATCTAGTATATTTTTATTGCATTTGATTTCGGTTTTTTTCGGTTTAGGAAATTAGATTTTGTTAACTGTTAGCAAATATAATTTCTCTGTTCTGGTGAAAATGGGTGACAGCAGAGAAGAAGCTGGGGGGGGGGGGGGGGGGGGGGGGGGGGGGGGGGGGAATTACAGTAGTAACGTTGTTGTTTTTTTGTTTTTTTTTAAAACATATATATTATAATTAATAGTATATTTATATAATATAATTTATAGTGTGATTAATTAGTATAACCGGTTACGGTTAATCGGTAAAATTCAATATTTTGGTTTCGACCGAAGATTAATTAAATCATAGATGTGTTGTAGAATTGAAATGTGTTATGAAATATCGATTCCGGAAATAACATTGTTCGATTTATAAATATTATGTTATATTAATAATTTAATTAATATATTAATATATATTAGAATTAACAGTGCGATTAATTATATAACCGGTTACGGTTAATCGGTAAAACTCGATATTTTGGATACGACCGGAGATTAATTAAATTGTAGATGAGTTGCTTAACTTAGGAGTAAGTGAAAATAGTACTGTTCGGTCCGATTAGCCGAATTAAGCGGTATAATTAGTTACCCGGAATTGGATAAAAATTTAGATGGTAGCTAAGTTGGATGTGTAGATTAATATGGTGATGTCGGTTGTCGAAAATGCGGCATTTTATGATGGTGACCAGAAATGGAGTTTAGGTTTGAATAATTATATTTAATTAAAATATTATAAAGCCGATTATGTTGTTTTCGAGAGTATTCTTTGTGGTAGCCGAATCGGCGTAAATCCGAACATTTAGTTATTGAAACGTGAGATTATATTATGGAAAAAAATGTTGAATTAACATGTGATAGTATGTGTATACTAGTGTTAATTACACTTTTGTAATATAATCGTTAAATGGAAAATTGATGGAAATATGATATGTTTATGTGATTATATTTTATAGATGATGAGTGACCTTGTGCTATGAGTATACTTGATATTTGTTTCGGTATATGTATGTTGTGAATTGTTGATGATGTGCTTAACATTTTATGCTTGGGTGATAAATGTTATATGTGATGTGATGAGATGATTATTTGATGCATTGTGTGCAATTGTTGATGAAAATTAATAGAGTTGAATTTGTTGGGTATGCATGCATATTAGGCTCAGAGTGGGGGTCTTAATTGCATGTATTATTGTTGAGTTTGCACACAGCATCATAAGTCGTGTCAAGAGGCGATGTCTATTAGTCTCGTGGAGGCTAGTGGCTCGTCCCAGACTCAGAGTGAGGGTGTGAAAGCTTAGAACGAGCTTTTGTGATTATCCGTCTGAGGGATAGACATCGGTAAATCCGAAGGATAATAGATGATTGGTACCACATGCATAAGTCGGGTCGCACGTACATGTTTTGTTGAGTTTATGTGTTGTTGAATATTATGCATTATGTGCTAATTAGTAATCGAAAATGATTGTGTTTGATTTCTTTGAGTTGTTGATTATGTGAAATGGATTAAATGAGTATATTATGTTATTTATCCAAGAGTTGGAAAAAGTGTAAGATTCCTTTTATTTATTGCCTTTCATTTGCTTAAATTACATACTTTATGTTTATTGGATTTCTTACCCTTCTGTTAGAAAATGTTTTCTACGGCATTGTTCAGGTACCAATGATGGTAGTGTGCGACACTTGGACTTAGCGGATGCATTTAGGCGTGTAGTCCGCTACTTTTTGGTTATCGAGTCGATGCTCTGATTGTAACACTGGGGGTTTAGTGTCCGCATTCGAACTTATATTTTTGTATATGGATTATACTTATATATAATCCTTTGTTTTGCTTATATGATGAGGTATGTATATTATGACTTGATAACATGAATGGTGTATGAACCATATGGCTTAATGCCTTGAATTTTATATTTTGATTCCTCCTTTGGAGAAGATAATATTATTATGATTCCGTTGCGTTTGCACGAAAAAAAAGTATATGTCATGAATGTATTATGTGATTAAATGATTAAAGTGACGAATATGTCATGTCCGTTTTTCTTGAATAAGTGAATTGATGTTGTGACACTCCTTCCGTGCAATTTTATTTTCTATGATTTTATTTATATCATTAATTCGGGGTTTATTAGAAGGGGTGTTACAATAGTGGTATCAGAGCAGGTCGTTCTATCGGCCAGGTTGTTTATGTGTTTACTCCCTTTTGGTATGCGACATGTGTGAGAAACACTGTCGGTACTTGCTTGTTTCCTTTTCGTTGTCTGCAGAGGTACGTGTGAAATAAGTGGGGGAGAAGTTGTTTCTCCTAAATGTTGTGCAAGAGGTTGGTTCAGTATACCGCGGATTGTAAGATGTAAGTATTGCCGAGCAGTTGATGCTTCAAGCATGGTTATGTTTAAGTAGCTTGAAGAGTAAGATTGAAGATGTTGTTGTGGTTTGGTAACGATGGTTGATGCCACCGTCATGATTGTTGACTATCTATTGACAAATTGAGGAACTGATCACCCTTAATCTCTTATTGATAGTAGTCGGGATCGTGTTGGATGGGATGGACTTATTGTGCCAGCTTGACAGTGTGTGAAATTAGTTAAGTCGACAAAATAAGAAGCGTTATGGTTTGCGTAACGAGAGATTTGGATCTTGGTTAGATCAAGATAAAGGCATGTGACCTATTGGATGTAATTTTTTTTATGGAGTGTTTCGTGATGAAGTAAGTGGAACAATGTGAGAGTGCAAGGTGAAGTCTTATGGGTTTTGTTACTAGAACTAGTTCGAATTCTAGGAATGCCTATAAGAGGTCTACTTCTAGATTGAGAAAGTTGAAGAGTCAACTTGAGGATTTGTTTGAGGAGAAGTTTCTTCGTCCGAATGAGTCGCCGTGGAATGAGCTTGTTGTGTTGTTCGTGGAGAACGAAATTGTCGAGGTTGTGGGTCACTTCAAATGAAGGATCGGAATGAATGTTGAGGATAAGAATCTACTCTTGGGGAGTGATATTTGGAGGAATCAGTCGTTGAGATCTGTTGTATATAGTGAGTTTTATTTGAAGGTTGTTAGCCGATAATTCGTGTGAAGGCTGGAGAATATTCATAAGGATGTTTGGGATAAGGTATAGTTATGACGAGTATTCGGTTATATCGGTAGGATGACTAATACATCGTGCATGATTATGGAATATATAAAAAGTGCTCTTATGAGTAGCTGTAAGAGTTACAATTGTGTCTATGGATAGTTGATTCTGGAATAAGCATTATAGATTGGCGATATTCTGAGTTGTCGTGAAGATTTGATTTGCACCTTGTGGAAGCTCCGAGAGGTTATTTCTGAGAAATAGAAGTTTCCTTGTTTTGGATGGTTTTTATATTGAATTCTATTGAAGACCTTTCATAAGTTGGTTTTGTTATGGATATTGTTGACTAGAGAGGTCGAGTGGTTATTTGGACTTCGCAGTGTGAAGTGGATTATTATGAGTTATGAAGAGATTAAGGAACGCATTTATTTTGGTGGTGCTTAGTTCGGTGCAGCGTACCGAGATGTTTCATTTTAGACTTAAGGAGTGTTTTGGCTTAGAGTTGATAAGTGTAAATTGTGACTTGGAATAGCAGGGCTTTCATGAGAAGATTTTGTCAGATGTTTGAGTTAAAGTTTGATGCGGTTGCATTTGTTTGGAATCATGATGATTTTAGTTATATGTATGTAGGGACTATGAGACATCGAGATTTGAATTTTTGGAAACGATTCGAAGTTGAGTACGATTTGTGAAGAGACTGCATCTAATTGTGGGGATCATTAAGAGTATCGTAGATTATACTAAAGAAAGTCGGAAAAATCTGGTTTGAGGAATCAATGGATTCAAGAAGGTGAATTCAGAGTCGTTTTGGAAGTACTTACTGAGATGTAAGTTTAGAGATTCGAAGTGAAATCAGGTACTTCTACAATATGGATTTTGTCGGTTATTGATAACCATGGTGGATTACTGGATTGTGATTAAGATAAGTTTTGGCAGTGAAGTATCTTGGGACGGCTTGGTAGTCTCAAGTACTTTAAGATGATCTATGGTTTATGAGGAAGAGTATTGTACTTGTGATAACATTCGTGTTGCACTCGAGAAGTATGACGTCGTGGTTCTGGACTTGAACTATTTGGTTATTGCAAGAGTATGAGTTACCGTTAATTCCAAAGGAATAAGGTATGAGACTGCGATGATGGTTAAGATTTTCGAGAAAGTGATTTTTGGATTGGGTTCCTGTTTGGTAAGTTGAAGGTGTAGTTGACGTCTTGAATGAAAAGTTTGTGCAGTTGTCGATACGGTGGTGTGAGAATTGAGTGGGACATAACAAGGAGGTTTCGGAAGAGTTAAGCTTTTGAGGTTGGAAGTCCTAAGTGATTATGGACAAGATTTGATAAAGTTGGATACTGTCATATCTTTAGGGACCAATGTATGTTGATCAATCGAAATCGAAGATAAGATTTTAGAATTGATGGATCAGAGGTTGTGATGTATCATGATAGTTGTATGTTTCGGATGTGTTTATTTGGACGATGAGATTGGAGTAAGTATTAAGTAGACTGAAATTGGATGTGAGGGTCGTAAGTTAGATAGTTGCAGGCTATCAGAGTGCGCAGTGGAAGCGTGAGGTATCACAAATCCGTTATGTGCGAGTGATTGGACAATTTGAGGTTTTGATTAATTACACTGGATGAGGAATCGAGGGGGTGCTACCGTGGTGATGGTAACGACCTTGTTGTGTCTGGAATCTCGGGTGAACCAGTGTGTTCTCGACTTGGTTATTCTTGGTGTCGTCAGTTTATTGACGAGTGCATGGTATGGGCCTTGCACCTCGACATTGTGTTTTTGTTGGATCTTAATGTTAAGAAGATGTCTGTGTCTTTTGGTGTCTTTCGTATGTTACTTGGTGGAAGTGAAAGTTGGGTGGACGGATACATGAGCAGGTTCAGTGTGGTTTGTCTCAGTCGTATTTTCGAGGGCGAAAATCTGTAAGTGGGTAAGAGTTGTGTGATCGGTGGAAATAGAACTGACTGTTTTTTAAGCTGGTTTCGCGAAATGTCGCGGTAAGCAAGAGTCGCCACCGTCTTTTATGTTCTCCAACATTGAAAGGACAAAAGCACAGCAAAATTCCTTCTTTGAGAATGTTTCTCAGTTCGGGAGGTAGATTTATAGAAATTGAAGGTATTAGCACCCTTTCTATCTGTGGTTATCCACGGGCTCTTAGGTACTTGCTCTTATGTTTTCAAAAATTTGTTTGCTTTTCAAATGTGTGTGGGTTTTGAAAAAGTTTCGTTTGAAAAATTTCTAAGTAACTCTTGTATCTGTCCTCAAGAGTGTATGAAAAATTTGTTTGAAAACTTTTAGAAAGTGTGAGGTGTGAAAAGTTGTTATGTTTGTTTTTGAGAAGAGCAAGTATCCAGGAGAATCTACCTACTCTAAGGAATTAAGCTGTGTAAGAGTCCTTTAGATAGTGCTATCCCACTATTGAGAGGTAGGTAGCACCGTCGTTGGAGTTATTCGGGTCAATTCGATTATTAGGGACATTGTGGTCACCGAAGCAATAGTAGGACACCTTAGAAGTAACCCTAGTGTCCTAGATCCTTTTTTATCCGAGGCAACCGTTTCAAGGCAACTGGATCTTTTGGACAGAAGGGCGACCTCTAAGACACCCTATACTTGATGACCACGTTCGAGGCAACCAGTGAGGCGTACCCTAAGAGTGGTGTGTGCATGTGTGTTGTTTTTCAGTTAATGTTTGTCTTGTACATGTTATTTGTGAGCTACGGATTAATTTTATTTACATACATTCTTGCAGGCATTTTTAACAGTTAGGAGTGCGGAAAATAAATTGCAGAAATGTAAATTCTAACTATTACAAGGCGCGGGTCTATACATCGCCAAAAAACAAAACCCGTTTGGAAATAAAGTGCGAGAAAATTAAAAAAAAAACAATAAAATCCTAATTGCTATTACATCCTCTGTACAGATACATAAATATAATCAAAACAAATAAATATGCGCGAATAGAAATTTAATCGGTGACGTCCTAAGGGTTTTGACCCTTTTTTAGAATGGAATTGAATTTGTCTTTTTTTTGTAATTAATGAAATTAAAACTAATAACTAATTAATTAATTAATTAAGAAAATGTTTTTTTGTGTTTTTATGTTTTTAATGAAATAAAAAGAAAAGGAATTAAAAGTTGAAAGTTCTAATTCTAAATTAATTTTACTTATTAAAAAAAATGTTGAAATTGTTCTAATTACACAACTAATTAATTAATATTAAAATTTATTTACAAAATAAGTTAATAAATAATAAAATGTTTTTTTTTTGGTTTTATTGAATTTTATGGGAAAAAAATTAGTTTGTTAGGTTAATTAACAATAATGATAATAATTAAAAAAAGAAAATAAAAAGAAAAGGAAAATAGAAAAAAAAGAAATAGAAACCAATGGGGGTGTTGATGGCCCAATGGAGGTGTGAAGCCTGGAAATTGCTGGCCCATTAACCAGCCTTGTTGAGTTTTGGAGATTGCTTGGAGCACGTTGACTGGAGAATATAGTGTTCATCACTTTTTGGCCCTCGGATTGATGATCATGGCCACTTGGCATGTGGAACGCTGAAGGTTCATGGTGAAACGCACTGGGCATCCTGCACACAAACACATAAGAAAAAATGATATGAAATTTTGGGGGACCTGGGAAGAACTTACAGAGCGGTATGATGGATCTTAGGACGTGGCAAGGGTTGCTTTAGCTTCAGGGGATGGCAAAGAAGAGAGTCACGTTCTCCTTTTGGCCTGAAAATACTTGCAATACTCCTTTTGATCTCACACTTTTATTGACACTTTTTGGATTTTGCTCTGGCCGTCTTTGGGGTGCTTAGGTTTTCGTCCATGAGGGTGGGAAGGCTTGTATATGTACATATGAAGGGAATTAATTCAACATTAAGAGCCTTTACCTTGTGCCATTAAGCTTTTGGATTTTGTTTGACCATCATTAAAAGGACATTCCATATTTGGTTCAAATTCAAAATTTTGTGTACAAAAATAGCTTGCACGAATTTGGCAGCTAGTAAATGGCATATAAAGGTCATTCAAACCACAAGATACCATTCTTTTAATTTTTTTGATTTTATTTAAATTATTATGGATTAAAATGAATTAAATCCACAAAAATTAAATAAAAATGAAAAAATAAAGATATGGTCTTGAAATTAATCATGGGACACGTGGGTGGCATGACAAGGCTGAATCAAGTGGAAGAAAGTGGGCCCTTTTGTCAAAAATTGATGTTTCAAGGATAGTTGACTTTTGCCATTTCACAAAAATTTCCCAACTTCTCCAATGCATATCTTGCTCAATTTTGATCATATGAACATGTTCTTGGACATTTTGGAAAGGTCTTGAAGTCCTCTAACCAATGTATTTGGTCCCATGTCATTTTGATTTACCAATCTCAAGTTATGGTCTTTGACTTAAAATGCCTTTTTGTTGACTTTTAAAAATGACCTATAATGTTGAAATGGATAACTTTTTGTGAGAGCATTTCTTGGATTTAGAATGTGAAGATAAGTTGTAGGAAATGTACTCCCCTTCAAAATGAGAATTGGATGGGATTTTTCTGATGAACCATGAAAACGTTATGCCTTGGTCAAGTTACAGTTGACTTTTCAGCTGTCCAAAAATGGAAACTTTTGCATCTTGATGATTTTTGAGCCATTCTTGTGGAATCATGATCAAGACTTGATCAAATGATGATTGTGGCTTCAAAATAAGATGTTGACCAAAAAATTTGAATTTTGACTGCCAAATGACCATTTTGCCCCTGCAGTTGATTGTGAAGCAATTAGGGTTTTTGACTGTGCAACTTGACCTTGTGAGCCTTGAAACTTGGCATGTAGATGCTTGACAATGTTTATAGGCATGTGGGACTTGATTGAGCCCTTGAAAACCTCAACTTCCTTGCAAGAACCAAATCCCTAATTTGACTGGCTTAGGAGGGTGTTTGAACTGTGCAACCCTTGAGTAGACTTGAGTAAATTGAGATGATGCTTGTCAAAACTTTGAAGAATATGGGAGGGAAAATTTTGGGGTACAACAGTTGCCCCTGTTCAATCTTCTTAGACCTGAGGATGTAGATTGGCTTGTGTGTCTTTCGTGATCCGAAGGTGGAAGATGATTGAACACTAGAGTGCCCAGAAATTTGCACTCACATAGTGGAATATCAGCAGTGTGATGGCGAGAATGGGCTTATAGATGTCATTTGGAAAGATGATGGATAGGAGGATGGGCTTATAGATGCCATCTGGATGTGACAGGACCTTGTCGGGAATGGTCTTATAGATGCCATTTAAAAGTGAAATGGATAGTTGTGGAGATGTGACAGAACCTTGTCGGGAATGGGCTTATAGATGCCATTTGGAGACTGTTGGTAGGTGGATGGGCTTATAGATGCCATCTGGAGGTGGTCTGTTGAATTGTAATTTTTGTAAGTTGAAAGGGGGAACCTGTGTAGGGTTGCCTGATGATGAGCTCGTGTAAAACTGCATCTTGGAAAGAAGGACACATGTGTAGGGTTGACTGATGATGAGTTCGTGTAAAACTGCATCTTTGGAGGAAGGAAACCTGTGTAGGGTTTACTGATAATGAGTCTGTATAAGACTGCATCTGAAATGGAGAAGGAAACTATGTAGGGTTACTTTGATGACGAGTCCATGTAAAACCGCATCTAGAGCTGAGAAGGAAACCGGTGTAGGGTTTACTGATGACGAGTCCGTGCAAAACTACGTCTGGAGTTTGAGAAGGGAACCTGTGTGGGGTTACTTTGATGATGAGCCCGTGTAAGACTGCATCCTGGAAGAAGTAAAACCTGGGTAGGGTTTCTGATGACGAGTCCGTATAAAACTGCATCTTTGGGAAGAGAGAACCTGCATAGGGTTTCTTTAACGACGAGCCCGTGTAAAACTACGTCTGGAGAGAGAGAACATGTGTAGGGTTTCTTCGGGATAAGTTCGTGTAAAACTTCTGGAGGAACTGGGGTAAGGTTACTTCGGGATAAGTCCGTGTAAGACTTCTGGAGGAACCGGGGTAAGGTTATTGCAGGATAAGTTCGTGTAAAACTTCTGGATGAACCGGGGTAAGGTCATCTTGAGATAAGTCCGTGTAAGACTTCTGGAGCAACCGGGGTAAGGTTACTGTAGGATAAGTTCATGTAAAACTTCTGGATAAACCGGGGTAAGGTTACTTTAGGATAAGTCCGTGTAAGACTTCTGGAGGAACCGGGGTAAGGTTACTGCAGGATAAGTTCGTGTAAAACTTCTGGATGAACCGGGGTAAGGTCATCTTGAGATAAGTCCGTGTAAGACTTCTGGAGGAACCGGGGTAAGGTTACTGCAGGATAAGTTCGTGTAAAACTTCTGGATGAACCGGGGTAAGGTCATCTTGAGATAAGTTCGTGTAAGACTTCTTCCGAAAGAAAAGGAACCGGTGTAGGGTTACTTTGATGATGAGTCCGTGTAAGACTTCGTCTGAAAATTGAGAAGGAACTGGTGTAGGGTTGCCTGATGATGAGTTCGTGTAAAACTACATCTGAGGTTGAGAAGGAACCGCTGTAGGGTTGCCTGTTGATGAGCCCGTGTAAGACTTCTTCTGAAATAAAAGGAACCGGTGTAGGGTTGCCTGAGGATGATCAAGTAGATAATTGTCCTGTTTGGTTTCGGATATTAACCCATGATCAGTCGTCCACAGAATTTTCCTGGCTTGTTACCGGTGTTGATCTGGAACTGTAAAGGTAGATGGTAATCATCTTTTGATTGACTTTTTTCTGAAAAGGCAAAGTATTAGTCGTATGCAATGTCATGATGCATGAACTGCATGATTTTAAGATGTTCTCAAAAATAAATAGATTTGTGTTGTATGATGCGTATGCATGCTATAATGTATGAAGATGTGATGTTTATGAATGTATTCTCGTCTTGGAAAATAAATCTTTGACGAATGCCCGGAAGTTAAATCCTGGGATGATGTTGAAGAGTAGAGTTCTTTGTTTTTGCTGAGGATGTTGAGTGCAAGATTAAACCGTTAGGAGAAGATGACTCCGTTGGTGAATAAACTTGGCGAAGAGATTACTCTGCGGGGAATTACTCTGTGGGAAGAGATATTTCGCTGAGGTTTTGTTGATAACTCCACTGGGGATTCCGTTGATATGTTTTGTTGAGGATTCTGATGAACTCCGCTGGGGGTAGGAAGAGTTTCGCCGAGGACGATCTTTCCGTGGTAATTAGCTGAGGATAACCCAGTTATAAGCCCTGGTGGGGAATAACCTTCTGAATAGAGCCGGGGAGATGCGTTCGTACTCTGCAGGGGATAAGCTTCCAGAATCTACTGGGGATAAGCTTCAAGAATCTACTGGGGAGATTGATTCAACTCTCCTGGGGGATCTTTTGAACTGTACTGGGGAAGTGGCTCCACTGGGTGTCTGGTATTCCGCCGGGGAATAATATTATATTAAGACGGCCGGGGATACTTGCTTAGGACCATTTGCATACTCCGCTGGGGAATATTGAGACTTTCTAGGGATACCCATCTTCCTTAAGGCTGACAGTAGGCTAACTCTTCTTGGGGAGAGCGTTGTTGACTTGCTGGAGATACTGTATCTTGTCAGGGCTGACGGGAGACCAACTCTGCTCAGGGGAGAGCGTTGCTGAATCTTATCTTACTCTGCGGGGAGTGAAGGTATCTTGGTCACGTTCTTCAGCTGAACCTACCTTAGTACCTTGGTGGACAGAGCAACTAGATTGCTTAGACAACTCATATTGCCTCTGTTTCTGTGGGAGAAGATACCTGTGGAGGCGCTTGATAACTGCCGATTGACAAATCTTCTTCTGGTAGGCAAGTGACGAAATGACGGAACATAGTCGTACGCTTTTGATCCCTAACTTTTGCCTGGACCGCCCTTTCGGGTTTTCAGTCCACCAGGATACCCATTTTTTCCCAAGCCGCCTTTTCAGGTTTTCGACTTGCCGGGTGTGCAGATTTTTTTCATTTCATCCCTTATTTTTGCCTAGGTGTGTCAACCTAGCGGGTCTTTGCTTATGCGTAGTGTTTTTCGACTATGTTCGTGCTCTCAGGATGCAGGGAATTGTCACTGTCAGTAGTGCAGTGTTACCATGCCACCAGAAGATCTTCATTTGATCGTCCAATGCCCCAAGTGATCCAGATGGAGATTTGCCCCAAGCTGGTTGGCCTTTTGAGAGATTCTTCGAATCTTGACCTAACTGCCCCAGATGATGGACAATGATCGTGTCTTCCCCCTTGGTTGGAAGTGCTTTTCCATTTGAGGTGACCTTTTGTTGAGAAGGCTTTTGTTCACTAGATGCTCGTCGTGCAAAGTTCTCTATTGTTCAAACAAATAATCATCTGCAAACAATGTTATTTTGAAAATGCAAAGCTTATGTCTTTTTTGAAAATGCATTTTTTCATAAAAACAAGTGAAAATTTTTTTTGAACCGTGATGTCAACTCGTTATTTTACCGCAAGCCTTAAGGAGTCAGGATACCTTTGTAACAGTATGCTTTCGAATTAACCCATGCTTCAGCTAGGACTTTTGAGGGTTATAACGTGGCCTGGTTCACGGTTTAAGAAACAAAGGATAAAGGCTCAAATTGTATTTGTACCCACCCGTTCTTCGTGACGTTCTTCAATCCTAAACTCAGCTGATTGTGCATTAGACTTTGTTTGAGTCTTTGTCCTGACATTCCAATGATGGTTCGGATATTGATAATTTATTTTGAATAGGCAGTCATTTCCTTTTGTGTTGAGGGTTTGTAGGACCTCTTTCTTTTTTGATTTCGTTATCCCTATTTTTGCCTGAATTGTTTCTTTTGTGATTACAGTCAGCGGGATGCCCCAATTTTTGTAAGTCTCCTTCATAGGTTTTGACTTGTTGGGCTTTTATTTTGAGAGATAATGACTGTCTGTCTTTATGCTTATTCGGAACCATCACTGTCTTTTGTTTCAGAAGGACTTCTTTTGATGCCATTCGTTGTGCACCTGGATCAACTGAGAGAACTACCCTGCCCCAGGTTATGATTAAGGGTTTTTAATTTTCGAAAAGAAAAATTCCTACTTCTTTGGCTCAAAGGGGTTGACGAGGGATTATCTTCCTTATAACTCCAGTGTTTAGGAATTGAAACAAATGCCTGCACCTCATCAGCGGGGTTTGTTCAAAAGCATACTGTAGATTGTGGTATCGTTTTCGTCATCCTCCCTCAAGAGGCTTAGAATTATTAATCGAGCGTTGAACATCACAAAAAAAATGAAAGCAATTTTGAATATAGCGAATGAGAATATATTGATTCAAAACAGACATATGCGATGCATTGATAAAGTAAAAGAGTTTGACATGAACAAATGTTTGAACAATCAAAGAAAAATACAACTTGAACATTCGAATGAACAAAAGCTTCTTAGTTTGCACCAGTCATTTCAGATGGAAGATTCTCAGCAGAAGATTTTCATTTTCCCTCCCGGCATGAACTCCAGCACCCTTCCGTCGATCAAGTCTTGGATCTTGTTCCTCAGGCTCCAACAGTCGTCGGTGTCATGTCCAGGACTGTCAGAATGGTAGGCACACCATTCATCAGGATTGTACTTTAGGGAGGTTATGTTGAGCTTCTTAGGAGGATCCTTTAAAGCAATCAGCTTGACCTCCAACAAGTGTTTCAGTATTAGTGAGGATGGCACACCAGTCTCCGAGAAATGTCTTCCAGACGTATTTTGCTTACACCAATTACCCTGTTGACGCTGGTGAGGTTGATGTTGGGCTTGTGACCCCGAAGCAAACTGAGGAGCTTTTCCCTTGTCTTCTTACCCCACAGGTGGTTGAATGATGGCTTGCTCTTCAACCTTAGATGTTTGCCCCAGTTGGTTATCCCGAAGCAGTTGGTTGACGAGAACCCTGAGCTCTCCCTGTCTTTGAGATAAGTCTTGGATAAGAGCCATTTGCCCCAGCATCTGGGTTCTCATTACATCCACCTCAGCTTGCAGATGTTTCAGCCGTTCGTCCTTGTCGTCTTCAGGACTGTTCCTGACCAAAGTCCCCATGAGGAGTGTTCTCAGCTCTTCCTGTCCCTTGGATAGATTTAGGAGGATCTCCCCGAACCGAGTCTCTTGAGCGTGAAGATCCTGGTTGTCTTGTTGGGAAGCCATTGCTGAAATAAACAGTGGAGATAGTAAGTGACCTGTCAAAGGAGTACCTGTAATGCAATTATATGTATGTATGCATGCAATGTTTTCAAGGATCTCGCGGGGTAAACAAGAAAATTTGTTAGAATTTGAATTTTGTAGCTTGATGGAAGGCACTGCATATTGTTGAGAGTCCTTCTTCAAGAGTCAAGGCTCACCATATCGAGTGGGTCATAGCCCCTGACTCAAGTTATCAACCTTGGCTAGAGGAAAATAAATCCCCTTTGCCCCTTGCTAGAGAGTTGGTTCATCATGACCTGTATCACAGACCCTTGAGATCCTTGAAATGGGTTAGTCCTTATGTAGGATGTATGCAATGGTATGATGGTATGATGTTATGTTATGCATGGAGGGATGTAAGTAAACCCTGTTATGAGTCCATATTAAGGACTGTACACAAAACCTGCAAGAAACTCAAGTGTCAGATAACAAGTATGCAAGTAGTCAAGTTTGAAGGCACACAAGTCACACAAAGAGCCCTTAGAGTTTAGGCCATCATGAAGTTTGGGATACTACCCTCTTGAAGTTGGTGGGCTCAAAACCTATCCTATCAAAAGTAACCGGATTCTAAGGAGCTCAATATCATAGGTTTGTTTTCTATGTTCATTGTTTTGATTTAGCCACTGAACTGGCGATCAAAATATTCCAAGAAAACAACCCTCAATGAGTGTAGTATCGAGTATCAACCAACTTTGGACTACACCAAAGTCAGTAATCTCACTACCCCTAAAGAGGCCAGGATGGTCAAGTAAGGTTCCTAAGGTCAGTTGATGCTTCACGACACCACGCGGCGGCCCCGTACTCTCCTTGACTTGACTCAAGGGTTACCGGTACTCACCAAAGTGCCACATCAATGTAGCAAACTGCTTCAACCGTGTCGGTATACCCCGCACAGTTCCCTCACAGTTTGTTGCTACTTTCTAAGAGGTATCCCCCAGATCCGGGTTAGGATCTATGAAACTCCCAAAACAGGCCCGCAATTTTAAAGCAAACAGATCAAGCAATTGAAAACATAATGATGAACTATTCCTAAGGTACACCTCACTTTATTAATTCCCCAGCAGAGTCGCCAGTTCTGTGATCGGTGGAAATAGAACTGACTGTTTTTTAAGCTGGTTTCGCGAAATGTCGCGGTAAGCAAGAGTCGCCACCGTCTTTTATGTTCTCCAACATGGAAAGGACAAAAGCACAGAAAAATTCCTTCTTTGAGAATGTTTCTCAGTTCGGGAGGTAGATTTATAGAAAGGGAAGGTATTAGCACCCTTTCTATCCGTGGTTATCCACGGGCTCTTAGGTACTTGCTCTTATGTTTTCAAAAATTTGTTTGCTTTTCAAATGTGTGTGGGTTTTGAAAAAGTTTCATTTGAAAAATTTCTAAGTAACTCTTGTATCTGTCCTCAAGAGTGTATGAAAAATTTGTTTGAAAACTTTTAGAAAGTGTGAGGTGTGAAAAGTTGTTTTGTTTGTTTTTGAGAAGAGCAAGTATCCAGGATAATCTACCTACTCTAAGGAATTAAGCTGTGTAAGAGTCCTTTAGATAGTGTTATCCCACCATTGAGAGGTAGGTAGCACCGTCGTTGGAGTTATTCGGGTCAATTCGATTATTAGGGACATTGTGGTCACCGAAGCAATAGTAGGACACCTTAGAAGTAACCCTAGTATCCTAGATCCTTTTTTATCCGAGGAAACCGTTTCGAGGCAACTGGATCTTTTGGACAGAAGGGCGACCTCTAAGACACCCTATACTTGATGACCACGTTCGAGGCAACCAGTGAGGCGTACCCTAAGAGTGGTGTGTGCATGTGTGTTGTTTTTCAGTTAATGTTTGTCTTGTACATGTTATTTGTGAGCTACGGATTAATTTTATTTACATACATTCTTGCAGGCATTTTTAACAGTTAGGAGTGCGGAAAATAAATTGCAGAAATGTAAATTCTAACTATTACAAGGCGCGGGTCTATACATCGCCAAAAAACAAAACCCGTTTGGAAATAAAGTGCGAGAAAATTAAAAAAAAAACAATAAAATCCTAATTGCTATTACATCCTCTGTACAGATACATAAATATAATCAAAACAAATAAATACGCGCGAATAGAAATTTAATCGGTAACGTCCTAAGGGTTTTGACCCTTTTTTAGAATGGAATTGAATTTGTCTTTTTTTTGTAATTAATGAAATTAAAACTAATAACTAATTAATTAATTAATTAAGAAAATGTTTTTTTGTGTTTTTATGTTTTTAATGAAATAAAAAGAAAAGGAATTAAAAGTTGAAAGTTCTAATTCTAAATTAATTTTACTTATTAAAAAAAATGTTGAAATTGTTCTAATTACACAACTAATTAATTAATATTAAAATTTATTTACAAAATAAGTTAATAAATAATAAAATGTTTTTTTTTTGGTTTTATTGAATTTTATGGGAAAAAAATTAGTTTGTTAGGTTAATTAACAATAATGATAATAATTAAAAAAAGAAAATAAAAAGAAAAGGAAAATAGAAAAAAAAGAAATAGAAACCAATGGGGGTGTTGATGGCCCAATGGAGGTGTGAAGCCTGGAAATTGCTGGCCCATTAACCAGCCTTGTTGAGTTTTGGAGATTGCCTGGAGCACGTTGACTGGAGAATATAGTGTTCATCACTTTTTGGCCCTCGGATTGATGATCATGGCCACTTGGCATGTGGAACGCTGAAGGTTCATGGTGAAACGCACTGGGCATCCTGCACACAAACACATAAGAAAAAATGATATGAAATTTTGGGGGACCTGGGAAGAACTTACAGAGCGGTATGATGGATCTTAGGACGTGGCAAGGGTTGCTTTAGCTTCAGGGGATGGCAAAGAAGAGAGTCACGTTCTCCTTTTGGCCTGAAAATACTTGCAATACTCCTTTTGATCTCACACTTTTATTGACACTTTTTGGATTTTGCTCTGGCCGTCTTTGGGGTGCTTAGGTTTTCGTCCATAAGGGTGGGAAGGCTTGTATATGTACATATGAAGGGAATTAATTCAACATTAAGAGCCTTTACCTTGTGCCATTAAGCTTTTGGATTTTGTTTGACCACCATTAAAAGGACATTCCATATTTGGTTCAAATTCAAAATTTTGTGTACAAAAATAGCTTGCACGAATTTGGAAGCTAGTAAATGGCATATAAAGGTCATTCAAACCACAAGATACCATTCTTTTAATTTTTTTGATTTTATTTAAATTATTATGGATTAAAATGAATTAAATCCACAAAAATTAAATAAAAATGAAAAAATAAAGATATGGTCTTGAAATTAATCATGGGACACGTGGGTGGCATGACAAGGCTGAATCAAGTGGAAGAAAGTGGGCCCTTTTGTCAAAAATTGATGTTTCAAGGATAGTTGACTTTTGCCATTTCACAAAAATTTCCCAACTTCTCCAATGCATATCTTGCTCAATTTTGATCATATGAACATGTTCTTGGACATTTTGGAAAGGTCTTGAAGTCCTCTAACCAATGTATTTGGTCCCATGTCATTTTGATTTACCAATCTCAAGTTATGGTCTTTGACTTAAAATGCCTTTTTGTTGACTTTTAAAAATGACCTATAATGTTGAAATGGATAACTTTTTGTGAGAGCATTTCTTGGATTTAGAATGTGAAGATAAGTTGTAGGAAATGTACTCCCCTTCAAAATGAGAATTGGATGGGATTTTTCTGATGAACCATGAAAACGTTATGCCTTGGTCAAGTTACAGTTGACTTTTCAGCTGTCCAAAAATGGAAACTTTTGCATCTTGATGATTTTTGAGCCATTCTTGTGGAATCATGATCAAGACTTGATCAAATGATGATTGTGGCTTCAAAATAAGATGTTGACCAAAAAATTTGAATTTTGACTGCCAAATGACCATTTTGCCCCTGCAGTTGATTGTGAAGCAATTAGGGTTTTTGACTGTGCAACTTGACCTTGTGAGCCTTGAAACTTGGCATGTAGATGCTTGACAATGTTTATAGGCATGTGGGACTTGATTGAGCCCTTGAAAACCTCAACTTCCTTGCAAGAACCAAATCCCTAATTTGACTGGCTTAGGAGGGTGTTTGAACTGTGCAACCCTTGAGTAGACTTGAGTAAATTGAGATGATGCTTGTCAAAACTTTGAAGAATATGGGAGGGCAAATTTTGGGGTACAACAAGTTGTAACAACCCTAATTTAATTAATTAGTTAATTAAATTAAATAAGGATTAATTATTTAATTTAGATGAAGTTTGGTAATTAATCAAATCGTTGGTATCGTTTGAGAAGTGCTATCGGATTATCAAGTAGAGTTGAATTTAATTCGGTTAACCGGAGATTTAATGCGAGTCAGTTACTGGAGCAATAATATTAGAAATAATATTATTATTGGAATTTTATCGTTTGAAATAAAGTCGGATTTAATCGATTTGACCGGGAAATAGTAATCCATATAATAATATTTATCTTGATAAATTATATTTACTTAATCGGTAGTATATTACTCGGTCCGGCATGTGATTTCCAATAGTTTTAATTAATATTATTTATATTATTATTTTCTAAAAATGACCGTTTGATGTTTATTTTAAATAAAATAATTATTATTTAGTCGATAATTCAGTCCGGCATGTGATTAATTGGGGTTATTTGTTTTACCGGAAAATAACTATTTTTGTGCGATAATATTATATTTGGTGTGTAAATATTTTATTATATGTATTATTTGATTTATTTGTGAAAAATTGATTTATAATAGTATTTATTTAGTTATATTAAGTTAGTTTAATAAAATAATATAAATTAGTTTTATATTATAAAAGAAAATAAGTTGTGTTACGTTGTTGAGTATCAGTATGTTAATATATATACATATGTTAGTTAGAATATATATAATATATAATATAGTTTTATATTTATATGTTAGTTTATATTATATATATAATAATGAGTAAAGTATAGTATATATATAAGTTAGAAAGAAAGTCTGTAAGTTAAAAATAAATAGAAAAAAAAACAGAAAGTTAGAAAGGAAGAGAGGTAGCAGAAGAGAAGAAAAGAGAAGAGAAAACCTAGGGTTTGGGGGAAGGGGAAAAGTTGCCGGAATTAACTGAAAAAATCGTTCCGGAGACTAATCGGTAAGGGTTAGACTTCCTCTAAACATCTAGTATATTTTTATTGCATTTGATTTCGATTTTTTTCGGTTTAGGAAATTAGATTTTGTTGACTGTTAGCAAATATAATTTCCCTGTTCTGATGAAAATGGGTGATAGCAGAGAAGAAGGTGGGGGGGAGGGGCACGTTTGAATCACTCTTATAGTAGTAACGTTGTTGTTTTTTTTGTTTTTTTCAAAACATATATATTATAATTAATAATATATTTATATATTATAATTCATAGTGTGATTAATTAGTATAACCAGTTACGGTTAATCGGTAAAATTTGATATTTTGGTTTCGACCGGAGAAAAATTAAATCGTAGATGTGTTGTAGATTTGAAATATGTTGTGAAATGTCGATTCCAGAAATAACATTGTTCGGTTTATAAATATTATGTTATATTAATAATTTAATTAATATATTAATATATTAATATATATTATAATTAACAGTGTGATTAATTATATAATCGGTTACGGTTAATCGGTAAAACTCGATATTTTGGATACGACCGGAGATTAATTAAATTGTAGATGAGTTGCTTAACTTAGGAGTAAGTGAAAATAGTACCGTTCGGTCCGATTAGTCGAATTAAGCGGTATAATTAGTTACCCGGAATTGGATGAAAATTTAGATGGTAGCTAAGTTGGATGTGTAGATTAATATGGTGATGTCGGTTGTCGAAAATGCGGCATTTTACGATGGTGACCGGAAATGGAGTTTAGGTTTGAATAATTATGTTTAATTAAAATATTGTAAAGCCGATTATGTTATTTTCGAGAGTATTCTTTGTGGTAGCCGAATCGGCGTAAATCCGAACATTTAGTTGTTGAAACATGTGATTATATTATGGAAAAAATGTTGAATTAACATGGGATAGTATGTGTATACTAGTGTTAATTACACTTTTGTAATATAATCGTTAAATTGAAAATTGATGGAAATGTGGTATGTTTATGTGATTATATTTTATAGATGATGAGTGACCTTGTGCTATGTGTATACTTGATATTTTTTTTGGTATATGTATGTTGTGAATTGTTGATGATGTGCTTAACATTTTATGCTTGGGTGTTAAATGTTATATGTGATGTGATGAGATGATTATTTGATGCATTGTGTGCAATTGTTGATGAAAATTCATAGAGTTGAATTTGTTGGGAATGCATGTATATTAGGCTCAGAGATTGGGTCTTAATTGCATGTATTATTGTTGAGTTTGCACACAGCATTATAAGTCGTGTCAAGAGGCGATGTCTGTTAGTCTCGTGGAGGCTAGTGGCTCGTCTCAGACTCAGAGTGAGGGTCTGAAAGCTTAGGGAACAGGCTTTTGTGATTATCCGTCTGAGGGATAGACATCGGTAAATCCGAAGGATAATAGATGATTGGTACCACATGCATAAGTCGTGTCGGGTCGCACGTACACGTTTGGTTGAGTTTATGTGTTGTTGAATATTATGCATTATGTGCTAATTAGTAATTGAAATTGATTGTGTTTGATTTCTTTGAGTTGTTGATTATGTGAAATGGATTAAATGAGTATATTATGTTGTTTATGCAAGAGTTAAAAAAAGTGTAAGTTTCCTTTTATGTAATGCCTTTCATTTTCTTAAATTACATAATTTATGTTTATTGGAATTCTTACCCTTCTGTTGGAAAATGCTTGCTACGGCATTGTTCAGGTACCGATGATGGTAGTGCGCGACACTAGGACTTAGCGGATGCATTTAGGCGTGTAATCCGTTACTTTTTGGTTATCAAGTCGATGCTCTGATTGTAACACTAGGGGTTTAGTGTCCGCATTCGAACTCATATTTTTGTATATGGATTATACTTGTATATAATCCTTTGTTTTGCTTATATGATGATGTATGTGTATTATGACTTGATAACATGAATGGTGTATGAACCATATGGCTTAATGCCTCGAATTTTATATTTTGATTCCTCCTTTGAAGATAATATTATTATGATTCTGTTGTGTTTGCACGAAAAAGGAAGTATATGTCATGAATGTATTATTTGATTAAATGATTAAAGTGACGAATATGTCATGTCCTTTTTTCTTGAATATGTGAATTGATGTTGTGACACTCCTTCCGTGCAATTTTATTTTCTCTGATTTTATTTATATCGTTAATTCGGGGTTTATTATAATGGGTGTTACATCCTCCATCTCTTGGGTGGAGGGTTCCTCAGTTGCAATGTCTTTGGCGGGTGTAGCAACTGGTTTTTTAATCAAGACTCGCCACTATTAGTTTTTATCCTAGGGAAGAGAACCTAACAGAAAACCCTAATTCGCAGATAGAGATTTTAGGTTTCGGACTCAATTAGACGAAAGGAAAGTGTTAGTCACCTTTCATCCATCTTGTTCACAAGGATATTAGACTCTAAGTTTAGGTTTGGGGTAAATTGGATTTTAAGTTTTAATTAGAAAGACTCGCCACGATTTTTGATCGTATGCCTACGTATCCTCTTATGAGGAATCAGAGTCTCAATTCGTAGTTCGTATGGGTTGGTGTTTTTTAGGGGTTGACAAACATATTTTGAATCACTTCGCACTCGGTCGGGAGTAGTGATTGCAGAGATTTTGACTGAATGTGAAGTAAGTCAAAACCAATTTGAAACCCATTTGCAAAAAGACAGTTGATTAGTTTAGTTTATTGCGAAAATAGTTTTAAGATTTGTTGATGTTTTTTAATCGTATCAATTGCAAAAAAGTCTTGATTAATGCATGATAAAAATATTTAATGCAATAATATAGAAAATAATATATGTAATTTTAATATAAAATAAATTTATTTGATCATATAATAATATTTAAATAATAAATAAAAGATAATAATAATAATAATTATGAAAAATCATTATAATAACAACGATAATAATAGTAAAAGTTAAGTAATTATAGCAATATATAATAATGATATAAAAATATAATAATAATAATAATAAATTCATTATTTGATAATAATAATTATTATTATTATAAATAATATATATATATATATATATATATATATATATATATATATATATATATATATATATATATATATATATATATATATATATATATATATATATATATATATATATATATATATATATATATATATATATATATATATATATATATATATATATATATATATATATATATATATATATATATATATATATATATATATATAATAGAAAAAATAATTCAATTATAAAAATAAAAAAAAATTAACTAAGTTCAGGGGGGTGTAAATTTAGTTGTGTGGTAAAATAGGGGGGTGCCTTTAGGAGGCTGGGCTAAGCCCATTACATTTGTTGGACATGGGGGGTGCTAATTGTTTTGAGTTTAGTAATCACTGGCAAGGGGGTGTGTTAATATCAGTTGGGCTCAGGCCCAACGAGTTTGGGAAAGGGGTCTGCTGGATTGTGTGTGTTAGGGTGCACAGGGCCTAAGGTGAACCTGGCCTCACGACCGTTCCACCACGATCAAACGGATGGGATCGTAAGGATCATATTATTTATGGTGAACATACGTGTACAAGATCCAAGCGGAATATTTACTTTGTTTTTCTTTCTTTTACAAGTCAATTACAGTAACCAGCCCTCTCTCTCGCTTCGCTCTCCTTCCCTCTTACAAAACCCTAATCCCACCACCACCTTCCCCTCGCGGAGAAACAACCCCATCCTCGGTGTAAATCAACCACACACAAACCCAAATATAACAAAAATCAACCAAATAAAAATGCTAAGCCTAGTTACCCTTTCACGATTTCGCTTGCTCTCTTTTTTTGAATGTTCCGGATTTGATCCTTGTTCTCATTTGATGATTGTAGGTTGCCGTGGTGGAGGCGGCGATGAGAGTTTTAAGATGGTGGTAGAAGGCAGCGGATTAACGGCTAGCGATTAGGGTTTCGGATATCGAAACCCTGATCACTCCTCCCTTCTTCTTTAGCAATGGCGAGGCCCTTGTTCTTCTTCAACTTGTCTTCTCTCTGTAAAACCTCTACTGTAAAAACTTCTTTTCGTTTCTGTCTTCCCCAAAAATCCTTTGTTTCTATCTCGAATTTCCCCCTTCATCTCTTTTAATTTCTGTTATTTATAAAGTTTAGGGTTTTGAGTGAATTTGATGTTACATTTTGAAGCTTAGATTTAGGATAATCATAGAAATTTAGGGATTTTGTAATTGATTTAGTTTGTGATTTGTAATTTGATTGGGTTTGTTAATAAATTTGATTCGTAATATTATTGTAAAATAGATTCGATTTTGTTTTAGATCTTCAGATTTGATTTTTCAGTAATTAGGGATTTAACTGATAATGTAATATATATATATATATATATATATATATATATATATATATATATATATATATATATATATATATATATATATATATATATATATATATATATATATATATATATATATATATATATATATATATATATATATATATATATATATATATATATATATTGGATATAGCTTTCTGGATTTGATTGATAAAGATTTGCAGCTTTGATTTGAAGATCTGCATTATTTGTACTACGCCAAGATTTGGTTTTCTTTTGTTTTAATTTCTATAGTACTAGTTTTTTTAATGAGACTTGCGCAAAATTAGTGTTGATTTGAAAAGTGGTTGTTATTTCCTTTTTTGTTCCAAACGCTATCAGACATAATTTTTTTTTGTGTTGAAGATTGGGCCAGCACTATTATTGTTAGTTCAAGCATGTTTCACAAAAAATGTTAATTCAATTGGGCCTAAATGGTCTTTCCTGTAACCATCAAACTAATAAAACAATAAAACAAAACTTAAAATAGATATAATTTTCCTTTTCTAAACAGCAATGCCATATCTTAACATAATGGGCCCTGCGCTAATTATCCAGCCTGCAACAATTTTTCACATTCTATTGGGCTTGCTCACTATAACAATATATTTTCTTTTTTAATAACTAAACATTACTGTAAAAGCAAAGAACATTACCTTATAATTCCTTGAAACAAATATTATTTTAAAACAACAAACAGTTTCCTTCTCTAATAACGTTATTTTTTGTATCTCTTTTTTCTTATTGAAACAAAGAACAATAATTTTAACAAGAATATTTCTTTTCCTCTCTAATAACTAGATGGGCCTTATATTGATAAACACACCCTTGTTTGGATAACAAAATAGAAATGGGCCAACTTCTGAAGCTTAATGTGCTCAGTTAATTTGGATTCCCACCCCCTTTTTACTAATAATAAAAATCCCTAAACGGGTTCTACAATAAGAACTTAATTATTATTCTCTTGAATTACCTTGCTTTTTCGAATCGCATGGGCCATTGACCAACATGCTTCGCGAGTGGGTTTACGGCCACATGAGTCTCTCTAATTTAGATAGCCCCACTCTCCTGAATTTAAGGTATACCCCCTAGTTGGATAAAGATGGATTATCAGATATTGATATACCATCCTTAACTAAATATTTCTTCAAATTAAATCTCGAAAAATATAATCATCGAGGTAGGACAAATTTAGGTTACGATAGCGGGCGCCTCCATCCTGGCAGGATCAATCATCTTTTATTTCCCCCTAGCATGAGTACTATATTTATCAACAGTAATGCGAATAGGTGTGGTCGTGGTGGTTGGAGGTGAAATATCAGGAGAGAAAATTCTCCCTATTCTAGTCACCTTGCTAGACCCAGCAAAGTTGGTAATATCGGCAGTCTTGTCTTCATCAATCCAGGAGTCTTGTCTAATACCATGGTAGTATACTTCAGTTCCATGATTCCAAAGTACCGCCTTATCGAAATAATAGGGGACTGGCCCCGGTGTGGTAATTATCAATGGAGCTTTCTTTGGTTCATTAGAAATCCTAATAGGACCTTTTGAAGTGATCCTAATAGGTATGTTGGAGATAGTGATGATGGATATACTTTCAACTTCTTGAGGTACAACTTCAGTCAAACTTTTTACGCATGGAGTTATTTCGAATAGGATCTCATGGTTGTCCATTAGGTGTTGGACACCTCTTTTCAGCCATTCACATCCATTGATTTGCACAACACCATAACAACAAGGTTCAAGGCAACCAGGGTAAACCCCAACTTTCAACAAATTGTTTTTAACAAACTTTAGCAGAATGATAAAGTCATTAACAGAGGAAACAAAAGCAGTATCTTCAATAGCGTTGACACCTTTGCCGTGATTTGGCATAGGTTCCCTGATTACATTCGGAGTTGGAGGAGGATCAAATTCAATGGTCTTGCATTTACAAATTGACGATGGTCCTTCTTGATATGGACCCTTGACCCAAACACGACATTAGTTTCCTTTTTATCGGTAAAAGGTTTCTTCACAGTATTTGATGTAGAGGCATAAGCCATGGGAATCTTTCCACTTTTAACACCGCTCTTGACCCTTTCACCAGTCAAGATTAACTCAATGAAACCAGATGATGAGCTCCCAATTGAAAAGTTGAAAAATGGTCCAGTCAATGTTCCCGTGAACATATCCAGCAACTCCCTATCAGTCAATGGTGGTTGTACCCTACCTGCCAGATCTCTCCATTTTTGCGCATATTCTTTGAAACCTTCGTTGGAACCCATGGTCATTCCTTGTAACTGCACTCTAGTTGGCTTCAGATCAGCGTTATACTGATATTGACGATAGAAGGCATTGGCCAAGTCTTCCCAGTTATAAATTTTGGAACCCTGTAATTGGTAAAACCATTCCAATTGAGTCCCAAGCAGATTCTCTTGAAAGAAATGCACCCACAACTTCTTATCAGTGGTATGCAGTTGAGTTTTACGGATGTAATATCTCAACTGAAGCTCCAAGCACGAAACGCCACCGTACTTGGCAAAAACTGGAATCTTGAATTTGTGGGGGATTGCTACCCCAGGAACCAAACCCAAATCACCAAAATCTAGTCCAGGAATAACTTGAACTTCCATAGCCTTCAACTTGTCCTTGACTTGTTTATACTTGTCTTCAATCGATGGATATTGTTCATTAAAATAGTGTTCTTCCTCATAGATTGGATTGTTACCACCCCCAGCACGGGTGCTTCTTGTATCCTCATCCTGATTCTCATCCTCGGAGGAGGAGTCTTCTACCACTTGAACTTGCCGAATGGGGCCCTAAAATCTCTTCCCCATGTTGATCAAAGCCTTCTTCTTGGTCTTCTTCTTTGCAACCAGAAGTGACATCAGTTCTTGCTTCCCTTTGGCCAAGTTGATCAAGGTTTCTTGAAATCGAGAAATTTGTGTCTGCAAGTCCTTCACAATCTTCTCGAGATCCATCTTACTGAAATAAACAGTAGAAAGATGAGGAAACCTGTGTTGTAAAACCTGCTTATGTTATGATGCATGAAATGTTAATGCAAATGTTTTCAACGACCTTTAAGATTTAAATTTGTTTAAACAAAGAAGGAACAACCATTAATTGTATTAATAAGTTCAAAAAGTTACAAAAGATGCCTCTTGGGCTTACAACGGAAGAAGCAAAATAATACAAAATAAACTCCTAAATCAAAAATAAACTCAAGCTTCCCATGAGTGCATCCTCTTTTGTGCAATGTAGGCGTTCAAACTTCGCTCTTCATGAAGTTGTCTTGTGAGCTCCAAAACCTTCTTCTCGCTTGCATAGAATTGGGTTTCAAAGGTGACTCGCTCCCCTTTGAGTTGAATCCACGATCTTTGCAACTCCTCGAGAGTAGTAGGCATGTCAGGATGAAGAATAATGTAGGGAACATCTCCTTCGGCAATAGGCTCCATGATAACAGGTAGGGGGCCTCATATGGCATCATGAGGTTTTGAGCGCGAGCTCACACCTACTTGAGATAAGGCTCCAAAATAATGGAGTTCTTATGTCCCAACGTCTTGCTATCAACTTTGTTCACCATGACCCAAGCTCGTACAAATCTTTGACGATAACCTTGGACATCATTCTCATAATCAAATATAATTCCTTGGACAAGCGCGTCATGAGGGCCATACCTCAGAGCGTACCCAAATTTTCATAGAGACAAGCAAGGATTATAGGTGATACCTCCCCTAATGAAAAATAGAGGGACATTAGGGAATTCCCCACAATGATCAATAATGATAACATTCTTCAAAGATCGAGAGCACCAATGAATATCTGAATGCGAAAGTGGCATCAACCTACTAGACCAACTCATACCTTGATCATTCTTCAATATATATATCGAGGAAGGTTTAAAATAAACCACTTATCCAACAAAGGAGTGAAACACATAATAAATCCTCTTCTCTTCATGGTGCGAGTGTGAAGAGAGTGCAAAATGTCTCCAAGTAAGGTAGGCACCAGGTTATGAGATAGAAAAACTTTGACCACATTCACATCTATGAGTTGGTCCGGGTTAGGAAATAGCACCATCCATAGATTAGAAGAGCCAAAATATCTTCAAAAGCTTGCAAATCTAGAGCATCCCAAAAGAGTTGAGCCTTCTCAAACAGAAACTTGGCTAGAAAACCCTTAACACCACTTCTTGTTTCCCAATTTGCCACAACATTGGACCGTTGCAAACGTAAAGCTAAAGCAATCTCCTCGGGTCTTAGGTCTTTCTCAATACCAGTGAAGGGTAATTGATCAAGAATAGGCACTCCCAAGAGTTGAGAAAACTCCTTCATGATGGGCACTAATTGGTAATCAGGAAATGTAAAGCAATGGTGTAAATGGTCAAAGAACTGAAAGAGCACTTTCATCATGTCTTCACCAAGGATTAATGTAACCAAATTTAGAAGTCGACCATGTCTCTTAGTGTATGGATAATTCTCAAGAATCCTTGACTCTAACTCTTTGAGTTGAGGAGGCACTCTTACGAGGTTGATTTGGATAGTATTCCTAGGAGTGAAGGCTATGTCCTACAAAACAAAACAAAGATAAATCTCTAGGTCCTTAAAATGGTTAGTGAAAATGCCATGGTATGATGTCATGATGTTATTTACAAATAATCATATACAAGCACACAAACAAGTCCTTAGGTTTAGGCTTGCATGGGGTTTATAGGTAAGTACCCTCTTGAAGTTTAGTTGGTTCAACCTATCCTAGAAAGTAACCGGGTTCTAGGGAATCTCAATATCACTGATCTTTCTTCACCAGGCATTGTTTCAGCGCAAGCCTCTTTATTGGAGACCGAAATATCTTGCAATTATGATCTCAATGAGCGTAGCATCGAGTATCAACCAACATTGGACTGCACCAAATCTGGCTATCTCATTACTTCCTAATGGACAAGTTGTTTGACTAAAGGTTCTATGGTCAGTTAGTGCTTCATGACACTACATAACGGTCCCATATTCTCCTTGAATGAACTCAAGGGATACCTGTACCAATAAATGTGTCACACTAATGCAGCCATCGCTTCAACTATGTCAGTATACCTCGCACAGTCCCCACGATCTATTACTACTTACCAAATAATGTTCCCCGATCTGGGTAGAGGATCAATAAAAACCCAAGGAAGGACCCAAAAATGTAAAGCAAACAAATTAAACAATGAAAGCATTTAAAGGTGATCTAATCTCTAAGGTAACCCCACTTTTAATTCATGTCCCCAGCAGAGTCTCCCGTTCTGTAATACGGTGGGATAACTGACTTAGGTGTTTTGCGTTTTATCGCAATTGTTGCGGATAGCAAGAGTCCCCACCAAATTTTCTTTTATCCAATAAAGGAAAGGGTGAAAAGAACAGAAAAGACCTTTTGAGAATTTTATTGAGTTCGGGGTCCCCACCGAATTTTCTTTTATCCAATAAAGGAAAGGGTGAAAAGAACAGAAAAGACCTTTTGAAAATTTTCTTGAGTTCGGGGGGTAGGTTATGGAAAGGGAAGGTATTAGCACTCTTTTCATCCGTAGTTATCTACGGGCTCTTACTTTCTAGCTCACTTTGAAATGCTTTGTTTGAAATGTGTTTGTGATAGTTTTCAAAGTTCCTTCATTTAGGCGAACTTTGTAATGATTCTCGTCTCTATAAGAATGTATACAAAGTGTTGACTTTCGAAAACATTTCATGGAAAGTGTTGGTGTATTTGAAAGATGTTTGGTTTGAAATGTTTGTGAGCAAGAAACTATGAACGTTCTACCTACTCAAAAAGTCTTAGTTCTTTTCCTCCTCCTTTAGATATTTCTACCTTACCCTTGATTGGTAAGAATCCCTATCATTGGATGTGAAGGGACAAGCATGGACCGACGTACAGTCATAGAAGGCAACATTGTAGGATACCTTAGAAATTTGTTGTGAGGGTCTAATATCGTTTACCGAAGGCAACATTGAAGGGTCATCGAGGGACTGCGATCTTGTATTCGAGGGTCATTTCTAAAGTATCCCACGTTCGAGGGACATGACTATTTTATTCGAGGCAACAAGTGTGGGTTACCCTAGAGGTGCAAGTGTGCAAAGTGTATTCATTTCATGCATTTTTGTATTGAATTAGGCTTGTCTACTTGTTGATTTTATGTCTTGCCATACAAACCCAAATTACTAGCAATAATATTGAAAGCGATAAATTGCGGAAATTTAAAGTTCTACGCTATTCCATCATTTTAGGGATGGGGATACAAGTTTATGAATGGAGGATGAAAGCAATAAAATTCTAATTATACTATTAAAACCATATTGAATATTGAATAACAATATCTAAAAATATAAAGATAATGTAAAAAGGAAGGAAAATTGTTTAAAAAAACTTTATGCATTGACACATGCACTTATGTATCAATACATATCACTTCTTGCCCCTGGAAATCAAAACCAACTCAGTATGTATTGATACATAATGGTTTACATCGGATCATATCTATTTTGCATCGACATATACACTTATGCATTGATACATATCACTTCTTGCTCCTGGAAATCAGCACCAACCCAGTATGTATCGATACATAATGATTTGCATCGACTCATTTATGTTTTGCATCGACTTATTCGCATTTTGCATTGACTTATACACATTTTGTCTTTCTGTAATATGTCTTAATAACCATATGTATTGATGCATAATTCATTTTATCGGCTCATCCCCTATTTTATAACTAATATGAGTCGACGCATATGGGATATGTATCGACTCATACTGTAGTTTTACCTCTAACATTTTTCTGTTACCTATATAAGTCAGTTCTCAACACATGGTTAATTAAAATGAAAAGTGAGCATATGGTTAGCTTCTGGGAAATGATATCTACATTTTATATTCATAAATGAACCACTGATGATGCTTGTATGAAGAGTTCAAAGTCAAGAAAACTTACCTTGGAACTGAAATTCGTATTTTGATTTAGAGTTGTTGTATTGTCTTGGAGAAGTCAAGTTACAGGAGGTTGTTTTTGAGTTTGGAAAATGGTGATAGTGATGTTACAGAAGTTGATCTTGTGTTTGAACAAATTCTATATGATTTATATGAATTATTTGGTTGGTTTGTTTGGATAATATTTGCAAGGTTTGAGAGATTTGAAGATTTTGGTTTCAAAGCTCAGAAATGGAGGTTTTTATGGACAACTCTGGTTTTTAGAGTATAAGAGGGTTTGAGGATTTTTCAACACACAATAATATGGCCTCTTTAGCTTTCAAATGACCTCTCTATTTATAGAAAAAAGGTTTGGGAAGTTGAAGTAATCATATTTGCAAGATAACAAATTATGGTTTGGTTGGAATGAAAATTTCAAGTTATGCCAAGTCTTCCATGGTCCCAAGATAAAGTACCAAATTTGCTGGTATAGAGGGGCTACATTCCATGTTTTATGGTGGAGTATAATCAGAAGTAAGCAAGGTATGGGATCAAGACAAATTTTGTACGAAAAATCTTGCTTTTCAAGAATAGTAATGGTGCCTTTATGCCATAAATGGAAAGATCTCTTGGACAATGGCTCAAACACTTAGGTAATAGCTCAAGAGTAGGTGTAAGCATTAAATTATGGTGAGATTTTAAAGTTAGAAGGCCTGTAACATGGGATTATGCAGCATGTCATATAGATTGGATTATGTGTTCTTCAACAAAAATGATTTATAACTCAAGAATGGATGTCCAACTTCATGCCTTTGAATCTCATAGCTCAAGTATGATAAATTCATGATCTTGGATATTTCATAAAGCTTGAAACATCCCCTACAACTTTCATATTGACCATTTTGACAAAATCATTTTTGAGCTTGGTGAAAATTTTCCAAGAAGTTAGGTCAAAAATCTTCCTAAACTAGGTGAAAATTTCTCTAAGTGTTTAAGAAAAAGTGTATGACTTCATGAATTTATAACTCAAAATTGAAGAACTTATAGGACTTGATCAGTAAAACAAAGTTATAGATCTCATCAAGATCCACAACTTTCATGTTGAAAGTTTTCTTTGAATTATCTTGCATCTTGGTGAAAATTGGCATGAAGTAGTGAAATTATCATCTTTAAAACACTTAGAAATTTTTTCTAAGTCTTGAAAGGTTTGACTTTTCAAATTGAATTTTGACTTTATTGATTTCTTGATGATCAAGCTTCATATTTTTGAATTTCTTGTTAAATTGTGATCTTTAAAATTAAATCTTGACCAAAAAGTCAAAGTTTGACTTTTTATGCATCAGTTGACTTTTCATCAGTTGATCAAATTTCAACTATCAATCCATTGATCTTGAGAGATGAATTGAGTCATGCAATTAGATCAAAATGATGTCTTTGAATCCTTGATATCATTTTTCAAACCAATAAGTCATATATTAAGTCAAAAGTCAAAATCAGTCATTCTCAGTTAAAACCTTAATTTTGACCATTTTGCCCTTTTGATGATTTGAACATTTTTCTTGAGGAATTGTGATTCAAACTTGATCAATTGATGCGTATGACTTAAAAATGTTGATATTGGTCAAAAATCTTGAAGTTTGGCTGTAAGTTAACCACAATTGACTTTTTACCTAATACAGCTGATTTTTAGTCATCTGGTCAATTGGTTGAGCAAAATTGTGATTTCAAGACTTGAAATTTGACATGAGTATTCTTGAAGGTCTATAATGATCCATGCAAGTAGTTTGATGCATTATAAATCCAATTGTCTTTGTGAAAATTAAAACCCTAATTTGAGGCATCAGTGTTTAGGAGATAGTCTGACCTAGTAAACACTTGTGCAAGCTTGAGCCATTGAAGATCTTTGTGAGAAATGTCTTGAGAAATGAGAGGGAAAATTTTGGGGTACAACACAGGGACTCGTATTCAGTCTGGTTATTTGACGTGGGAAACTCGAGGGTGAGGGAATGTTCAATCACGACACCTTCTTTGTTCTTAAGGAGGATTCCTGCTCCGCTCCCCGTCGAGCTGGAAGCTCCGTCCACAAAGATGGTTCACTTATGTTTCCCTTCTACGGGGGGATCATGAGTGGTCATCTTTGCGAAGAAGTCGGCCAGCCCTTGGGCTTTTAGGGATTTCCTGCTCTCGTACTGAACATCGAACTCTGAGATCTCTAGGGACCATTTCAGCATTCGACCGACCATGTTTGGTCAACCTAGAAGCTGCCTCACGGGTTGGTCTGTTTGTACGAAAATTGTGTGGGCTAGCAAGTAATATCTAAGTCTCCTCGCTGCATTGATGAGGACTAAAGCTACTTTTTTAATCTGTTGATACTTGACCTCGGGCCCTTGTAACACTTTTCTCGTAAAGTACATTGGTTTCTACCCGTCTAATATCTCACGAACGAGGGCCATGCTTATGGCCTCAGTGGAGACAACCACATAAAGGAATAATGTTTCCCCGTTATCTGGTCATGATAACACGAGCGGATGTGAAAGGATTTGTTTGAGGTGGGGGAGGGCTTGTTTACACTCCTCGGTCCACTCGAAATCCGCTTCTTTACACAAGACTTTGAAAAATGGTAGTGTGTATTGCGCAGAGTTCGCCATAAAATGGGAAAGTGAGGTGAGCATGTTATTTAGGATTTGTATGGATTTTTTTGAGTTTGGCATGGGAAGATCAAAGAAGGCTCGGTATTTATCGGGGTTGGCTTCAATTCCCCGTTCAGTTAGATAGAAATCGAGGAATTTTCCCGTCTTGACCCCGAAGGTGCACTTCTCGAGGTTGAATCTCATTTTGCATTGCCTTGCTTGGGCAAATACTCTTTTGAGGTGGGCAGCATGGTCGGTTTCTGTTCGAGACTTGACGATCATGGTGTCTATGTATACCTCAAGCATGTCCCTGATCTCATCACAGAAGACTTTGTTCATCATCCGCTGGTATGTTTCCCTGCATTTTTTAGGCCGAAGGGCATTACATTGTAATAGTAATTGCCCGAGCCGGTCATAAAGGCCGTTGCAATATTTTTTGGTCATCGCCACTGGAATTTGGTTATAGCCCGAGTAGGCGTCCATAAATGATAAAATTTTGTAGTCGTCCGAGTTATCGACCAACATGTCGATGTTAGGTAAAGGAAAAGCATATTTGGGATATTCCCTATTAAGATCAGTATAATCAACACACATTCTCCATTTTCCATTATTTTTCTTGACAAGTACAACGTTTGAGAGCCAGGTTGAATATCGGGCCTTAGAAATAAAATTTGCCTCTAGGAGGTCTTTTATAGCTTTTTCAGCAGCCTCCTCTTTTTCGAGATACTACCTACGCCTACATTGCACTACTTCCCTAGCGTCTGGATCCACGGTGAGTTGGTGACAGGCGACCTCTGGGTCGAGTCTGAGCATCTCTACAACACTCCACGCAAACAAGTCAGCATTCTCCCTTAAGAAGGCTTTGAGTTGCTTCCTCGCCAGGTCGGGGAGTCCAGCATTGATCTTCACGCCATTATGAGGGTCTTTGCCGAGGGGGATGAACTCAAAGTATCTGTCTGGGATGGGCCTAAAAAGATCCTATTCGCCATTGGGGGCTTCGATTTCATATTTTTCAAAGGGGGTGTCAAGCGAAATAGAGTCGACCTTTGGTGGAGCCTGTTGTCCTTTGATCCGAGCAGGCTTCGATTCAAGTCGAGCAGTGGTTTCTCTTTTGGCAGGCCGTGTGAAAACATATCCTGGAAACTGAGATGTCCCCATGGATGGTGGCGACGCAGGCCCTCCTGGTGTAGAATTTCATTTTCAAGTGGACCGTGGAGGGTACGACAGCTAGCTCTGCCAGTGTTGGTCTCCCTGGGATGCAGTTGTAGAGATACGAGCAGTCGATCACTAGAAATTGCAGCTTGACCAATCGGGATGCAGTTTCTTCCCAGAAGGTGACAAAGATATCAATGTATCCCCAAGGTTTAGAAGTTGTTCGTTGAATCCTTGTAGGTCAGACCCCACGTATGGTGATAGGTGGGTATCATCGAGCTGTACTGAACAAGTGATTGTACATGACATCAACAGAACTTCCCCCGTCGACTAGAATGCAATGTACGTCGAAGCTGGCCATTCTCTCCCTCACCAGCAGAGGAATGCTTGAGTTTGGGATCCACCGGGAAGCTCGTCAAGGTAGAAAATGATCGGCTCAAATTTTCCTTTGAACTTTTCAAGGGTTACTGCCTGGGTTTGGGCCGCGTCCACCAACTCGTCTAGTTTCCTCTTCACCAAATTTATTGAGATTTCATTGAATCCCCCGCCAGATATAACCATGGCAGAGGGGGAATTTCTCCCATCTGCTGTGTGTGGACAAAGGTTCATCTTCGTAGCTGTCAGGGACGAGGAAGTCCCCGGGCCTCCTGACAGAGAAAGCCACCTGGAGGGGACTCGATTCATCAGATGGTCAGGTTTCTTCCTCTATTTCTTTTACATCGCGGGTATCCCGGTAAGGGACATCATTTCGTTGGTATTGTCCAAGTCTCCCACCCTTGATAAGAGCCTCGATGGCATCCTTGAGGTGGATGCATTCTTCTGTCAAGTGCTCGTGGCTCTGATGATACTGGCAGTATTTTGTTTTGTCTTCCCCGGTCTTTGTAGGGGTGGGTCGAGGACATTTGACGTTGCTATCCTTGAACTCGATATTAGAGTACTCCACAAGGATACGCTCGCGAGAAGCAGTCAGCGGGGTGTACTTTGTGAATCGTTCTGCTGGTCCTCTATGCTCGTAGGGATCGCATGGTTTCTCCTACCTTCTCTTCTCTCCCATTCATCGATAAGGGCCTGCGTCCTGGTGCCGTGGGATGTTAGATGGTCTACGGTTCCTCGAATCATGGGATTTATTGGCTGCTTCTTTCTCCCTGTAGTCCACGAATGCTTGGGCCTTTTCGAGGAAAGCGTCGATAGACCTGGGGGGATCAACGCCGACGGCCTTTCTGAATTTGATACTTAGAAGAAGTCCCATCTCGAGCAGGTATCTTTTCATGTGATCAATGCATGAGACCTGAATGGCCTCGCGGTTGAACTGATCAATGTATTCCCTGAGGGTCTCGTCGCTTCTCTAGACGATTTCCTCGAGGGATGCCTTAGTCTTTAGATGTCTAAGAGATGCGGTGAAGATGCTGATGAACTGGTTTTTGAGTCTCCTTTAGGAGGTAATCGACCCATGGGAGAGGTTATTGTACCAACCCATGGCCCTTTTTTACAGCGTCATGGGGAACAACTTGCATTTAATTGGGCCCCCGACTTTGTGGCAGTGGAGCATTGCTTCAAACCCGTCGATGTGGTCGACAGGATCATCAATGTCGTCATACTCCTTCAGTAGGGGAGGTTTCTCCATTACCTTAGGAATGGGAGCCTCCATGATAGCTTGGGATAATAGACCACAGGGGTCGTCTTCGTCGCTTATGTCTGGAGAGCGGGAGGGGGACCAGTTGTAATGGCGGTCGTTGTAACGGCCTTGGCCACGTGGAGGATCCCTTGGTTGAGACTGTATTTCTTCATTTCCCATGTTTCTTTTATGTTATGGGGATCATTGTTCCCTGCGCAGAGGGGTCTGATCGCGCTTCCTTGCAGCATCGGGATGGCTCCTCTGTAATGCACGGCCTCGCCCAGTTCGTCGGGGAGAAGGGCTTCGCGAGTCGTCTTGTGTGTGTCTCTACGAGGGAGATCAGGGAAGGTCCTTGATCCGTCAGGGAGAAGGAGGTGTGTCAGGTCTCCTATGTCTTCTAGGGGTCGGGCGAGTCTGATCGAGCATCATCAGTCGCTCACCCTATGAGAAGATCATGTAGTTGGTCTAGTTGATTGCCATGGACAGAGCTATGGTTGTGGCGTTAGCATCTACAGGGTCGGGGATCTCCTGGAATGTGTTGGGTTCATAGTGTTGTGGAGGATGATAGTCGTCCTCATGCGGTTGCCAGTGGGTTGATGAAGAGGAGGTTAGTCTATCTCTGTATTCTTGCTCGGGACCGGTCATGTCATTGTTGTTGCCCGCGTTTTTATTGCCAACATTGTTGTTGTTATTATGGTCAGCGAGATGGGCATTTTGGTTATCATCGACAACTTGGTTTGCCATGACAATTGTACAGTTTGATAAAGAGTTGCTTTAGTCTTGAGAGGGAGACGGGGAAGCTTGATTCCCATAGACGGCGCCATTGATCGTACATGATCAGGAGGGATTGTCAAAGGCCATAAACTTCAAGTTGAGCGGTAGTTAAATGTGAAATAGGGGATACTTGCAAGATACTCTGATGCCAAAGTAAGGCTCAGAGAAAATGCAAGCAAGTATGAGAGGATGAGTGAGTGACTGAATACCTGGCCCTCTCAAGTGAGAGGATATTTATATCCCCCAGCATTGGGCCAAGGTCTTCAATGATGGACCACGAAGAGGCCCAACAACAAAGACTTACAGGGTTTACGGGTGTATGGAGTTCAGCACGTGGCCTCCTCCCTGATCAACTGCCCCGAGAAAGTGGTAGGTAGACCCGTTATTCTCGGAGGGTATGATGGTGATGATATGTACACGTGAGCTACGTTCTCCTAGTGGACACATCGGGAAATGCCCAACGGTCCTCAGTTTGGGCTGCATGCTTTTGGGCCTTTGGTAAAGGCGCTGGATTGGGCCTCCCCAACAGTGAGGCAAGTTCTGGCCCAGTCCAGAACAAGTCTGACCATCTCAAATCAACTAAAACACTTGATTTTCTTTGTAATCTAAGGCATGATGAAACACCCGAGAGCTTAGCATGATGAGAACTTGATTACCCGCTGATTAAGTAGCTCGCGAAATTATGTAGAGTGCACTTGAATCTTGAAAACTCTGAGTTTATGTTTCACTATATTGCCTGATAGAACAGTCATCTTCTATAGCTTGACGAAGATAGATGCTTTGATCCCTAAACCATAGAATCAGTGATATGTATGCATGAGTGATAAGTGCAGAAGGGTAGCTATTTTGTATATATTTTTGTTGCACTTATCGACTCTTGAGTGTTAATATTAGTTGAATAACCTAAATTTATATATAAATATGTTTAGTTTGTGTATAATATGTTTTCATGTATAAAGTGTATCATTTGATAGTTTTCTATTCATTTTATAGGTATTGATGCGTATTTGGAGCATGAGCAATAAAGTTTCGAAGACACGGCTTCAAACGTGCGATTTTGAGCAACTCGTCAACAAATAAGGCTCAAAATCAAATAATAATAAATCATAAATTTGGTTTATATTTTTTTATTTTTATAAAGAGTATTTAATAATCTTTCCAACGCTTCGAATCGGGCGCGAATCAGAGTTACGGTTCAAAAGTTATGGCCGAAGCAGTGCAGAATGATGGGCTGATTTTTCAACCTTCTGTCATCTGGCGCCGGGAAACGCTTTTGGTTGTCGAGCGATGCTAGGCGAGCTGTAGCGTCGGGAAAATGCTATTTTGGTCACCGGGCGACGCTTTTTGGACGTCGGGCGATGCTGGACAGTCAGAAATGCGTATTTAGGTGTAAAAACATATTTTTTGGGTATGGTTTTGGATATTTTTGATCCCAACTCCATCAACCTTCATTTTTGAATATAATTAGCTTAGAAAACAACATTGAAGCTTGCATACGGATGATCCGGGGTGGATTGCTCATCAATCGGCGCTGACAAATCGAGAGATTTGTAGTTCATTTATCTTCCTCTTTGTGTATTATTTATGTGTTGAGTTTGTACATGTATTTACTCTGAACTTATGTATATTTGTCGTCCATGGCGTTATATTAAGCTTGCTTTATAAATCTTTGTCGATTGTTGTCCTGGATTTTTGTTCTGTGCTAGAGATTTGAGTTGTTATAGACATATACTGCTTAGATTCTTATCTAAGATGATTATCTATTAGTTTCTAAACTATTGAGATAGATTTAGAGATAGCGTTCACATAGAGTATCAGAGGTTAATGCCTCTGTGTTGGTTGTGTTGTGCTGAGAGATCGTCAGTGCGAGTAACATAGTTATCTTTTCTGTTGTTGAGGAGGTAGAGAGATCATTTCCTTGGTGATACATTCGGTCTCTCAATTTGGGTTAGAAATTACTTAGGTTGTGAGTGATACGTGGTGACATTGATGAGTATTGTTAGGTTGCGTATAACTGATCGGTAAATTTAAGTCTGTGATGAGTAGATTATATGAAGGCTTGATAAGTTCTTCCTTGATTTTTTCTTTTATTTACATTTATTTTATGTTGATAATATTCTCTTTACAAATTCATTTATCCCCAGACTCTTAAACGTGAGAAATTGTCGAACGACAATTCAATAATCAATCTCTATGGATGCGATAAATTCTCGGATAAACATTTCCAAAACATTTATTGCTTGTCACTACACCGCTCTAACAATGAATATGTTAGAGAAAAATAAACCAATTAGAATTAAAATGAATATATATACATAACTTTTAATTTTTTAATAAATTTTGTTATTCGTTTTATTTTTATTGACTTTTTCTTTATTTTTTCTTTTGTCAATTTAATAATTATTCATCAACCATTTCTTTACCTTATCAAAATCAAGATTTTCCTCTTCTAACTTGTTCATAATTACTGTATGAATGCTCTATGAATTCTAAGGACAAATGGACACTATTTCTTTTTCTTTTTGCTAGGGTTATATTTTTCAAACTAACAAAATTTCAATTTTCAACTCAAAAGGTATAAGGGATCACTCGCTCACCCGTAAAATTTATGGTCAAGTAGTTTCACTCAAAACTAAAATTATTTCCTTGATGATATCAATAATTTCAAACAAATGTAACACAGGGAAAACATTTTGTTTGAAAATTTATTATACATATAGTTGTTCGTTGAGTGAATTATACACAGAATTCTGTTTTAAGATAAGCTGCTTCAAAAGTCATTTTGATACGAATGTTGTCTATTTTATGGATCTGTAAGTATCTTTCCTCCAACTTTGGCCAAAGTTACTTTGATATTATACTGATTTTTGTAGATAACTAATGTAATTAACTTTTTTATTATATAGATGACAATATATAATGGGATGCTCACATGTGTATAACTTACAACAAACAATTTGTTTATACTTATCTGTTGACTATTGCATTTGATTGAATTATTGTAGAAGTTTAGATATCTATTTTAAAATTCCTTTTGCATCTTAGGTCAAAATTTATTCTGATTATACATTGCATCATTAATATCTAGTTCAAGGATTCAAGGTTTGTTTGAATGAGACCTATGTTGCATTCACATTGATGGCCACTAACATCAAAAACCACCTAGGGTGCTGCATATAAGTCCATTTCTGAAGATGTAAATATTTGTTAGGTTGTCAAATCCATGGTTCACACACCTTTCAACATTGAATTGTGTTCGGAAAAACTAACATAGAGAAAAAAAAAACATAATAACAATACAACAGCATAATGTGGAGACTTCAAATCAGAAGAAAAAGTCATGGTCGTTGTCAAATGACAATTAGAAAAAAAAAATTATGTGAAAGTTGTTATAACATATTATATATCTTCAATTAACTCGGACTCCCAATACACCTACACAATCCAAAACAAATATTTAACTACATCTCACAACACTCTAATACAAGAATATAAGAGAACAAAGAAAGACAAATATAAGTTTAAAGTACTTTTGACAGGTGCATCTTGTAAAGAAAAACATGAATTTTATATATAGTCTTGAATTCGCTCTTTCATCGTTAAACTAAGTGATATGGGATTTAGAATAACTTTAATTCTATATATAGCCTTGGACTCCCTTCCATCACAAAACTAAGTGATGTACAACTTCTTCAACGTGTATATTTTCAACCAACCCATCAATCTCCACATTAATTGAAAATAATACTTTAACTTTCATTGTCTTCACCAATAATCATACTCTACCATAAAGAGTATAGTCACTTGAATCTATAACACTCCAAGAATTTTCAAATGTTTTCATCGACAATCATACTTTTAAAAACTATCACACTCCATCTAAAGAAAAGTATACTTCGCTTGAAGGTAAACCACTTCAAGAATTTTAACAAGTCAGAAAACAGGTTGAAACGTTATAGTGCAACTTCTATGTTGGTAGGAAGCTCTTCAACCATCGACATAATTTCAAACCTTGTAAAAACTTGATTTTATCAACACATTTTTGACTTGAATTTTCCACAAGTAAAAAACAATTCTTTCATCAATCTTCTCTAGCCCAAACTGCACAACTCAACAACTCGTTCACAACACTACACTTCTTTTCTGATATGGAAGATCGGGCACAACTGCAACTATAGAGCATACTAAAAATACTTATCTCTGAATCAAACCAAAAACTTAGATACCGCTTGTTAGGAAAAAACAAATATAGAGAACAAAGAGGAACACAATAACAACACAAGAACATAACGTGGAAACTCCAAAACCAGAGAAAAACCACGACCGCTGTCAAATGACAATCAGAGAATAACACTATGTGAAAGTTGTTACAACACATAATATACCTTCAACTAACTTAGGCCCCCAGTGCACCCACACCCTCCAAAACAAATATTTGACTACATCTCACAACACTCTAATACAAGAAAGTTTAAAGTATTTTTGACTGGTACATCTTGTAAATGAAAATTTGAATCATATATATAGTCTTGAGTTCTCTCTTTTATCACTAAGCTAAGTGATGTGGGACATATAAGAACTTTAATCTTATATATAACCTTAGACGCCCCCATCCTTCATAAAATTAAGCAATGTGAGACTTCTTCAATATGTATATTTTTAACCAACCACAACAATTTGTATCTCTCTTGTGTTTCACATAAAATCTCTGCAAAGGGAAAAAATTATTAGGACCATATCCTCGTCATCTTTCTCTTGTTCTTCAAGGGCCAAATATTTCATAAATATTAGTCAAATGCTTCTATGAACCCTCCTGATCTAAACCTGAAAAAGGTTAGCATATTCAATCAAGAGAAGTCTGGTTTTAAGTTTCACATATCTAAAGATTGTTAGAATTATAATACAAGTATGAGTAAGTGGGGAAATAGTCTCATATTAAATAGAAATGTGGAGATTTGAGCATATATAAGTGGGAGAACTCACTTATCTATCACTTTAAAATTTTAGGTGGACAAATGGTGAATCTCTCACAAATGTGTCTATTCCTTAACTTTGTATCAATGCTCCTAGAGTAACTCCTCCCAACAAATGATATCATGAGTCTTTGGTTTGAGAAAGAGACCAACTTATTATCAAAGAACACATGCAAGTGTGAGTAAGTGAAAATAAGACATACATCAATGAGTTAGTATCATCGTATGGTTGGAATAAGATATTTCATCATCAATAATTTCTTTAAAGATTTGAGAAACAAAAATATTGTTGCACACTAAAAAAAAAAAGTTAATAATAACAATGAAAGCAAACTAATATATATACAATATAAACAAAATTCACAAAATAAATTAAAATCACAAAAATTACTATCGACGAAGACTTAACTGGAATATTGACCATAGTCAATATTTTATACTAGTAGTCAATAAACCGAACTCACCAAATAATATATCACTATTGTAATGACAAAGTGATAATAACCATTTAAAAATATGCACATGCGTGAAACTCAATATTCGAACCTTGAATCAAATCATAACTTTGGCTTTTAAAAAATAAACCATATGCTAGCATGATGGAACATGTCCACTCACTCATTCACACCTTGAACGTTTTAGGATGATTGAAACAATTGAAAGATGGGATTGATTCTAGAAGTAGAGAGTGTGAAAATTTGGTCAAAGGGGAGATGAACAAAAAGCCAGTTGCAAGGTTGGTGGTGCACTCAAACATAGATCAGTCCTGCTTCTTATTATTACAATCAAGACAAATACATGAATTTTTTTTTCAAATAATCATATTTTTTTAAAAAATTTCTCAATAATTACTTTTTCAAAAAATTTATCAAACTGATCACTTTTCAAATAAAAAAAATTCGCCACACAGAAGAGAAGCCACTTTGTATGGTGCATGTATACATTTTAAATAGGAAGCGCCACACTTTATGACTTGTCCTCCTTTGTGAAGTCATGTTGTGTGGCGCATGCATGTATTTATAGAGAGAAGGCACCATCTTCCTTAGCTTGACAGTGTTATTTATTAATTTTTTAAAATAAAATAAAAGTAACTAAAAATATTTTATATTAATATTTTATATTACACAACGCATGGATACATTTTTTTTAGACGTCCCCTCAACCTAAGCGGGTCCCAGTATGACATAAACGGCCCCGCATTTACCTCACTCCTTGTCTCACTCCTCTCTGTTGATTTTCCTGAGGTGTTTTGGATCTGTTCTGACTCGCTTGATTATGAGGTGCTTGATGTGATTGTCCTGGTACATCAGGATCATACATCTCATCGATCATTTCGCCCCATTGTGATGTGCTTCCAAAAAGATCGGTGCCCATGTTGTTGAAGTTTGGTCTTGTTGGTTGGGATATGTGTGGGCGGGGTGATTGATAGTATTTGGATGTTGAATCTTGATGGAAACGAAGCAACAATTTTTGTGGTGTATGAAATCTGTATGATGGTTGGGTACTTCGATGGTGTGATGTTTGATTGTATGTAGGTTGGATGGTATGGTAGAAAGGAGATGTATCATATTGTCTTGTGTGTTGTGGTAGGATGAGGATGGTGCATATTGTTGGTGGTGGGTCGGGTCATGCTCTTGGTATTGTGTTTGTGTGTGTGGCATGAATTAATGACGGGTTTGGTTGAATGAGGTGGTGTACGGTTGTTAGGTTTGAGTGGGTTGACATTGGGGTTGGGTTTGGTACTGTTGGAGGGTTGGTTGTTGGGTTTGGTATTGTTGAGGGGTTGATTGTTGGGGTTGTTGTTCGGCGTATGTTGCAGCTCTTTGGCGTGGGTCGGTCAAATATGTCTCTTAAGGCAGAAACAAATTTGTTGAAACTGATGTGTACCATCTCAAATATTAGAGCATCGATTTTAAGTCATCTTGCAAGATCGTCTCCCTTAGGACCAATTCACGGTTATGCCTCCATTGACGACATTGATTTCTAGCGAAGTCTCTCAAATTGTTAAATCCCCATTGGTCGTCAACTCTGAGTAGATGTCATTGTCCCAAACATATTGGGGAGTCGGGGATACCCTATTGCATGTCGAACTGTAGCTTCACATGATCACTGTGGTGCATCTCCATAGTAGTGAACCTGATGAGTGCTATTTTTATAGTCCAGACTTCAGCATCAGTTGGGTTAATCTCATGATTGAGATCCTTATACGGCCTTTATACAAACTATAGAGGAAAAAAAGTTATATAAAATATTAAACTTAATTAACCTATTGAATGCGTTGTATAAAATATGTAAGTTTAATACCTCTTCGGACCCAACATGATCAATAAGATTTCGGTAGACTACTATTTCGTTTCTAGGGGATTTGTTGTAATTCACCCCGGGAACATACCACCTACATAGAAAAAAGGGGTAATAAATTAGTACATGTTGGTTACAGTATATAGTATGTAAAATTTATGGTTTTATAATCTTACTTTGAAGCAAAGGGGAAGACAAATGGCCTTGTGTTGCGGGGGGGAGAGTGTCAGCATTCTCAACCAGCACCACGTCTGGAGCAAAAAGACGCAGGAATAGAAAGAATAACTATCGTTCGATGCATTTTTATACAAGAAACTATACAGATGGGCCAAAACAGCAGAAGCCCAACTATATATGTTTATTTTATCAAATTGTCTTAACAAGGATAAATACATGATATTAACAGTATTACCCATTGTTTCAGGAAATAAAAAATGGCCAAATAATATCAATATGTAACACCAAGCTTTCATAATTTTTTCTTGCTCGGTAGAGTTTTCGATTATTACGAGACTACTATGATATTCTCTAAGAAGACGGAGATTAATACCTTGGCCTCTAGACCCTTGTTCAAATAAAGAGACTCCCAAAAGTTCCTCACATATGGCATTGTCTTGGTTGACTCGTCCATTGACAACCTTACCATCGATCGATAGACCGAATAACATGTACACGTCCTCTAGTGTGACTGTATATTCACCACATGGAAGATGAAAGGTGTGAGTTTTGGGTCTCCATCTCTCCATTAATGCGAGAATAATTTTATAGTCAACATGGTAATTGACTATGTTGAGTAATGGACCAAAAACGGCATGTCGTAAGTACAATTCAATTTGAACCTCGTAAGGGACATACTCATGGACACGGCAACATAATCTTTTAACATCCTATTAAAAACATGAATTACATATAAGAAGTACAAGATTTACGTATAACAATCATAAGAATTACGGAAATAAAATTTGTCGGTAAAAAATAGGTATTGAGGAAAATACACTTACAAAGGTTTCAATATTGTTGAGAGTTCCTCTATGTTGATCACCCATGGTCAAGAGAGACATTTTTTCTTGATTACTCTTGTGTTGTTGTTGATGTTTCAAGAAAGAAATAGTGCGTAAGTTATGATTGTGATGAACATATAGGGTGAATGTTACATGTATTTATAGGAAAGTTTTGAAGAACACTATGCATTCACGTGAGAATACTTTGCATGCAAGAGAAACACATAGGCGCCACCCTAGCTGGCACATCCTCTTGTTTAATACACATAGGTGCCACACTAGGTGTCACATGCTCTCTTTGATACACATAGGCGCCATTCAACATGGCTTATTGCTTTTTGCATGCATGCAAACCTGCAGCGTGGCAGGGATCGGATGGCATGCATGCAATTTTGTTGTTCAATGACAAGCCACCCTAGGTGGCGCATGCATGCAAAAAGAAGAAGACAAGCCACCCTAGGTGGCGCATGCATTCAAAAATAAGAGTACAAGCCACCCTAAGTGGCGCATGCATGCAAAATATAGAGTACATCTCATACTTTTATCACCCTATTTAATAGTCTGTGTAGGGTGCATTACTAGTATACATCCATAACTCACAAAAAACATACCTCAACAACATCGATCATTCACAAAATTATACTATTGTTTCCCATATTAACGGTGAGACGTTCAACTGCGATAACTTTGGTTTTAATTTCCGTACTACCGATTTTATCGACTTTCAGATAAACAAGAAATCAAGTTTTGCACGCTTCAAAGATAGACTAGAAGCCAAATTGCAGTGTGGTCCAGTTTACCAAATTCTTTACAAGTCCCCATTTGTATTTGACAACAACCAATTCAAATTTTATCAATTAAAGGTGTGCGACGATGATGATGTTTGAAACATGTTTCGAACTCATGAACAATCCGGGTTCGATGAGATTGAGCTGTATGTTTTATTACAGCAACTATATCAATCTCATGTGGTAGATCTTTCTCAAGATATTTAAGAAGAGGATGAATCTAACGAGGACAACCATCCTGAAGTCGATTTTATTAACCAAGAAGAAGAATATGATGAGGCAATGATTGATTTTATGGTCAATGATGACGCTGCACATCAAGAGCATGAACCTGTACCTACGAGTCATGCGTATGACCCTCTGTTTCACATGACGAACTTGAACTTGGGGGAAGATGAACCAGCCTCAGATATCTTTCACAATCCTCATATGCAGACCGAAGGGGCCTTGAAAGTTGAAGAGAGATTTCAAATAAAAGAAGAGTGTTTTAGAGTTATCAAAAAATACCACATGGAAATTTTAGCTGACTTCACTGTAGATAAAAATAATTCAGGGAGGTACGTTATTTTATGTCGTCGAAAACCAATTTTCCTTTTTCGGTTAACTGCATCTTACAGGAAGAGAAGTGATTCATGGGAAATAGGTTCCATTGTTGCACTCCACACTTGCATCACCACCGTTCTGACGCAGGATCATCGAAAACTTAGTTCTCAACTAATATGTCAAGAAATCTTGCCTCTTATTAGCAAGGATCCATCATTAAAGGTGAATACAATTATTTCTCATATCGCTACAAGATTCAATTATACTTCCTCTTACAGGAGGCATGGATCGGGAGGACTAAGACAGTTGAACTTGTGTACGGTAATTGGGAGGAATCGTACAAAGAACTTCTAAGATTTTTGGTGGCACTCAAATATTATACTCCGAGAACTGTTATAATTTTGGAGACACTCCCGACATTTACCCCAGATAGAACTCGTGTTAGTGGAAATGGAATATTTCATCGATTGTTCTGGGCATTTGAACCATGCATCAAGGGTTTTACATTTTGCAAACCTATTATACAGATTGATGGAACTTGGTTATAGGGAAGTATAAAGGAACATTACTCATGGCAGTGGCACAATATGGGAACAATAATGTTTTTCCGATTGTCTTCGCTCTAGTTGAAGGTGAGACAGGTGGTGCATGAAATTTATTTCTGAAGAATCTTTGATTACACGTTGCTCCTCAACCCAACTTTGTTTGATTTCAGACAGACATCCATCGATTATGAGTGCATACAATAACCCTGATAATGGTTGGCAGGATCCCCCTTTAACACATGTTTATTGCATTATACATATCACATAAAACTTCATGCTCCATATCAAAGACAAGACACTTCGAAAGGAAGTTATTAATGCAGGGTATGCCTTAACAGAACCATCATTCCGACACTATCGCGAAGAAATCCGGTTGGCAAACTCAGAAGCATTAAGGTGGATTAATAACATTCCAGTGGAGAAATGGACTCGGGCATTTGACAATGATCAACGATGGGGTCACATGACAACAAATTTGGTGGAATCATTGAACTCTGTATTCAAAGGCATTTGAAACCTACCAATTACTTCTTTGGTTAGAGCAGTATATTTCAGGATGGGGTCATTATTTGACAAAAGAAGTTCAAAATAGAGGGCAATGTTACAATCAGGGTAGTTGTTCAGTGAATGCACAATGAAAACATTTAATGAGGAGGCTGTGAAAGCAAACACCCACAGTGCCATCGCGTTTGACTGCATTAAAGGTTGGTTTAGTGTACAAGAGACAATGGATCATAATGAGGGGAGGCCAAGGGGATATTATCAAGTCGAACTAGATAGAGGTTGGTGTGATTGCGGAAAGTTTCAAGCATTTCGCATGCCTTACTCTCATGTCATAGAGGCATGTTTGCATGTTCGCTTGGACCCAATGCAACATATATCCCACGTGTACACAGTAAAGAGCGTTTTAAGTGTGTACATCAATACCTTCTCCGTGTTGGCAAAGGAGGATTATTGACCTGCTTATCAAGGGGACATTGTTTGGCACAATGAACAAATGCAACGAAAGAAAAAGGGGTGCTCGAAAAGCACTCGTATTAAAATTGAAATGGATATGACCAACAAAATGATAAGATTATGCAGTACATGTTGTCTTCCCGGACACAATCGGAAAAATTGTCCGAATATTGAGTTTAGCTCTGCAACCTAACTTTTTTATAGAAAACTTTCTGGAGTATTTAATTTGTTGTACGCAATATATTTCAATTTAAATTTGGGTTATCATTTCGTGTTCAATTTATCATTCGATTACAATAACTTTCACATAATGACACAAAAATTACAACATCACAAACTCAGGACAACAATACAACAACATGATAAACAGACAAAACAACTAAACAAATCATAATATCTAAGAGATAAAAACCATCAACACAATATCGTCTGGTCCAAGCATCATCATCATCATGACATCAGCGTCGCATCTCACCTTTTTCCATGATTGACTTACTCCATTTTTGTTCCTCGCTGTAATGTGCCTTTCTATTTTTCTGATCTATTCACCTTCAGGAATGTCTCATTCCAATCAGCGAATCAAATGCCTCTGAAAATGCTCGAACGTCTGCGTGTTCCAGAGTTTGATCTTCACCGGAGACTTTGTTGGTGAAAAAATAACATGCGCATCTCTTTTGATCAGCGAAAACTTTGGCAAGGGAGTTGAAGACATTTTCTAAGAATTATAGAACAAATGGTGTGAAAAAATAAAGAGGATGAGTGGTTGCATTTATAGAAAACCATATAACACTGACAAGCCAAGCAAGATGGCGCATCCTCTCTGCAAATACATGCATGCGCCACACTGCATGACTTTACAGAGGAGGACAAGTCATGCAGTGTGGCGCCTCCTCTTTAAAATACATGCATACGCCACATAAAGTGGCTACTCCTCCTTGTGGCGATTTTTTTTATTTGAAAAGTGGTCAGTTTGATAAATTTAAAAAAAATATTATTTAGAAAAAATATTTAAAAAATATGATTATTTAAAAAAAATTCAAACACACTAATTCTGCAAAAGTTCAAATGCTTTGATTACTAACTTGGTGTGACCTATTAAAAAAAAAAAACAGACAACAAAAAGTATAATTTTCTTTTACTAGACTAAATATAAATTTTACAAAGTCTAACTCCACTACGACTATTTTATTTCCTCCGCTACTTACACACAAAAAAGTATTCTACAAACTTACATTTAATCATAATTTTTTCTTATAAAAAGATAGAAAAAACTCTAATTGTTTTTCTGCTGTCTTTTTCTTCTTTTACCATATTCATAATTCAATTGTCTTTTGATAACAATTTAACTTATGTTTTTTAATAAGTTCATATTATTTAATTAAAAATTATTTATATTCAATAGAGAAAATATATATAGTATTTCTTTTTCTTTTTTTTCATTTTTTATATTCGATTTTGAAAAAAAATAACTTTAATAATTCAGAATTCGTATTAAAAAATACTAACACTAACCAAACACGAAATATAGTATGATTGTTATAAGGTGATTGCTACATAAGTCAATTATAGAAGATTTGTGCTCAAATTTGTAGATTTTTCCTCTGAAAGATAAAGATAGGTAAAAATGAGTTCAATTTATAAACTATTTGTTTGACCCTTAGTTAGTATTTAATCAAAATATCAAGTTTTTAGAAGAAAAAGAAAACAGTTATATAAAATTATTATTAGAAGCAGTTTTTAAGTTTTTTTCTTCCAATTTTTATTTCTTTTAAAATAAGTAATAAGTAATAATAAAATTAAAAATATTATTTTATTTAGACATATAATTTCATAAAACAATTTGTAAAAAACAATACCATATGACCAAGTCGAGAATTTCACCTGCCACCCTTTAAATTAAACTTGACACACTTGCGTTTTTCTTAATTTTTAAATTATTCGTGAATAAATTTTAGAGTGGCAAAAAATAAAATTTTCAGTAAATTTGTGAAATTTTTTATAGTTTATTTTTTAATTTTTGATATAATTTTTTTAAAAATAAATAAATATTTTTTTTTATACTATTGAAAATTTAGATATATATTGAAATTTTTGATACTATATAAAAATTTTCAAAATTTCTGATAATATAAAATTTCTGATAGTGTAAAATTTAAAGGTATAAAAATAATAGCATTATTGTTTAAGATGTCAAATATAAGTGTGAAGATGATAAGTTAAATTCTCACGAATCACTCATTAGTTGAATTGAAAATATGACTCAAATAGTACCTACCTAGAGACTATAGAATGCACGTGGGCTCCCAAATCTTTGAGCAGAAACTTCATTGGGCTTTATTTTGATCTTAAGGGTTGTTTATAGAGAAATTAACATCTCTCTCGGTTATATACGGAACCTTCCAAAAGGTACGAAACGATAAAATTATCAAAATTCAAAAATTTCTTAAAAATTTCAAATTTGTGATACCACATCGAATATTTCAAATTCTCTTGGCAATACTGGATATTTATAAGTGATCCCGGAAATTTGATGAATAAATAAGGAATTTACAGTATATTTGTGATATTTTCAATACTTTATATCGAAAATTTTAAAATATCTAGTATATTTGAATCGAAAATTTTGAAATTTCTAGCTAATACGTTCATCTTTTGTACCGAAATTTTTTTAAATTTCCCGAGCTTACTAGCATGTACTGGAAATTTCAAAATTTCTAGTAGATCAATTTTTTTTTGAAAAATACCAGAAATTTAGAAAATTCTGGTAGTATATATTTTCCTAATGTTTTTCAATGTTTCAGTGAGGACCAAGGGCAATGATGGTTCTATTGCAGGTAGGGTGGCCGATAGAACAGAAGCTCAGGCCTGGGTTGACGAGGAACAGGCTTCTGAGCTACGGGCTAGACGATGTGCTATGATCGGTTGTCACCAGAAACAGTTGTCTGAGTAGTAGGCGTAGTTTCGCGCACCCTGTCATCGAGGACTTAGAGATTATACTACCAAGGAGGTACATGCTCCTACTCCTGCGGATGTACCTGTGATTGAGCCAACTGTTGAACAACATATTGAGGAGGTTGTTCCTGTTGTTGAGTAGGTAGTTGAGCCGGAAGTTGAGCGAGTTGTGGAGCTGACACCTAGGGAGATTGTAGAGCGGGTTAAGGAGGTTGTTGCTGAGCGCGTTGATGATGTGTCCCGCACTGATACAGACACCACGACTCGTGCGTGTATGGAGCCATCGATTCACACTGATAGAGCCTTTCTAGGAGGACCTTCAGACAGGTCCGTGCTGTCAGGATTTGCTGACCATGTCACTTACAGGATATGGTATGGCGAGGTATATATTTTGTTTTCTTTAGTTACATAACTTTTCAAGTGTTTGAAAGTTGATGTATTATATGTTTGCTTCTTATAGGAGCGTCTGATACTAAAGATCGCTTCTCATGGTTTGAAGTTGAAGAACTTCCCAGAGAGTCTCATGCCTGAGGCGGTAAGTAGTATTGTTAGAGCTTTTCAGTTACTGGAGTTCGCCCAGTGCTCCTTGACCATGTTGAACGCCTCTCTGTTGTCTGCTTTTGTTGAGCGGTGGCACCCAGAGACATCATCCTTTCATATTCCATTTGGAGAGATGACGAACACATTGGAAGATGTCGATGCCCTATTTCACATCTCGATCATTGGTACATTCTTCACACCTCCTCATATTAACCATGCGACGGTGATGCACATGGTTATGGATGATTTAGAGGTATCTGAGGCACAGGTACTAGAGGAGTTTGGCCTTAACCGGGAATTTGACCTTCAGATGTCTTGGTTGAGGAAATTGTACCTGGAGCTCGTGGAGGACCATATGTAAAACGTTGTCGCTATGGCGTACATGCTACATTTGATGGCATGTACTCTCTTTGCAAACAAGTCTGGAGTTTACATTGACGTTCGCTACATGTCTCTGTTCAACACACTTGACAATTCGTGTTGGGCTTGAGGAGTGGCAATGTTGACCATGTTGTACACGACACTTGATGTTGCTTCTTAGCCTGAAACCAGGCAACTTGTTGGTTACCTTAGCCTTTAACAGATATACTATAATTTATTTGATGGTTTTTATTAGTTATTTAGGTATATTTTATGATGGTTTTTGTTTATACAGTGTTGGATACACGAGCACTTCCCTCACATCAGTGAGCAGAAGATCCAGCATTTTCCAGCTATTGTTCCATGTGCGAGGAGATGGAAGGGAAAGCAAACCCATCTAGGAGGTGTGATAGAGTACAAGAGGTGGCTCGATACACTTACCGTAGATGATGTCGTCTGGACACCATATACATCACATCTTCCTCATCATGCATTTGAGGAGTCTACTTTGTATTCAGGGCATAATAGATGGGAGAACCATGTGGCTAGACATTTTCCTGAGAGGTGTCTATGCCAGTATGGTTATGTACAGTGCATCCGTCTCCAGTTCCAGATACTCCAGCTGGTGGCATTGATAAATGGTTTCAGAGTCACGACAGTTGTGGTTCAGTATCTTTCATAGTGCGAGGATGGATACCTGGAGTAGTATCGTAGTGTGTCACACTCTCGGGTCATACCACTGGCTGCAACATCTAATGTCCTTGGGCCTTCACGTGATAGGGTTTCTTCCGAGCCGCCATCTGATAAGTGCAAATTATAGCTATTTTTTATATACTTTTTAATGCACTTATCGACTTTTTGTTGTTAATATCGTTAAATAAACCCGACTTTTGTATAAATATATTTAGTTTGTGTTTATTTGTGTTTTTGTGTACATAGGGTACCGTCTGATGTTTTTCCATTTATTTTGTAGGTATTGATGCGTATTTGGAGCATGAGCAATAAAGTGTCAAAGATACAGCTTCAAATGCGCGATTTTGAGAAACTCGTCAATGAATAAGGCTCAAAATCAAAGAATAAGAAATCATAAATTTGGTTTATATTTTGTCATTGTTATAAAGATCATTGAATAAGCTTTCCAACGCTTCGAACCGGGCGCGAATTAGAGTTACAGTTCAAAAGTTATGACTGAAACAATGCAGGATGCTGTGCTGATTTTTCAACTTGCTGTCAACTTTCGCCGGGAAAAAATGTTGGTCGCCGGGCGACACTAGGCGAGCTGTAGCATGGGAAAAACACTATTTTTAGTCGCCGGGTGAAACTTTTGGTCGTCGGACGATCCTGGACAGTCAAAAATGCGTATTTAGGGCTAAAACACATTTTTTGGGTATGGTTTTGGGTATTTTTGACCCCAACTCCATCAAACTTCATTTTGTGATAGGTTTAGCTTAGAAAACAACATTGAAGCTTGCATTCGGATGATCCGGGGTGGATTGCTCATCAATCGGCGCTGACAAACTAGGAGATTTATGGTTCATTTCTTTTCCTCTTTGTGTATTCTTTATGTGTTGAGTTAGTAAATATATTTACTCTGAACTTATGTATATTTGTGTTCCATGGCGTTATATTAAACTTGCTTTATAAATCTTTATCGATTATTGTCCTAGATTTTTGCTCTGTGCTGGGGATTTGAGTTGTTATAGACATATACTGCTTAGATTCTTATCTAGGATGATTATTTGTTAGTTTCTGAACTCTAGAAATAGATTTAGAGCTGACATCTACTTGGGTATTAGAGATTAATGCCCCTGTGTGGTTGTGTTGTGCTGAGAGATTGTCAGTGCGATTACATAGTTGTCTTCTGTGTTATTGAGGAGGTAGAGAGATCATTTCCTTGGTGATACAGTCGGTCTCTAAATTTGGGTTAGAAATTACTTAGGTTGTGAGTGATACGTAGGGACATTGTTGAGTATTGTTCGGTTGAATATAACTGGTCGATAAATTTAAGTCTATGATGAGTAGATTATATGTAGTCTTGATATGTTCTTCCTTAGTTTTTACTTTTGTTTACATTTATTTTCTGTTGATAACATTTTCTTTACAAAACCCGTTCAAACCCAAACTCGTTAACAATAATTTGTCGAACGACAATTCAATAACCAATCTCCGTGGACACGATAAATTCCCAGATAAATATTTCCAAAACTTCTGTTGCTTGCCGCTACACCGCTCCAAAAAAATGGAGCCGTTGCCGGGGATTGGTTCTATTGTCTTTTCATTGCGATAATTCTTTTATTTTTGAGTTTTGTAATTAATGTATATGTTGTATAGAAATTGTATATTAATTTGTATATGATATTTGTACATATATGTGTTTTCACGTATTGTTGTAAATTGTCTCGTTTTTGTAACGTTTGTTGTGTGATTGTTAGGACACTTTCTTTAGGTTTGCACGGTGTGACAATACCATGGGATGATGAGAGGAGGTTACTAGCTCGCATGATAAAGGCGTCGAGCTTACGACGTAAAACAAGCATGTTTGTTTGTATTTGTTTATGTTTGTGGTGATTTGTGTTGTAAGAAGTTAAAACAAGGAAATATTATGAATTTCAAATCTTCATTTTTCAACTTGTTAATTCATTTTCACCCGGTTTTCATATCGTTATTTGTATTTGTTTTGTTATGTCAATTTGTGTTTTTCGAAAGCTTGTCGTGTTTAGCTTGAGGAGTTTTGTTCGTTATATATTTTGTAAATTTTGTACATTGAAATTTTATAGGAGTGTTATTTTTCTAATTCTTTTGTTGTTGTTTGCACTCAATTTTTGGTCCGGTAACTTGTAGAATATTGAGGTGATTTGTCAAGTTTGATCGTTTTGACTTGCGAATGTGTGGTAATGATTTTTTTAAAGTTTTGTGCATGTTTGAGGTATGTGTTTATCGTTTTCTATACTTTAGCATATTCATGATACTTAGACTTTTTACAATTTTTATGCCATTCATTATTTTGTATACTTGTTCATTTATGAATCACTTTAGTTCGTACCCTTTTTGTGAGGTAGTTTTCCATTGTTCACATATGCTGGAGACCACAATTCTTGTTTTAACTGGATTTTATTATGCTTAATTTTTTGTTTTGTGTTGATTGTATGAATGCAAGAAAATGATCAAGGCATTTGATCAGTACTTTATAAGTCTATTGGGATACTAACTGCAAGTATACAGTTTAGTCGTTCTAGTTTTAAATGATTATCGAACCCACAGAGACTGAGGATCAATCGCATACGACCTAATGCTACAATTTGTTTAACTAAGCGATGAATATTTAGTTTTAGGGGGGAAATAGTTTAATTAAAAATAATAGTAATAGCTATACCGGTATGTGATAGTCGGACTTCGAGAATTCGGTGAATCGCTTGGCCTATAAAGTATTTCGGTAAAAACGAATTGTTTAAAAACCTGAGACATACACTCTCGTGTTCATGAAATAAGTCATGCTACTAAACCTAGTGGATGCACTTTAAATTTAATAACACTTTTTGAAAACAATTTGAGTTTAATTAATTTATTAAAACACTCTCGTGTATTTAAAAATTAATGTTTCGTTACCACTATCTGGGTTGAACCCCAACTCTCGCATGCAGGTTCTTGCCTTAATTAATTTCCCACTCTCGTGGAAAAATCGTGTTAATTATCCTCTCACTCTCGTGACAAGGGTAGTTAAGTTAAACATGGAAATTGGAAACCAGAAATTGTTTTATAAATGTTTTTAGCCAAGGTATCACTGAATTCTTTCGGTACTTAGGAGTCATATACTGGTACAATTAATTTAGTCGGACATAATATATTTAATAACTATGCAATTCAAAATATAATCCATAAAAATAATTGGCATAATACAAGAATGAATAAATATTAATTGCATAAAAAACCTGGAAATAATGTTGCTATGGTAATCTTGGATGTTACAAATTCCTTGCAGCTCAATCGAAATTAATAAATTGTGTTAATTCTTAAATGAAGAATTAACACTCTAAAACTAATGCTGGAAATGGAAATTACAGTAGTGTAGAAAAAGCCCTAAAACAAGAAAATAGAATAATTGCAGGAAAGTAGAAATTTGGTTCTGGGAGAAATTCGTTGACCCTCATCCCTTGAACTACCACATATATATATAGAAGAAAATATTGCAGTTGAAAAAATCTTGGAAAAGGCTTGAGTGGAGTAAAAATAGGATGCATGGTTACTGAGTGGAGGAAATATAGGAGAACACTTCTGCCCTCACGTTGCCCACGTCTCCACTAATTCATAATGATCCTCTTTACGCGTGTGACGGTCGTCACAAGTGGGTGACGGTCGTAATGCGCTTAAATAGCGCATTACGCTCGTCAGTGATGTGTGACGAGCGTTCTTTCTAGTTGGGGATGCGTTACGGTCGTCACAGGGTGTGACGGTCGTCACCGTTACAAAATCTGCAAACTTTGCAGATTTGGTTCCTTCTCTTCTGTTTCTTGTTGAGTTTCCTTCATGTGGACCTTTTTCATTGATTTGGGTTGACAAATGTTGTACCTGTGGAAAGACACAAAAACTCGGAATAATCGGGAGTTAGACAACTCAATGTATTATAAAAATCGGTAAAAAGCGTAGTAATAATATGATATGATTTCTCGTTATTAAATTCCCCCATACTTAAACCGTTGCTTGTCCTCAAGCAAATAGTCATTCGAAAGGTCGGACAAGTTTTGTCAAGTGCATATGCATGACATACCTTGGATTTTTAAAGCAATTTCGGGAAATCCTCGTCGGTTTGGCCAATACTTGAGTGAAACACTAAAGATACGCTAATGACACAAGCAATAAGCTTAGTCGTAGGCTTCCATTTCAAACGAGCTATCCAACAGTTCCGTTATAATTCTGCCCAGAGTTCCTTGTATCTATTTCACCCGGTTTCATTCTGGCACAATCACATTAAGCCTTTTGTCTTAGCACGCACGTAGTGGAGTAACGGGTTAGTTACTTTGATCCTTTTAGCACGGGGTCTGGTACACGAATGTGGCAACCCTACATATGTTATCCAAGTTGGAGGTTGTGGGGGATCAGGCCGTAGCACGCCCTACCGAGTTCAGAACCAGATACCTCTGAACCAACCAACACTGGATTCCTTCATTATTTTCTCAACTCTTATATGTGACCGTATATTTTGGTGCACGAAATTTCTTTTCTTTTAGCAACGAGATAGGAAGGATATTTTAATGATCAGGCATCAAACACTTATATTCATCGATTCTCCACGTGGTTTGTGCCAAGACAGTGCTGACTGCTAGTATAAACTACTAGGGGTTACTGTAGAACTAAAAACTCCAGATATCGGTATAATGGTTATTGAAACGGATCGCGTAAGAAGGAAGTCTATGGTGTCATAACCGTATGGATCTTTGAAACAACCGGCTGAAAATCATCAAAACAATGAAGTCGCCATCGAACGTCTTTTATCCCACATGGAGGGAAAGGTAAACATCGAGTAAACCTGAGAAGGGTGAAATCAAGGTCTTGCGACCGAGAGATAAGGGTAAGGGAGTCTGTTACGCGAGGGGAAGGTATTAACACCCCACACGCCCGTAGTACTCTACGGTATCCACTCTTGTTGTCTATCTTATGGGTGTGTTTGATCTATGCTTACTGTCTATTATACTACTGGAGAGAAAATACATGCAAAAGAAAGGAGAAAAGATGTAGGGAAAATTAAAATTGTTCTCGTTCGGGCCCTACCCCGATGCCTACGTATCCCTTTTGAGGAATCAGAGCAGCCGTAGTTCGACTTATATGTTTTTGTTGGTTTGTGTTTTCATGAACAGTATTGATTTTGCCTTCTGCCGCAACTCGACCTTTGGAGATTTACGCGTCGGCACAGAAGTGAATTAATATGCTCTTTTGAAAAGTTTGGAAAGAAATGTGCCTGGACGCACAAAAAAGGTTTGAACTTGTTTGTTTTTGAATGAATGATATTAATTTCTCCTTCTGCCGCAACTCGACTTTTGGAGACTTACGCGTCAGCACAGAAGTGAATTAATATATTCTTTCTAAAAAAAGTTTGAAAGGAAGGCCCGAAGGCAAAAAGAATTTTATGTTTGTTGGTGTTTTTGCTTGTAGAGAATAACTAGTTAATCTCAAGAGAGAGATTTTAGCCATGTCTCTACTTATTCGTGAAATGAGTCTTTGAGACTTGAACCACGCCGAAGCTTAGAATAAGAGAACAATAAGGTCGAGAAGAGACCCGCTTATCGTCTCACATACTTAACGAAGATATGATTCTCGTCAGTAAATTTTTTTAGTATTTTTGAAGTTCGTCAGAAAAAGAAGTTTTTGTTTTAATGCAAAATGCAAAAGGGGAATGAAAAGTCTAAAGGGAGACTAACCTAAATCTATCTCTAATATTATCATACAATAGTGGTCCTATGGTTGAGTTTTGAAGGGAAAGTAGAATGAAAATATACCAAACAAGTACTAGCCCGTAGAGCAAAGTAAAAAGCAAAGAAACTCGGTGATCTTGCGAGCTGCTAGCACCAACAAAGAAAAGAGTCAGGAATTGAATACGCAGTATAGGTGTCGAAGCATCATCGATGTGAAAATAAATCACGATGGAAAACTCAAGCATATCCGCATATCCTGCATAAGATTCTAACCTCAAAAAGCAAAGGTAAATTAGAAATCTCAAGTAATCGGATAATCGGAATTTAATTCCTAAAATTAAATAAAAAGAATCTAACAAATTTTTATACTTGATTTTTATTACTTTTTCCATATAAAGAAAATTCAAACAAGTCTAAACAATTAACAAAATTAGCTAAAGGAGATTACTAAAATAGTGAACAAAAGGATATAATCCAGGGGTGCAAACACAATTCAGGCGCTAGGCCCATTGATCAGAGCCCAAGAGCAGTTTTTTTTTTAGACAATACTGTTGTGCCAAAAAACAATCACCGGCCTTAAGATTTCAGCCTATCCGGTCCAAAGGCATGTTCCATGTTATGTTGTTATTTCCAAATTTTGCACTAATTAAAACAAACAATAAATATAATTAAAATAACAATGAAACACGAGCGTTTTGGTTCAACAAGGTCAGGGCTAACGCGAAACAACTTTCAGCCTTCTCAAAAGTAAACTCCTTCTTCTCTCAAGCGAATAAGACCCGCTGCCGTGACCTTCATCTCCCTCGCCCCGTTTCTGTGGCTTCCACCCCTCAATACCGTGCTCCATTCTCAAGCGTTGCGGACCACTCAATTTCCCCTCTTACTTTTAACAATTTCAAGCCATTCTTAAAAAAATTCACCTAATCATAGATCTAGATCTATAGAGAGTCATCCTTCAGTGCAGGATATGGCTGTGAACCTTAGTGTTTTCTCCCTTCATCATCTTCTCTATACCGTGATAATAACGAGAAAGAAAGAAAAATACGAGGAAAAGCGGAAGAATGACGCTTGCTTACCAGAGATGTTCCGGCGGCCTCTGAACCCTTGGGGGCGATGATCCGAAATCCAGAGATGAGGTTCCACATGATCAGGTATATATTCTCCTTCAACTTCTTTTCTTCGTAAGATTTTACTTTCCTTGATTCTTCTTCGTCCCACTTCTGTTTGTGATTGTGACAAAGATGATGCGCTTGTGTTGCGTTAGTGGTTGTTGTAAGGTGGGAACCTAAATTCGTGAGTGTTTGAGGTATGGTGAGGATGATGGCGGCGTGATGTAGAGATGAATGAAGGTGTTGAGGAAAGATAGATGCATTTGTTGTAGAGAAAGAGAGTATGAAGAAGATGGAGATTGAAGGAAAGAAAGTAGGTGAAGGATGGTGGAGAGAGATGAATGAGAGGAAGTTTTAGTGATTGTAGAAGCGTTACTGGAAAAATGGTCTCCCTCTTGAGTATGTTAAGGGATCTGTTTATATAGTCTTCAATAATTGGATAAGTTAGTTATGGTTGAACGGTTTTAGGCCACAAGATCAAAAGAAATTGGTTAACCAATGAAGGGTGAAGATGAAGGTGGAAGTTAGTTAGAATTTTTTGCTAACCATTTTTCTGTTATGGTTAGTTTATATTGCATCTAACTTGAATCTGATTTAGTTAGAATTTGTTATGAATTTGTTATTTGAGCTGACAATTGGTTAGTTAGAAGTTAGTTAGGAATTGATTTTTGTTAGAAATTGTTAAGAGTTAGTTTTAGGAATTAGTTGGGTGGAAATCAGTTACAAGTTAGATGGTTCTAAAATTCTGTTATTTTCTTGTTTATGCTGAATTGGATTAGCATTTTCGTGGTTTCTTTGTTTTCTGTTTCACAAATTGATCCAGTTTTGGTTATGCAGGGTATTGTCACAGCAAGGCTACAAGGAGGTTATCTCACGACTTCTATTTTTTTTCTTCTCTAGCGCATCAGTCTCTTCACTGCCAGAAGTTGTGTTGGAACCACAAAAAGACAGGTCTACCAGTTTCCTATCCTCCGTTTGGTTCGAATTAAGGTTCTCAGAAATGGGCCGGTTTATATCAAGATTAATGGTGACCTTTGACGAAGTATTTAATTTAGCATCTCCACTCTCCTCTGATTCATATGAAGAAACAACTGGTGACTTAGAAGCTGAATGCTGAGCTTGCAAAGCTTCTGAGTCTTCTGGATCTGGTTTAAGATCTTGAAGAGGAAGATTTTGTAGTGTAATATCTCCTTGTTTTGTCTTAGGTGGAACTTTGTTGATGTGCATTAATGGAACAGCAGTTGCTGAAGCAGGAGGATAGGTAAAAGTAAATTGTAGGGAGTGGAGTGCACAACGGATGCAGTCCATGAGCTGTCCACCGTGCAGTTGCAGCAGCCACCGTAGCAACATCAATAACTATTTCTTCATCAGCATCAAGATGCCTATCAAGTTCTTTTCTACCAAGGAACTCTTGAAGCTTAGCCTGTAACTTTGGCACTCTGTTAGCACCTCCAATTAACTCTACTGCATATATTTGATCTGCTGACAAGCCTAAATGCTCAAGCAACTCTTTCATGCAAATCACGAGGCCAATTCCTCTTTACATTATTTGCAATAAAACTGGAAATCTTCGCCCTCAAGCACGAAGCGATCCATCAGAGTCTGCCACATTGTTCAGACAAGTCAGAGCAACCTCCGAGAGGTCTGGTATACAAGCTTGGACATGAGGAGATAAATTTTCAAACACATCAACAGAAGTATCAGGTTCTCGAGGATCTAGAGGCAAAAATGGAAGTTTAGCAACCTCCCTTAAAGCATCAATGTGATTCCCAAGTCTTGACAATTTGTGAATTGATAATATTGACTCAAGTTGTCTTAACACAGTTCGCTGCTCAAAAACATGCTCTCGCTCTTGAACACTGACATCTGGGTAGTAAGTATATGTCTCCAAACTCATTGCCGTTATGGATCAGGCCAGCAGTCTGGCCCTCACCATCCAACCTTCCACGGAAAAGAGAGCAAATAGCTTCAGAGAGGCACTTATTGATGGTATCCAGCGCCATTGAGAAGGAACCCACTCTCTTCTAAATTTCTATAGATTTGTCATACATCCCAGCCTCCTGACACTGGCATGATGCTTTAATCAAAAACTGTTGCCTTGCATTTGGATCCGCCACAAAACGTCCTAACTCTCCTTCTTCTCCAGCACCTCTTGCGCCAAGCAATAGCTATATGCCTCCATCCCTTAACAACAATTCAGTTAGAAGCTGCTTCAGCATCAAAGTTTCTCTGGTTTTGCTGATCGACATTACCTCTACCAGTCCATGACAACTGCCCACCACCAACCGCAGCAGCAGCTTGTGTATAATATTCTAGTGCCATCTGGAGATCACCAAGGCGCAAATACATAGATCCATATTGCCTGACAATGGTGGCTACTTCTGCATAAGCATCCATCGCCCCCAACTTTTTCCCAGTACCGGCCCCTTCAGAAAGGACCCCGTGATCAGCTAGCATAATTGATAGGTGGGCAGCATCAATATTATATCCTTCATCTCCTGTTTCCTTAAACAGGTATAATACAGCCGAAAGCAATTGAATGCTTAAAAGCAAGATATAAGGATATACCAGAGGATCTTTTCCATTTTTTTGTATAGTACGATGGTTCAAATTTATTCAGGTGACTTTGCAAATCATCCAAAGTGTATGGAATCACACTGTCACTTAGAACAAGGGATGAAGATCCACTTGGGCAGTCCCGCACAGCCAACAATTTGAACCACAAGAAATCATCTATCGAACTAAAAAGAGTCTGTTGATTTCTAAGTAGGCGAACAATATGTCTTCGAGAACCTGATATGATGGCATGATTGCTTGTATTGACTTGTATTTTTTTGTATGAATGTGCAGGTCATGAACTGAAGATGAAGAACTTTGGCATGGCATTGAATTGGAAGTTTACTCATGGAATTTTAGCGACTTCAGGACTAAAGAATTTCGTTCAAGTGTATTTTGTAACCGTTTTTTTTCTTTGTAGAATATTGGTGTAATGGGATTGTAATGATTTTATAATGAATGTTTGGTTTGGATGAACTTGAAATTTATAGTGTGAATTGTAAATGACCTTTGAGCTTGAAATGTTGGGTGATGAATTTTAAGGACGGGGTTTAAATGGCAAAGTCTTGAAAAAATGCTTGAAGACATGAAAGCATCAAATTTTCTTGTAAGGTATTGTTACACTTGAATGAAATTGAATGGAATTGGATAGTATTTTTTGAATCATGAACGAAAGGATTCGAATAAACTTTGAACACATGTGAACTTGAATCTGGAATAACGATGAACATCTTTGTAATGCGTATGAACTCCGACTTGAAACAAAACCTCGCAGTCTGTACTTTACCTTCCAAGAAAACCATATGACCAATACTTAAGGCTCTTTGCCGACTTTAATCCAACCAAACACTTTCGAACATCTTGAACTCAAATCAAACTTCAAATCCAAATCACACTTGCATTCTCAATGAACTCCTAACTTCAATCTTGAACCCAAATCAACTTGAAATGACAATAATTTGAATAGTCAATAAGATCTTGATCAGATGGATGATAAAGTCAGAATCACAGAAGAATTCCCTTGATGTGAAACCCTTACAATCTTGATTCCTCGTTTAGACGCACAGAGAAATATTCGGACAAAATATCTTTGAACCATGATTCATCAAAACCTAAATTGATTAACTGAGGAGTAGATGATTGTCATGTCACAGTCGTTAATCCTAATCAAATGACAAGCATACTTATAGGAAAGGACGCCATGATTCGAAGCCCATATATGTTAGGTCACGTCCTAGAGTTCTTGACCAGAATGACCTACAATCGGTTGTTTATCAGAAGATATTATCCCTGTAACTTGGTGGAGGAGAAGTCCAAAAATGAGCCTAAAAAAACCTAATTCCAAAGCTTGCTGCATGAATAAGAAATCATCCTTTATTGGATACGAGCGCCTTAACCACTGTGAAACCCTAGTATCGCACAACCACTAAACTTTAAACCTCAGAGCTATATTGAATGAAATGTATGCCATGTTAGTGACCTAATGAAATAGATGCAGATGAATGCAAAAAGTCTAAGCAAAAATAAAAGAAATTAGGAGGGCAAATTTTGGGGTGCAACAGCTTCCCCTATTTAATCGCCTTCAACCTGAAGGTGAGATTGGAGCCAGCCTTTCGAACTTTCAAGGTAGAAGAAGATTAAATACTAAAAGAACCCAAAAATTTGCGCTCCGAAGCCAGTCAGGTATCATTATTTTTGATCTTTCTGTATTTTATATTTTTTTGCTTTCTAGGTTAAAGGGGTTATCGGGGTTAGATGTATATTTAACCAGGGTTTGACACACAGCAGAATAAATTGGTTATCAAGGAACATCTGTTGGGATTTAGTAACAAACACCTGTAAGAAAGATATCAAAAGATATATGCCTGAAGTCTGTAGTAGACATACGAAAAAAAGTACCAGAGACACATATCCGGGGTTGGTAGCGAATATACAAGAAAGAGACATCAAAAATACATATCTGTGGTCGGTATCAGACACGTAAGAAAGAGATAGAAAAGATACATATTCGTGGTCGGTATCGGATACGGACGAAAAAGATAAAAAAGATACATATCCGTAGTCGGTATCGGATACATGCGAAAGAGATAGAAAAGATACATATCTGTGGTCGGTATCGGATACATGCGAAAGAGATAGAAAAGATACATATCCGTGGTCGGTATCAGATACATACGAAAGAGACGTCAAAGGTACATATACGTGGTCGGTATCGGATACATACGAAAGAGATAGAAAAGATACATATCTGTGGTCGGTATCAGATACGTGCGAAAGAGATAGAAAAGATACATATCCGTGGTCGGTATCGGATACATATGAAAGAGACGTCAAAGGTACATATCCGTGGTCGGTATCAGATACGTACGAAAGAGATATCAAAGATACATATCCGTGGTCGGTATCGGATACGTAAGAAAGAGACGGACCGAAGAAAGCTCTTACAAAGAAAACACCAATCGAAGGTGAACTTACTGAGGGAAGAGACCAAACAAATGGGACTCCTGACAAATGATACCAGTCGACGATGGATTTTAACAAATGATACCAGCCGAAGAGGGTTTTGAAAGATACCTGTTGGAGCGGGATTTGAAAGATACTTGCCGGAGCGGGATTTTGAAAGATACCAGCCGAAGCGGGATTTTAACAAATGACACCAGCCGAAGCAGGATTTTAAAAGATACCAGCCGAAGCGGGATTTTAACAAAGGGTACCAGCCGAAGCAGGATTTTGAAAGATACCAGCTGAAGCGGGATTTTAACAAAGGGTACCAGCCGAAGCAGGATTTTAACAAATGATACCAGCCGAAGTAGGATTTTGAAAGATACCAGCCGAAGCGGGATTTTAACAAAGGGTACCAGCCGAAGCAGGATTTTGAAAGATACCAGCCGAAGCGGGATTTTAACAAAGGGTACCAGCCGAAGCAGGATTTTGAAAGGTATCAGCCGAAGCGGGGTTTTAAGGGATGCCAGCCGAAGGTGGACTTTAGGATAAAGAGACCAGCCGAAGGGGAATCTTCATCGAGGAATACTATGCCGAAGGTAGATTCCTAAGAAAAGAACGCCGGTCAAAGGCGAACTTACAACTGCAAAGAGACCAGCCGAAGGGGACTCTCAACAAATGATACCATCCGAAGGTGGATTTTAAAGGATGCCAGCCGAAGGTGGACTTTAGGATAAAGAAACCAGCCGAAGGGGAATCTTCATCCAGGAATACTATGCCGAAGGTAGATTCCTAATAAGAGAATGTCGGTCGAAGGCGAACTTACAACTGCAAAGAGACCAGCCGAAGGGGACTCTCAACAAATGGTACCATCCGAAGGTGGATTTTAAAGGATGCCAACCGAAGGTGGACTTTAGGATAAAGAAACCAGCCGAAGGGGAATCTTCATCCAGGAATACTATGCCGAAGGTAGATTCCTAATAAGAGAACGCCGGTCGAAGGCGAACTTACAACTGCAAAGAGACCAGCCGAAGGGGACTCTCAACAAATGGTACCAGCCAAAGGTGGATTTTAAAGGATGCCAGCCAAAGGTGGACTTTAGGATAAAGAAACCATCCGAAGGGGAATCTTCATCCAGGAATACTATGCTGAAGGTAGATTCCCAATAAGAGAACGCCGATCGAAGGCGAACTTACAACTGCAAAGAGACCAGCCGAAGGGGACTCTCAACAAATGATAAAGGTATGCATATCTGGTCAGAGTTAGATACACAAGAGCGAAATTGATCATTAAGAAACAAATGTTTAGAATTTCTAGCGAACACATAAACGAGACTAACCGAAGAAAGCCCCAAAAAAAAAAGGACGCATTCACCTAAACAAGGGCGCCAGACAACTGGACTTTGAAGAGACATTGAAAGACTCTTAATCATAAAAAGTTAGCTAGGATAACGAAAGGAGGACCCGACTGACGCGGATAAACCAAAACAAGGAACCGACTAAGCAGGACCTTCCAAGAGCACTGATAGAAGGTGAACTTTACAAGAGAAAGAGATTGATCAAAGAAGACTCTAACAAAGATTTCCAAAACACATTGGGCTTTCGATAAGTTGCAAATACGCAAGGACTACAAAAATCCCTCAGGCCAAAGGCGGGGTGTTAATTCTTCAAGAGTGACAATTATCAGAATTACCACACACCAAGTATGGATACTCATACACTCGAGAAGCAAGAAGGTTATAAGCCAACTCTTACTCATACTCTAACAACAAAGAAAACGCGGGTAAAATAATCGAAGCTTGCAAAGAAAAGCGCAAACCACAAACTTACTGGGGAAATGGAGAAATACCAAAGACCCGACTGGTGGTGAATCCAAACACACTCTGATGGGGAAACATAATAGAATTACCCTAGGCTGCTGGGGAAACATAATAGAATTACATTTTTTTAGCGTAATGCTCCATACAATAGAAATGCTACGCATTTTAGTATATGCAATGTAATGATGCAAGTTTAGTAATGCATTATGAAAACATATCAATAATCGGCTGCTGAGAAGTCAGTGAACTTTCGAACGATTGTTCTTGCACGTCTGATCTTCTGGTAGAGAAAATGTAATAATGGGGAACTGAAATTCGAAACCATTAACCTCGGACGATTGATCTCACTGGGGAAGTAACTTCCTGGGGACAACACTACAAAAATAAAATTGTAGTTCAGAGAAAATTTTGAATTCTGATCAAACTCCCCACTTCACGGGGGAAAATTCTTTGTCCTCTATTGGAAAGAGGAAACCTTTGCTGGGAATGGAAACTTCTGGCATAGAAATTCTTTGACGAAGATAAACTTCTGTTGGAGAGTATAGAAATTCTTAAATAAAAAGAATTCTACTCAGACCACACTGGGGATAACGTTGCTGGGAGGTAAAAGGTCCTCACTTGGGGAAGAAACAACATCCCGGGACAAAAACTCCATTGGGGATATCACAACAAAATCTTCTGACACTGGTAACGCAAGAGTTATGACTGGAATTCTCTTGTACACCTCACCAGAGAGAAAAGACACTTGCTCTATTAGGGCACGAAGAATAGTTGCACTGGGGAAATTGGATCTCATTATACAAACATCTTCACGTTAGTCACATACAGACCCTTCTTGATTCATTTGTTGGTATGTATCTTGTCATAAAAAACCAACAATACTTGCAAAAACAGAAGTTGGGGCGACATACCCCTGTTTGGAATGGAAAACCTTACCGAAGAATAGACAATTTGAATTATCAATTACCGGGTAAAAACCGTGATGCAAGATTGCAACTTCAATACGTCGACTCCGAGGAGAAATGCCACTAAAAAAATGGACTTTAGAGGAGATGCTGCAAAAATAAATTGCAGTCCAATGAAAAAGGGGTCAACCAGACTTTAAACAACTTCTATATTTCCAGGGAGAAAGAACATTCTTCTTCCGCAGAGAAATCAAGATGCTTCACTGGGGAGAAAATGTCTCAAAAGAGAAACCCCTTGGTAGATAGATCTATGTCAAGTAGCAACAAGTCTTTTACTGGGAGGTAGCATCCTCCTAGGAAGCAATATTTCCACCGTGACTCACACGAGTAAACAAACCCAAATAATCTTTGCGTTACTACTCATATCCTACTGTGGATAACAATCCAAACTTCAACTGGGGATAATAACTTTGACTTAGGACAAAGGATATCAGTAAATGGACTTGAGCCTCTGATAAGTTGAAGATAACAACCTTAACTTCTCAACATGATTTAAAAATTCATAGGTCGTTTAGCCTGCGTATGGACTTGATCCGATCAACTATTCAAGAAGAGGGAAAGCCCTTACATAAATTCTTGCCCCAGTCTGTAAGGCTTTTGCAGAAAGTTGCCTTGAGAGGACTTTTTGAGATATGTACTGTTGAAGACAATCTGCCCCAGTGTTATGAACTTCGGAAGATGATGCTTTAGATAACCAAAATTGGGGAGGATTCCAACTATGCTTGAGCGAGTGCCCATACACCTTCAAATTCTGGGAAGATTCTCCTCTGATCAACAAATTCCTAGAGAGATTTATCAAATCTCGACATAACTTCCCCAATTTGACTGCCCTTTGAGGGATCGCGTCCCGACTTGAATGCCTCAGATTGGCTGAATACCTACTCGACGAAATATTCGACACAACTGCCCCTTGCTTAACAGAATCTCGACAAATCTTTTCTTTGTCGGATGCTCACAGAGAGATGAAAACTTGAGGATTTTGGAAGACAACATAACCTTAGAGTGGTTGACTCATGTCTTGAAAGTACGTTATTTCACAACCATATTTCTCGACTTGAACTGCTTCTTCCTTGAGCAAATACTTGAAGCAATACGTCCCTTGGGACCAACTGAAAGTAGTGCACCACTGCTTGATAGAGACTTTGGGAGACCAACTTTTGCAATCTACTTCAGATCATTTCTCAAACTGGTATTCTTTTACTCGACGGAGTCAACTGAATATTTGCCCCAGATTAAGACCATTCTCACAAATGATTTACCTTTAAACGGTATTCTGAAGCAATTTGTCCCTGGAGATGATCAAACTTTCATCTGATGCTCATTATGCAAGCTTACTCGATGTTTAAGCGCTTGTTCATATGCAAAGAATGTTTATTATAAGAATGATAATTGCAATGCAAAGTCCATGTTTGTTTTGAAGTTCAAAAACTTGTATTAAAAAATACATTGAAATATCAAAAAATTTGTACAAAAGAGAGTAAAAAGATGGAGTGATACCAACTCAAAAGTTTTTGCAAGCCTCCTAGGAGTCAGGTTACCGTATTCTTGTTACAGTGTGCTTTCGAATTAACCCTTACTTCAGTTAGGACTTTTCAGGGTTGTAACGTGGCCTGGTTCACGGTTTTTAGAAAGAAAGATTTAAGGCTCAAAATATTTGGTGCCCAACCATTCTCCGAGACGTTCTCCAGTCCTAAATTCAGTTAAACCAATACGAGCACTCATCCCTCAAAAGGAGTTTACCATGGTTGAGGAGGATATGGCAGTCACTCATCTCTTTCATTTTTGGTTTTTGATCACACGACTTTATTCTTTGTAGAGGACCTTTATTTGGTAATCCCCTTTCTTTCTTTTCGCGCTTTTTCGCTTTCTTTTTGTATTCCCTAACTTTTGCTTGGATAAATTCCTTTTGAATTTGATTTTGAAGTCCAGCGGGATGCCCTGACTTTTGCCTAAGCGACTTGTCTTTTCAAGTTTCAGCTTAGCGGAGCTTTTTTTGTCTCTTTCTTTTATTTTGAAACATCGTGTGATTTCGAGTCGTTTTTTGATTTGCTGAAAAAGGTGTGACTGCCTTGCTGTTTGGTTGACGAGGAATAACCATTATGGTATCGTCATCTTTTGACCTTTTGATGTGCGATAGATATCTATTAGGATATCATTATCATTGATGCACACTGCTGATATATGAGAGTTAAGCCATTGTGGTTTTGTTCTCTCTCAACCTTCTGAAGGATAGCCATTGTTGTATCCTTTGATGCGCACTCTTAACGAGTTTTGAACGCTCGATTAGATCAACTGAAATCTACCCTGCCCCGGGTTAAATGTGAGGTTTTTTCTGAAAAGAAAAGAAACTCCTACTTCAAGGCTCAAAGGGGTTGACGAGGGTCTATCTCCCTTATATCTCCGGTGTTTGGGAATTTGAAACAAGTCCTGTACATCGTCAGCAGGGTCCTACTCAAAAGCACATCGTTTGAAATTTTTGGTATATTACTCATCATCCTCCCTCCAGAGGTACTTTGATTTTATTTAACTAGAGTTAAGTATCAAAAAGTCAAAGGAAAACATTAATGAGTGACTACGAATGGATTAATTCAAAACAAACATACTCAATGCATTATGATTAATATTCAATAATAAGCAGGTTTCACATATAAGAAAGTACTGAACCAAGACAAGAAATATTACGAATGAGAATGCAAATGTAATTTGGAAATGCCATGTTGAGGAGACTAGTCTCCGTATGGACTTGTTGCTTCAAACGATGATCTGGCAGTCTAGATATCTACTGAGACAACGGAGACTTAAAATCTGACTGGCTGGCCTGAAATTAATAGCCTTTGCATCCAGCAGGTATTACATATTTTCTTTGAATGGCTTGCAGTCTTCGATGGAATGGCCTAGTGCCCCAGTATGGTGATCACATCAAGTTCCTTCACCATGTGTGATGAGGACCTTATCAAGCGAACTTGCATAAATTGCATCACGCAGTATCTTCTACCATAGAGAAGAAATGCCAACCATCTTCTATGACACAGAAGAGAAAACCAGCCGCTGAAATCCGGAGCGTCTCCCACTACACAAAAGAGTCTGTGTATTCTACTACACAGAAGAAAAATTCAGAAACTGTACCAAAGAATCTTCTACTACACAGAAGAAACTAAACTCTGAATATATCATTCGAACTTTGAGGTATTTTCTTCTATACAACAACAGATATCCAAGAACTCGACGTCTTATAAGAAGCATCCAACTAAGGAAAAAAGAGTCTGAAATAGTTTTCCGAACATGGGCTGAACCTGGGAAAAGAATCCGAACAAGTACCAAACTTCATACTTCAACCCCTTGCAGTATTCAATATCCTAACTAAGTGCCCCAGAATGGGAGACACATCTAGCATTCGCATCGAAATTAGGGGAGAAATTTGTTGGAGGATGACCCAAAGCACGAAGCTTAAACCACTGAGCTTCTAACATACGAGGAAGTAACTGGATACAAGGCATTGAGATTGTATCAACCTGCTTCTCAAGCTTTCTATGTCTTTGCTGGTAAGTTTTACCCCATGGGTTCACTTGGAAACCAGAAACTACCTGCTAGCAAGAAAATCCGAGAATATGAAGCTATGGGTGAGACCAGACCCACAAAGTATCTCATGATTTGAAAAAAAGTCCCATAGGCTGAGGATGAATGACAACTCCTGTTGCAACAACATATACGAGATCACTTTTCTTTGCTGATACTGTCTTCAAAACTTCCATACCTGACTCAACTAAGTCTTCAACTGGCTATTTTTCCCCTTGAAGATTTCTGACTACAGGCCATTGCTTGCATATCCCTAATAAACAACCCCATCTCATTGAACTCCCTAAGGAGTTATTCCATTGCTTTCTCGGATAACAGAGTGGTGAGAAGTCAAGATTCACAATTCTGAAGAGAAAATATCGGGCCTGAGTAAGGATTCCCCATTCTGAGTACCTTCTGAGTACCTTCCATGGATGCACGAAGATGCATGAAGATGCATGGGGGGAGTGAGAGAATTCCTCTTCTGATATGATTTGGACACCACAGTCTCTGGATTGATCTCGTCTTGGACCTTATCTCTAGATGACGTATCATCTTCAATCGAATGATCAATTGCCCCAGAATAATATGCGTAGAAGATTCTTTCAGGAGAACAACTGAATGCTTTTTCAAGTGAAAACTGTATCATCAGGCATACTACGCCACAAAAAACTAATACGGTCTGTCTTCTATCAAAACAAAAGAGACATCCACCTGGTGAAAGAGAGTTTGGAAGAGACGCAAAACAGGTGTTGGGCTTTTATAACCCCTTTGTAGTCTTCAATATCAAAACCGGGTACCCCAGAATAGGAGATGTATCTAGCATACATATCGTAATCAGAAGAGACGTTTGTGGGAGGAAGTCCTCAAAGATCAGAGCTGGGAAGAACTGGGAATAATAAGATGTAATGCATTGGGCTCGCATTAGCATGCCCATCAGGGTTCTTGTGTCTTGGCTTAAAAGCTTTCCCCATGAATTCACTTGGGGAATAAAGACTAGCTCTTGTTGAACAGATTAGTGGACACAGAGTTATGGAGGATGCCCCTGATTAAAAGGTATGATGCCCCGGCGTGGTAACCACATCTGACGTTGGTTAACAAAAACGAAGCACTGATATAAGATCCTACAGTAAATGGGAAGCATCTGCTGATGAGATGTTTCAAGAACTCAGGATTGCGTAGCACTCCATAGTTGGAAGCAATTCCCAAAAGAAGATGAGGTGAAGAGAGAACTTGCTGCATCCATAAGTTTATTGATCATCATTAGAGCTTCCATGACCTGGTTCATCTTGAGTCTTTAATCAATTATCTTCCTGTTCGAAGAAATTTCTGACCACGGGCCAAAGCTTGTAGGTATACCATATGGAGTTATTCCCTAACTGATCCCTGAGCATGTGGTAGCAAGAAATCAAATTGAACCTCCAAGGAGAGCACCATGTCTGAATAAGAATCCCCAATCTTTGAGTACCTGTTATGGATGAATATACATGGGGTGCATGAATGAATGCCATGTCATGTTCCGTCATTTCCAAGGAATTTACATGATTTGATTTTGATTTTACGTAAGTAAAAGATGGAAAGTTTTAACACAAGGTTTACAAATACGATTCCTTGGAAATCACAGAACATGTATGTTAAGCATGTGGTCAACCATGTTATGTATGCAAAGGCATGAGATCAAATGGGTTCAAGGTTCCATCATTTCTGAATATGATTTCTGCGTTGCTTCTCAACCATATGAATATTATCAAATCAAAGGTCCGGCATAGCTTCCGCACATATAAGAGCTGAGTACTATGTAGATCTAAGTAGCATGAGATCAAGGCTTCAGGAACATCAGATACTGTTGAGCATTTCTGAATATGCTGGGAATACCAAGATCAAATGCTTGAATGAACTTCCAAGTAAGTAAGTCAGGAACTCAGAAAATAAATCTGAGAACCATATGGTCACCAACAGAACACCATATGCATAAGTCATTGACAGAAGTCCAGAACATGATCATTAGAACCAATAATCACCGTCTGATCATAGCCTCCATCTGGGCATGAGTACCCATCTGAACATAGTCACCAACTGTACCTGTGATGAAAATTCCCTCCCTGCTCACGGGTGAAGACTAGGTCAGGGTAAGGTAATGGTAACTCAGAAATCACAGGTCCGTCTGAAAGTGCTATGGGCTTACCCACAGACGTGGGTGCCGATAGTAATTCATTTGAACCTCATCCGAGCATGGTATATGACATGCTTGCACTAATCGGACCACGTCCTATAGTCGTCATGCCCCCACTATATTCCTAGTGTCCTAGTGCACTCTGGCCTGGGTACTGGGCCTTTTACCTCAATAGTAACATCCCAACCTAACATGGAAAACAGAGTCCAGCATAATAGATAACAAAACAGGGAAAGAAATAAAATGCAATGCAAACTTATGATCAGATAAACATGTACAAATGAGTAAACTGAAAGCATAAAAATAAACACCCAAAGAAAAGAAAACAAGAGCTAGGATCGACTCCGGGATGGACCAGCATTTGGTCGACCTGTCCCCAGTGAAGTCGCCAGCTGAAACAACCGGCTGAAAATGATCAAAACAATGAAGTCGCCATCGAACGTCTTTTATCCCACATGGAGGGAAAGGTAAACATCGAGTAAACCTGAGAAGGGTGAAATCAAGGTCTTGCGACCGAGAGATAAGGGTAAGGGAGTCTGTTACGCGAGGGGAAGGTATTAGCACCCCACACGCCCGTAGTACTCTACGGTATCCACTCTTGTTGTCTATCTTATGGGTGTGTTTGATCTATGCTTACTGTCTATTATACTACTGGAGAGAAAATACATGCAAAATAAAGGAGAAAAGATGTAGGGAAAGTTAAAATTGTGCTCGTTCGGGCCCTAACCCGATGCCTACGTATCCCTTTTGAGGAATCAGAGCAGCCGTAGTTCGGATTATATGTTTTTGTTGGTTTGTTTTTTTATGAACAATATTGATTTTGCCTTCTGCTGCAACTCGACCTTTGGAGATTTACGCGTCGGCACAGAAGTGAATTAATATGCTCTTTTGAAAAGTTTGGAAAGAAATTTGCCTGGACGCACAAAAAAGGTTTGAACTTGTTTGTTTTTGAATGAATGATATTAATTTCGCCTTCTGCCGCAACTCGACTTTTGGAGACTTACGCGTCAGCAAAGAAGTGAATTAATATATTCTTTCTAAAAAAAGTTTGAAAGGAAGGCCCGAAGGCAAAAAGAATTTTATGTTTGTTGGTGTTTTTGCTTGTAGAGAATAACTAGTTAATCTCAAGGGAGAGATTTTAGCCATGTCTCTACTTATTCGTGAAATGAGTCTTTGAGACTTGAACCACACCGAAGCTTAGAATAAGAGAACAATAAGGTCGAGAAGAGACCCGCTAATCGTCTCACATACTTAACGAAGATATGATTCTCGTCAGTAAATTTTTGTAGTATTTTTGAAGTTCGTAAGAAAAAGAAGTTTTTGTTTTAATGCAAAATGCAAAAGGGGAAAGAAAAGTCTAAAGGGAGACTAACCTAAATCTATCTCTAATATTATCATACAATGGTGGTCCTATGGTTGAGTTTTGAAGGGAAAGTAGAATGAAAATATACCAAACAAGTACTAGCCCGTAGAGCAAAGTAAAAAGCAAAGAAACTCGGCGATCTTGCGAGTTGCTAGCACCAACAAAGAAAAGATTCAGAAATTGAATACACAGTATAGGTGTCGAAGCATCATCGATGTGAAAATAAATCACGATGGAAAACTCAAGCATATCCGGATATCCTGCATAAGATTCTATCCTCAAAAAGCAAAGGTAAATTAGAAATCTCAAGTAATCGGATAATCGGAATTTAATTCCTAAAATTAAATAAAAAGAATCTAACAAATTTTTATACTTGATTTTTATTATTTTTTCCATATAAATAAAATTCAAACAAGTCTAAACAATTAACAAAATTAGCTAAAGGAGATTACTAAAATAGTGAACAAAAGGATATAATCCAGGGGTGCAAACACAATTCAGGCGCTAGGCCCATTGATCAGAGCCCAGGAGCAGTTTTTTTTAGACAATACTGTTGTGCCAAAAAACAATCACCGGCCTTAAGATTTCAGCCTATCCGGTCCAAAGGCATGTTCCATGTTATGTTGTTATTTCCAAATTTTGCACTAATTAAAACAAACAATAAATATAATTAAAATAACAATGAAACACAAGCGTTTTGGTTCAACAAGGTCAGGGCTAACGTAAAAACAACTTTTAGCCTTCTCAAAAGCAAACTTCTTCTTCTCTCAAGCGAACAAGACCCGTTGCCGTGACCTTCATCTCCCTCGCCCCGTTTCTTTGGCTTCCACCCCTCAATACCGTGCTCCCTTCTCAAGCGTTGCGGACCACTCAATTTCCCCTCTTACTTTTAACAATTTCAAGCCATTCTTAAAAAAATTCACCTAATCGTAGATCTAGATCTATAGAGAGTCATCCTTCAGTGCAGGATATGGCTGTGAAACTTAGTGTTTTCACCCTTCATCATCTTCTCTATATCGTGATAATAACGAGAAAGAAAGAAAAATTCGAGGAAAAGCGGAAGAACGACGCTTGCTTGCCAGAGATGTTTCGGCGACCTCTAAACCCTTGGGGGCGATGATTAGAAATCCAGAGATGAGGTTCCACATGATCAGGTATATATTCTCCTTCAGCTTCTTTTCTTCGTAAGATTTTACTTTCCTTGATTCTTCTTCGTCCCACTTCTGTTTGTGATTGTGACAAAGATGATGCGCTTGTGTTGCGTTAGTGGTTGTTGTAAGGTGGGAACCTAAATTCGTGAGTGTTTGAGGTATGGTGAGGATGATGGCGGCGTGATGTAGAGATGAATGAAGGTGTTGAGGAAAGATAGATGCATTTGTTGGTGAGAAAGAGAGTATGAAGAAGATGGAGATTGAAGGAAAGAAAGTGGGTGAAGGATGGTGGAGAGAGATGAATGAGAGGAAGTTTTAGTGAGTGTAGAAGCGTTACTGGAAAAATGGTCTCCCTCTTGAGTATGTTAAGGGATCTGTTTATATAGTCTTCAATAATTGGAGAAGTTAGTTATGGTTGAACGGTTTTAGGCCACAGGATCAAAAGAAATTGGTTAACCAATGAAGGGTGAAGATGAAGGTGGAAGTTAGTTAGAATTTTTTGCTAACCATTTTTCTGTTATGGTTAGTTTATATTGCATCTAACTTGAATCTGATTTAGTTAGAATTTGTTATGAATTTGTTATTTGAGCTGACAATTGGTTAGTTAGAAGTTAGTTAGGAATTGATTTCTGTTAGAAATTGTTAAGAGTTAGTTTTAGGAATTAGTTGGGTGGAAATCAGTTACAAGTTAGATGGTTCTAAAATTCTGTTATTTTCTTGTTTATGCTGAACTGGATTAGCATTTTCGTGGTTTCTTTGTTTTCTGTTTCACAAATTGATCCAATTTTGGTTATGCAGGGTATTGTCACAGCAAGGCTACAAGGAGGTTATCTCACGACTTCTATTTTTTTTTCTTCTCTAGCGCATCAGTCTCTTCACTGCCAGAAGTTGTGTTGGAACCACAAAAAGACAGGTCTACCAGTTTCCTATCCTCCGTTTAGTTCGAATTAAGGTTCTCAGAAATGGGCCGGTTTATATCAAGATTAATTGTGACCTTTGACGAAGTATTTAATTTAGCATCTCCACTCTCCTCTGATTCATATGAAGAAACAACTGGTGACTTAGAAGCTGAATGCTGAGCTTGCAAAGCTTCTGAGTCTTCTGGATCTGGTTTAAGATCTTGAAGAGGAAGATTTTGTAGTGTAATATCTCCTTGTTTTGTCTTAGGTGGAACTTTGTTGATGTGCATTAATGGAACAGCAGTTGCTGAAGCAGGAGGATAGGTAAAAGTAAATTGTAGGGAGTGGAGTGCACAACGGATGCAGTCTATGAGCTGTCCACCGTGCAGTTGCAGCAGCCATCGTAGCAACAGCAATAACTATTGATTCATCAGCATCAAGATGCCTATCAAGTTCCTTTCTACCAAGGAACTCTTGAAGCTTAGCCTGTAACTTTGGCACTCTAGTAGCACCTCCAATTAACTCTACTGCATATATTTGATCTGCTGACAAGCCTAAATGCTCAAGCAACTCTTTCATACAAATCACGAGGCCAATTCCTCTTTACATTATTTGCAATAAAACTGGAAATCTTCGCCCTCAAGCACGAAGCGATCCATCAGAGTCTGCCACATTGTTCAGACAAGTCAGAGCAACCTCCGAGAGGTCTGGTATACAAGCTTGGACATGAGGAGATAAATTTTCAAACACATCAACAGAAGTATCAGGTTCTCGAGGATCTAGAGGCAAAAATGGAAGTTTAGCAACCTCCCTTAAAGCATCAATGTGATTCCCAAGTCTTGACAATTTGTGAATTGATAATATTGACTCAAGTTGTCTTAACACATTTCGCTGCTCAAAAACATGCTCTCGCTCTTGAACACTGACATCTGGGTAGTAAGTATATGTCTCCAAACTCATTGTCGTTATGGATCAGGCCAGCAGTCTGGCTCTCACCATCCAACCTTCCACGGAAAAGAGAGCAAATAGCTTCAGAGAGGCACTTATTGATGGTATCCAGCGCCATTGAGAAGGAACCCACTCTCTTCTGAATTTCTATAGATTTGTCATACATCCCAGCCTCCTGACACTGGCATGCTGCTTTAATCAAAAACTGTTGCCTTGCATTTGGATCCGCCACAAAACGTCCTAACTCTCCTTCTTCTCCAGCACCTCTTGCGCCAAGCAATAGCTATATGCCTCCATCCCTTAACAACAATTCAGTTAGAAGCTACTTCAACATCAAGTTTCTCTGGTTTTGCTGATCGACATTACCTCTACCAGTCCATGACAACTGCCCACCACCAACCGCAGCAGCAACTTGTGTATAATATTCTAGTGCCATCTGGAGATCACCAAGGCAGAAATACATAGATCCATATTTCCTGACAATGGTGGCTACTTCTGCATAAGCATCCATCGCCCCCAACTTTTTCCCAGTACCGGCCCCTTCAGAAAGGACCACGTGATCAGCTAGCATAATTGATAGGTGGGCAACATCAATATTATATCCTTCATCTCCTGTTTCCTTAAACAGGTATAATACAGCCGGAAGAAATTGAATGCTTAAAAGCAAGATATAAGGATATACCAGAGGATCTTTTCCATTTTTTTGTATAGTACGATGGTTCAAATTTATTCAGGTGACTTTGCAAATCATCCAAAGTGTATGGAATCACACTGTCACTTAGAACAAGGGATGAAGATCCACTTGGGCAGTCCCGCACAACCAACAATTTGAACCACAAGAAATCATCTATCGAACTAAAAAGAGTCTGTTGATTTCTAAGTAGGCGATCAATATGTCTTCGAGAACCTGATATGATGGCATGATTGCTTGTATTGACTTGTATTTTTTTGTATGAATGTGCAGGTCATGAACTGAAGATGAAGAACTTTGGCATGGCATGGAATTGGAAGTTTACTCATGGAATTTTAGCGACTTCAGGACTAAAGAATTTCGTTCAAGTGTATTTTGTAACCGTTTTTTTTCTTTGTAGAATATTGGTGTAATGGGATTGTAATGATTTTATAATGAATGTTTGGTTTGGATGAACTTGAAATTTATAGTGTGAATTGTAAATGACCTTTGAGCTTGAAATGTTGGGTGATGAATTTTAAGGACGGGGTTTAAATGGCAAAGTCTTGAAAAAATGCTTGAAGACATGAAAGCATCAAATTTTCTTGTAAGGTATTGTTACACTTGAATGAAATTGAATGGAATTGGATAGTATTTTTTGAATCATGAACGAAAGGATTCAAATAAACTTTGAACACATGTGAACTTGAATATGGAATAACGATGAACATCTTTGTAATGCGTATGAACTCCGACTTGAAACAAAACCTCGCAGTCTGTACTTTACCTTCCAAGAAAACCATATGACCAATACTTAAGGCTCTTTGCCGACTTTAATCCAACCAAACACTTTCGAACATCTTGAACTCAAATCAAACTTCAAATCCAAATCACACTTGCATTCTCAATGAACTCCTAACTTCAATCTTGAACCCAAATCAACTTAAAATGACAAATAATTTGAATAGTCAATAAGATCTTGATCAGATGGATGATAAAGTCTGAATCACAGAAGAATTCTTTTGATGTGAAACCCTTACAATCTTGATTCCTCGTTTAGATGCACAGAGAAATATTCGGACAAAACATCTTTGAACCATGATTCATCAAAACCTAAATTGATTAACTGAGGAGTAGATGATTGTCATGTCACAGTCGTTAATCCTAATCAAATGACAAGCATACTTATAGGAAAGGACGCCATGATTCGAATCCCATATATGTTAGGTCACGTCCTAGAGTTCTTGACCAGAATGACCTACAATCGGTTGTTTATCAGAAGATATTATCCCTGTAACTTGGTGGAGGAGAAGTCCAAAAATGAGCCTAAAAAAACCTAATTCCAAAGCTTGCTGCATGAATAAGAAATCATCCTTTATTGGATACGAGCGCCTTAACCACTATGAAACCCTAGTATTGCACAACCACTAAACTTTAAACCTCAGAGCTATATTGAATGAAATGTATGCCATGTTAGTGACCACGTCCTCTACTCCTGGTGCGAGAGCGTCTGATAGGAGTGGCTTCTGTGTCAGTATCCTGGAAACCAAGGGTGCTGACGTCCAACCTTAAGGCGTTGAGCTATGACAAGGCCTCATCCAACCTCTCATTCATGCTCTGCTTTCCAGTCAAGATCTGAGTGTTTTGAGCGCACAGATACTCATATTGCTCATGTTGTCTTCTTTCAAGCGCTGCGCTCATTTGATTTTGCATATGAATGGCGCGGAGGACCTCTTCAAGAGTAATAGGATGTGGTGCAGATGAAGGTCCTGGAATCTCGTGGACGGGAGGAGCACTGTCCAGCTCTTCTTGCATTTCGTCCGCGGGGGAATTAAGCTGGTCTTCATGAGTGGGAGCACGTCATGCGGGAGCTGCGGGATCGAATAACCAGTTAGCTCTGTTTTTTGGATCGATTCGGTCCCTGCAAGGCAAAGTAATGTTATGATAAACAATGTTTCTGATCACATGATGGAATCTGCCATCCTCCCGCTCATAGATGAGGTGTGCGACCTTGCAGTGGTCCAGAGTCAGCAATGCTGGTGCCATAGAAGGCATATCTGTGAGAGCGGCACCATAATTCAGGGCTATGGCAAGAGAAGTGACAATCCTTCCGAAATAGAAGGGTTTTCCGCCTCTAGCACAAATAGAGTGAATATGGGCTAATAAAAATGGGGCGGCGTTGATCTTTTGGTCGGTGAATGCGCAATGCATGAAGAAAAGCTCCTTGGAGTTGAGCTTGTGATTGCTGTCTTGGGCGAAGATGGTGTTGCAGAGGATGCGGTGAAAGTATCAGATAGCCGGATTATGAATATGTGTGGCGTTGAGGTGGTCATAAGATCCGACACGAATGTTCGTCATACTGTGCCATAAATTAAAAGCTTCCTCGCCGAAATTATTCGGCACTCGGAGGTGAACACCTTCTTCAGAACAGAAACCGAGCAGCCGTGCGAAATCGGTTTGGGACAGCTGATGCTCAGTGCCAAACATACGAAATTTGGCCACGCTTGAGAGTTGGTTTGTGGCACCAGAGGGAGTAATGTATGCAAAGGAACTCAGAAACTCAAAGGTGAGAGTTTCGTAAATGGGTTGCGGTTGGCGGCACAGGTTCCATAAGTTCACATTCTGCAAAAGTTGTCGGACGCTGTCTAGCAGTCCTAAATTCCTCAAACAATCAAGGTCAACATACCGGGTAGGTTAGAGACTGCGACATTGGAACTTCTGGAATTTGAGTCATTGGGTTTCACCTTGCTCGCCGGCTCTGAAAGTGAGATTGGGGATTTGCTGGTTGTTAGGCATATTGCATGCAAGAGATTGAATCGTGAAAATGGTTTGGAATGTGGATTGAGTAGTGGGTGATGGAATTTAAGTGTTGGGGCGTTGGAATTTAAGAGAAAATTTGAATGGGTACTGTTACGGTTTTAGGAAAAAGGGAAGAATGAATGGAAGGTGGAGCGGCTTCTATAATAGCAGAATCTGCTATTGGGCGCGCGTGACGACCGTCACAATGGGCTGACGGGCGTAACACGGTGAAACACGTGTTACGCTCGTCATGGGGACGTTACGATCGTTACAGGTGCAAAGAATCATATTTATGAAATGAACGAAACAATATAATTCCAAAACATTATAACACAATAATTCAATACATGCAGAGTATTTCAAACATACATCGTATAACAAAATTTTGCAAAATGATAATATTGACAGTGAATATAATATTTGATGTAACACACAGTAAATTTAATGAAAATGAAAATAAACTGAAAATGAAATAAAATGAAAATAAACTGAAATTGAAATAAATATATGTTTCTAACAGAACTTTAAAAACTGTAAAGAGTAAACTTGTTTAAAATGAAATCATAAACTGCCTAGAAACATAAAACACAAGGTAAAAATAAGTGCTGATTCTGCTGCTTCATCCCAGTCACGTCTTCAAATCTTCGAAAGTTGCATTTATATGGTAAAACTGCTCCACAGTTATATCAGTTAAGCCTATCACGTCCATACGCATACCCTTCAACTCGTTCTTGATTCCATTGATGTCCGTCTGGTAAACATCCAGTGTAGCAAAGATCTTATTCAAATTTTCAGCATATTCCCCTTTTGTTATTGCAGGGGCATCAACATCCTCTACGATGTTGTTACCATCATGGTAACCAGGAGGGGTCTCGGGGTCACTCTCATCAGACATTGTGGTATCATAAACTTGGTAGAATTGTGGTGTCTCAGGTGTCGAAGGGTGGTCGGGAGGGTTAAGCTCATACAGCCAATTGTCGCGATTATGGGCACTCGTTTTGGCATGGTTAGGAAGTGCAAATATCGTGACTACTTCGTCCCTTATCAAGTAATCGAAGGGTGCATGACCTAGGTTACCTATTATTCGTAGGTGGAAACAAAAATCATGGTTCATAGGGCGGATTGAACCAAATTGTGTACACCTATGTAGCTGGTATCTAAGTCCGAGGGCGTTAGCAATCATGGTAACCATGCCTCCTATGATGATTGGCTCGCTAGGGTTCTCAGCAAAGCGGGAAAAGGTATGCATTAAGAATGGAACTGCATTTACAGGTCGGCCCTGGGTCATACACTGCAGCATAAATATCTCATCTTTAGATACTGCAATGCAATTCTGTTCTTTTCCGAAAATGGTATGTGCTAGAATCTTATGGAAATAGCGGATAACGGGGTTGTGTATTTCATTATTATCCATGCTATCCCGCTCAGGGTGGTAGTTTCCCGTTAAAGTCCCCCAAAAATAGTCTAGCTCAAAATCCATTAACTCTGCCTGGGTGGTGGAAAAAGAAAAAGGTCCGCTAGGGAATCCTAGAAGGTCGGCTAATTCTTTATGGGTGTAAGCAAATTCAATACCAAATAACCTGAAGGCTATAAATCACTTTCTAGTTCTGAAACCGCGCTCAAGTATGTGAACTAAGGAGCTCAGAAATTCAAGGGTGAGCTCGCGGTATGTAACAAACCTAGATTTAATGTGGGCTTTTTCCCACCCCAGCTGGCTAAACAGATAATGGACACTATCCTTAATGCCTAAAGTGTCCATTGCTGGTTCATCATAATATAAGGTCATACCAATATTTCTGTGTGATAATTCCTCAAACCTCCTCATTTGGTTTCTACATCTAAAAGTGGTTTCCATAGTAAATAGCAAAGGGGGAAAGAAAATCAGGGGAGAAGGTAGGATAGAAAAAGACTTTTTTTCAGAAAACCTGTAAAGTTGTTTGAAAATCAGCAGCAGTTGTATAAAATTTTTTTTTAGGAAAAATGAAAAAGAAAATAATGCTAATAATGCTTTAAAAGAAATAAATGTAGAAACGGACTAGAAAATCAAAATAAAAATAAAAAACAAACGGAAATAATAACAAAAACAAATAGGTGGGTTGCCTCCCACTAATCGCTATTTTTAACGTCGATAGCTCGACGGCTCAGGAGTGCAAGCACTCATGGTGGTTCTCTCGAGAATGACTCCTCGGTTGAACTTTTAGTAATCATCGTTTTCCATGACCACTTATCAAGCCATCTCACATATCCCTCACCTTTTCTTTTCTTTCTTCTGTGGGGTGGTTCATTCTTTTGAACTTGTGGTGGTGGTTCTGGATCTATCCTAAGTATCCTATTTTCAAGTTTGGGCTTAGTGATTTCATCCACCACCTCAAAGGTTAACCTTACCTTCTTAACAGTAATTATATCCCTAGTTTCACGGTCCTCTAATTTTCTCTTTTTATGCAAGACTTCCAACAAGGGTGCATTAGTGTGGATATTTTCCAATACCTCCACATATGTTTTAGATTGGTAGTCTATCTGAGCTTCCAGAAAACTTTTCGAGAAAGGAAACGGTGGGGTATAGGGATGAGGAATAACAATAGGTGTTTCCTTCTCTACCTCTTCTACAACCTCCCTTTTAGATGGTGTTGGAGGGTTTTCTCAATCTTTACTCTTTTCTCATCTGAACTTTCCTCAATCACATCATCACTCTCCTCAACCTCATTATCACTCTCCTTAGGATTTTCAACTTGTTTTTCACTACTAGTTGTTATAACATCCAATTTCTCCTTAGGGAAGGGTCCTAGAGGGTTTTGTTCAATCTGGGAGATTTGAGTCTCTAAGGCTATGTTGTGAGTCGCGAGCGACTCAACTGCAGTGGTTAGTTGCCTAAGGTTTTCGCTATTTTCAAGACTTTGTTTTCTAAACTTTTCGTTCTGGACAGTTTGTGTCTCTACAAAGTGCTCTATCAGAGATTCTAACCTAGAGTGAATTAGCATCGCATTGGAATCCTCCATTGATGTTTCGAAGTTGAAATCATGTGATTTTTCTGATTCTTCAAAGTGAGTTAGAGTCGCATTTTGTGTTTCCACAAAGCGCTTTGTCATCATTGATATTTCATTAAAATTTTCCATTAATATTTCGAGGTCGGATTTATAGGGTTCTTGAGTCTCATCAAAATATTGGGTGTAGTGATTGTAGGGGAAATTTGGTTGAGGATAAGTTTGGTTGGAATTATAATATTCTTGCGATTCCTTAAAACGTTGGGATTGGTGGTTAGAAAGGTAATTCAAGTGAGAATGAGTCTGTGACGCATTGAAATTCTCCAATAGTATTTCGAGGTCGGATTTATGGGATTCTTGTGATTCCTCGAAATACTCGGAGTGGGAGTTGTAGAAAATTTTTGGGTGATACATAGTAATTGGGACAAGATTTGTAGATGCAAAGGCTCGCTTCGGGAGTGAGTATTTGGCATACAAATCGAAAGAGGGTTTCTGTTGCCTAGTCTAAACGCGCAACAGAAGAATCGTACTTAATTGACTAATCAGTCCCCGGCAACGGCGCCAAAAACTTGATCGGGACTTTATAAGTCTATTGGGATACTAACTGCAAGTATATAGTTTAGTCGTTCTAGTTTTAAATGATTATCGAACCCACAAAGACTGAGGATCAATCGCATACGACCTAATGCTACAATTTGTTTAACTAAGCGATGAATATTTGGTTTTAGGAGGGAAATAGTTTAATTAAAAATAATAGTAATAGCTATACCGGTATGTGATAGTCGGACTTCGAGAATTCGGTGAATCGCTTGGCCTATAAAGTATTTCGGTAAAAACGAATTGTTTAAAAACCTGAGACATACACTCTCGTGTTCATGAAATAAGTCGTACTACTAAACCTAGTGGATGCACTTTAAATTTAATAACACTTTTTGAAAACAATTTGAGTTTAATTAATTTATTAAAACACTCTCGTGTATTTAAAAATTAATGTTTCGTTACCACTATCTGGATTGAACCCCAGCTCTCGCATGCAGGTTCTTGCCTTAATTAATTTCCCACTCTCGTGGCAAAATCGTGTTAATTATCCTCTCACTCTCGTGACAAGGGTAGTTAAATTAAACATGGAAATTGGAAACCAGAAATTGTTTTATAAATGTTTTTAACCAAGGGATCACTTAATTCTTTTGGTACTTAAGAGTCACATACCGGTATAATTAATTTAGTCAGACATAATATATTTAATAACTATGCAATTCAAAATATAATCCATAAAAATAATTGTCATAATACAAGAATGAATAAATATTAATTGCATAAAAAATCTGGAAATAATGTTGCTATGGTAATCTTGGATGTTACAAATTCCTTGCAGCTCAATCGAAATTAATAAATTGTGTTAATTCTTAAATGAAGAATTAACACTCTAAAAGTAATGCTGGAAATAGAAATTACAGTAGTGTAGAAAAAGCTCTAAAACAAGAAAATAAAATAATTGCAGGAAAGTAGAAATTTGGTTCTGGGAGAAATTCGTCGACCCTCATCCCTTGAACTACCACATATATATATAGAAGAAAATATTGCAGTTGAAAAAATCTTGGAAAAGGCTTGAGTGGAGTAAAAACAGGATGCATGGTTACTGAGTGGAGGAAATATAGGAGAACACTTCTGCCCTCACGTTGCCCACGTCTCCACTAATTCATAACGTTCCTCTTTATGCGTGTGACGGTCGTCACAGGTGGGTGACGGTCGTAATGCGCTTAAATAGCGCATTACGCTCGCCAGTGATGTGTGACGAGCGTTCTTTCTAGTTGGGGATGCGTTACGATCGTCACAGGGTGTGACGATCGTCACCGTTACAAAATCTGCAAACTTTGCAGATTTGGTTCCTTCTCTTCTGTTTCTTGTTGAGTTTCCTTCATGTGGACCTTTTTCATTGATTTGAGTTGACAAATGTTGTACCTGTGGAAAGACACAAAAAATCGGAATAATCGGGAGTTAGACGACTCAATGTATTATAAAAATTGGTAAAAAGCGTAGTATACTTTTTGTGTGTTTTTGTATGTTTTTCATCTACCAATGATTATGTTTGCTAGGTGTGATTCATTTGTGACCAATTATTGTTTTAGAATGTTTGGCATATTCTTTGTATTTAGCATTTGTTTCATGTTTATGTTATCATCGTAGTTTAGTGGTAAGTATGTTTCTTCGTGTGTACCGTTTTTCATTTGAACCACTGCATTTGTTTTCCGTTTTCAAAACCTGTTGATTCCTGATTCTTTGATGTATCATTCTTTGTTCTTTATGTTATTTGACTTTGTTTGAGGACAAACAATAGTTCAAGTTGGGGAGAGTTTGATAAGTGAAAATTGTAGCTATTTTATATATACTTTTTGTTCCACTTATCGACTTTTTATTGTTAATATCGTTGAATAAACCCGACTTTTATATAAATATATTTAGTTTGTATTTATTTGTGTTTTTGTGTACATAAGGTACCGTTTGATGTTTTCCCATTCATTTTATAGGTATTGATGTGTATTTGGAGCATGAGCAATAAAGTGTCGAAGACACGACTTCAAACGCGCGATTTTGAGCAATTCGTCATAGAATAATACTCAATATCAAAGAATAAAAATCATAAATTTGGTTTATATTTTGTCATTTTTAGAAAGAGCATTGAATAAGCTTTCCAACGCTTCGAACCAGGCGCGAATCATAGTTACGATTCAAAAGTTATGGTCGAAACAATGCAGGATGCTGTGCTGATTTTTCAACTTGCTGTCAACTTTCGCCGGGCGAAAATTTTGGTCGCCGGGCGACGCTAGGCAAGCTGTAGCGTGGGAAAAACGCTGTTTTTGGTCGCCGGGCGAAACTTTTTGTCGTCGGGTGATCCTGGACAGTCAGAAATGCGTATTTAGGGCCAAAAACACATTTTTTTGGTATGGTTTTGGGTATTTTTGACGCCAACTCCATCAAACTTCATTTTGTGATAGGTTTAGCTTAGAAAACAACGTTGAAGCTTGCATATGGATGATCCGGGGTGGATTTCTCATCAATCGGCGCTGACAAACTGGGAGATTTGTGGTTCATTTCTCTTCCTCTTTGTGTATTCTTTATGTGTTGAGTTTGTAAATGTATTTACTCTGAACTTATGTATATTTGTCTCCTATGGCGTTATATTAAACTTTCTTTATAAATCTTTGCCGATTTTTGTCCTGGATTTTTGCTCTGTGCTGGGTATTTGAGTTGTTATAGACATATACTGCTTAGATTCTTATCTAGGATGATTATCTGTTAGTTTCTGAACTCTAGAGATAGATTTAGAGCTGACATCTACTTGGATATTAGAGCTTGATGCCTCTGTGTGGTTGTGATGTGCTAAGAGATCTTCAGTGTAATTACATAGTTGTCTTCTGTGTTGTTGAGGAGGTAGAGAGATCATTTCCTTAGTGATACAGTCTGTCTCTCAATTTGGGTTGGAAATGACTTAGGTTGTGAGTGATACGTAGGGACATTGATGAGTATTGTTAGGTTGAATGTAACTGGTCGATAGATTTAAGTATGTGATGAGTAGATTATATGTAGGCTTGATAAGTTCTTTCTTAGTTTTTACTTTTTTTTACATTTATTTTCTGTTGATAATATTTTCTTTACAAAACCCATTCAACCCCAAATTCATTAACAATAATTTGTCGAACGACAATTCAATAATCAATCTCTGTGGACATGATAAATTCTCGGATAAATATTTCCAAAACTTTTGTTGCTTACCGCTCCAACACCACCACCATCTCCACCACCTGTAGGTGATCAGGACAGCCTCCTACAGTTTATTACAGTTCATTTAGATAACCTCATGGATTTGGTAAACCCTGATGGTGAGATCTATACAGGTTTAGCTAGGTTAGTCAACATAGCCCGTGGAGGGTCTATGTAGATCTGTTTTATTTTGGTTGTATTATATGTATATTTTGTGACACACATATTTCTTATTTATTGTATAATATTTTGGCGATTACATGTTTCAACTCGATGATGAACATAACATAAAACAGTATAACAAACATAAACCAAACAACTAAATATTAAAACCTAGGCACTACCATATGATTCTGGACGTTTAAGCATCTTCATTATGCCGTCGACAGATCTTTGAATCTCTGTATCCAACTCGTTGGACCTTTAGTTATCCTATGACAAAATGATTTTCACATGGTCTTCACATCTTCATCGGTCTTCAACTCAGTCAGGTTATATTTCACCATTTCATTTGTATCAATTCAGTGTTCCCGAAACTCGATCTTTGTCATCTTCCTGTTATCGTAATCAGGCAGCAGTTCATTTAATATGTCTTTCAAGTTGTCGAAGGATGTGGTGCCATCTGGAAGCTTGAATTCAACAACAGGGTTGTTTCCGTTGAAATATACTTCTGCCTTAATCAGAAATTGAGAAAGAGGCATTGTTTGAGATGTTTTTTTCGATAACATATGCTCCTATTTATATAAATGGCGATGCATTCTAGACCACACAAATTTGTCGATGCAATATGAACGCTCCAAAGATGTCGGCAAATCGACCGTTAAAAAAACTTGAATACATGAACTACCGAAAATTTCAATATATCTCAAATTTTTGATACTGCCTAGTAAATTTGAAATTTCCAAAATATCAGAAATTTCAAATATATTACCGAAAATTTGCATATATTGAAAATTTTATTGGAGTGTATTAGAATTTTTCGTTTGCACCGAAAATTTTAATAACTCTATCTAAAATTTCGTCTAAAATTTTATTTATAATTCAACAAGGATATTCTGGAATAAATTTTTTTAGGAATAACATGTATAATTTGAATGATGGGATGTTAATTCCACTTGTTTAAAACATATTATATATTTTTTCAAAATATTATAAAAACTTGAAAATGCTCCTTTGCATTATTTGGAAATTATTTTTGGGTATATATTAAGTTTTCTTGCAACAAATTTTGCTAATATTTTACACTTTCTATAGATACGCTTACAGTATTTTTCACATGTAATCGTACTAGAGGTGAGTTTCGTAACAAATTTTGGAAAAATATCCACGGTTTACTATTTTTTATGGATATACTTGCGGGTTTTTTCCCACAAACAATAAAATTCAAATTTTAATTTCGAGAAAAATATGTTTTTCATTTTTTATCTAAAATCATATATACAATATGATACAGATGTGTCTGAAATTTAACTTCCATACAAAAATATTTTCAAACATTTATTAAATTTGAAAGAAATGCTTAAGATATGATGTTTGTTTTACTTTAACTTTAATATAAATATATCCAACATCGCTATAGTTTATCATGACTCATTTATAATTAATATTAAAATTAATATAATGTCTTTTGAATCTTTAAATAAATGATTAAATGTCTTCTATTCTTGTAATAGTAGCGAGATTTAATTTACCTCTTGAAAAAATTTCAAAAAATTATTCCTCTAAAATTCAATCTCAAAAACCTTTTCTCATTCATCAAACATACACTTTCGACTTTGTTGTTATAAATAATTACTTTAAAATTAATTAATAATAAAATTATTATTATGTTAGATCCCGTATGTTGATAACATAGAAACCTAACTTTTAAAAATACATGACTGACAGCGGCACAATCTTATTTATTGTTATTCAATTTGAATCTTATATATATTGATGAGAACAATTAGTATAATATTTTTGTGGTTTTCAGAACTCTTTAAGCTTAACAACATCAATAAAATTTAGATCCAAAAATTGGTCATACCTACATCAAATGTTTATGACATTAACCCAACACCACCATTTGGAAATCATTTCGTGTTTTTCAATGTCGTCTCTCAAATATACACGAACTCTACAGTGAAAATTATCCAGTTTGACTAATTCAATTTAGAATCTTTCCTATAAGGTATGACCTGTTTGATTATATTGTTGGTGCAAAACCATGTCCTTTTCAAACTCTACCAAATGTTGCAACCACAAATCCTGATTACACTCATTGAATCAGTGAATATCAACTTATACTTCATGTCATCATCACATTTGTTGTTGCAACAGTTGTTAGCCATATCGACATTGTCACCAACACCAAATAAGCTTGCGACATTCTCAAAACCATGTGTGTTGGAAAATCAAGGATCCTTATCTTGGCTTTAAAGCAACACATCTCCACTTTTGAGAAAATAACTCAATCAATGGAGTCTTACCTTTAAGGTATTAAATTTGTTTCCGATGAGTTGTCTATTGTTGCCAATCCTTCTTTTTAAACATATATGTTTATTTAAACCTTGAATAGTCTCACAACTGAATATCGTGAGAATGCAGTCGCTCTTCGGAGCAGAGAAAATCCCATTTATAGCGGTAAAAAGATGAGACTAATATATTGATAGACTTAACTCACAATGTGAAAGTTGCCACCACACTTTATTGTTTCCAAGAGGAAGTATGAAAAGAGCTAATAAAACCTAAAGTAAATAAAGATCTAGATACTCGGACCGATTATGCAAAGGGAAGGTATTAACATCTTAAACATCTGTTGTACTCAACGGGATCCACTATGTTTGTTCTAATCAAAGGGGAGTGTTATTTAAAGCTTTAACTTGCTAAAAGGAATGCATGAATGCAAAGTATATACAAAAAGAAAAGTTTTTTATTAATGTGTCCACCGCGGTTGAGAACCTTTGTGCCTACGTACCCTCTTCATGCAATGAGAGATCAGAGCACTCGTAGTTCACCTTAAAAGGTATTTTGGTTTGTTGTGTGTTTTTTTAAACAATGCTAACGAAGCATGTCCTTTTTGAAAATGTTAAAAGAAAAAGTATGAAGGCAAAAAGATTTGAATTGGTTGTGTTTTTGTTATTTGTGAAAGGAGTTTGTGATTTAAAATACACAAAAGACTGTGAATGGAGAAAGAACAAGCTTCGGGAATGGACCCACTCATCCTTTCCCATTGCTTAAGGCTCATGGTAGTGTGATTCTCATCATTAGTTGTTAGATGTTTTAAAATTTGAAAAGAAAAGAATGTTTTAGTTTTAAATGAATGCAAAAGACAAAGACTAATCAAAAGGGGATCTCAATCTTATAAGTTGTCATGCTTGTGGACCTAAAGTTGGGATAAAATGGGAAATATCTACCTAAGTTAGCATGCAAAGATGGATCTATGATAAGGTTAAGGAAACTACCTACTCGTTTTCATGCATGGATTCAATCCTAAGGTCTACTTTAATTCAATCTCAACCAAGAATGGACTAAAGAAAATCTTATGGGAACATGTTATTCACACAAGAAAGAAGAAGAGAGGGGATAACAAGCATTTATGAACTCAAGAGAGCAATCAAGGGTAAAGACTTAGCATACAAAAGCACTTAAAGCATACAATATGGGAGGATAAATGAGGCAAAAAACAACATCAAATAGAAATCAACCAAATAAGTCATAAATATGTAGAAATAAATGCCAAGTATGAACCAAAGATAGGTCAAGGGAATTGTTCTGGACTGGGCCTGCTCTTGGCCCAACTCCATGTGAGGCCCAATTTAATTATATCGTCCAAAGCATGTTGGAATAGGTTTGCCCTCGATTGCGTCGGGCAATAACTACTCCCCACAAGGAGATAGCCTCGCCGCACGGGGATGAGCCCTGTTTACCCTTAGGAAGATCACCACCGGCCAGGAGGACCTCGAGGTCACGCTCCAATCCTCTCTTAGACCAATAATTGTCCTATCACACGACCTCTCAGCCAGTGGGAGTATCCACGACGAGAAGAAGCACCTCACGAGCATACTCTCTAGAGGGATGACTATCAACGTCTTCGAGTATCACAAAGTCTTCGTGGCCCCAGAAAGATCGCTTCCATATCCTCCTGATCTTGCGGAGGAAGTCATTCAGGTAGGGGATCACATGTGGGTCCCCACTACTCATGTAGGACCTGGTAGTCTCCATGTTGGGCCTGCTTGAGCATCCTAATGAGGATACCTTGGTCCAGCGCTGGGGGCTATAAATACCTTTCTCTTACGAGAGGGTCAGGTATTGAACATTTCTTACTCTCATACTTGCTTGCTCATTCAGAAACTTACTTTGGCATTAGAGTATCTTGCAAGCACCCCCCACCTCACTCTCAACTTCAGCTCGAGCTAGCTGTGACGGTCCATTCTGATCAGGTAAGATCAGTGGGGCCGACTGTGGGAAAATTGCTTCCCCGTCTTCCATTCAAACAAGACTAAAGCTAATTGCACTCATCTGACTGTAACGGCTGATCAAACAGCAGAAAATAACATGAATGTATGTCTCGCTGACGCTAGTAATAACGTTACTGACAATAACACCAGCGTCAACAACACTAGTCTTGTTGGCCATAATGCTGCTCCCACTAGTTTCAACGCCAGTAACGACATCAACACCGGCCACACCGGCATACCCGGCATATCAGAGTACAGAGACAGGATGACTGCCTCATCATCGTCACTGTCCCAACGGCTCGAAGACGATCAGTCACCTCCTCATAACTACCAACCCAACCAGTTCCAGGAGGTACCCATTCCCGCCGAAGTATATGTCACGACCAGAGCTATGTGCGCGGCGATAAACCAAATGAAATATTTGATCTTCTCTCAAGGAGACAAATTGAGGGCGCTCGAAGATGCTCGGAGATCCACCAGAAGGCATAGGAGGCCTCAGTCCACTCCTCCTCGCCAGATAAAGGAACGTCCACAATCTCCCCCGCAGAGACGCAGGAGGGACGCCTCCCGAATCCCCTCTCCCTAACCAATCAGGTGACGCCCCGTGTTGAAGAGGGACCAGTCCGTAGATACGGGGAGACGCGATCATATCCCTTCGCATCAAGAGTAAAGACCCCCTAAAAACAGAAACAAGGGAAGTAACAAACGACCACACCGCCCGAAGAACGCTTTGCGCGACCAGGGCCACCATCGTAACCACCACTATAACAGATCTCCTTCTCGCTCACCAGACATGAGTGACGAAGACGACCCCCGTGGTCCCTTGTTACAAGCTATGAAGGCAACCATCCCCCCGGGCATAGAGAAGCCTCCCCATCTGAAGGAGTACGACGACATTGCCGACCCAGTCGACCATATAAACGGGTTCGAGGAAATGCTCCATTATCATAACATCGGGGGACCAATCAAATGCCGGTTGTTCCCCACGACTTTGAAGAGAGTTGTGATGGGTTGGAATAAGAGTCTTGCCCCAGGTTCAATCACCTCCTGGAAAAATTTGAAGAACCAGTTCATCAGTTTGTTTACTGCTTCACGTCGACATCTAAAGAATGAAGCAGCCCTCGAGGCTATCGTCCAGAGACACGATGAGGCCCTCAGGAATTCATTGATCGGTTCAACCGGGAGGCCATCTAGGTCCCCTGCACTGACCATATGAAGAGAAACTTTCTCGAGAAGGGACTCCTTCCGGGCACATAATTTAGAAAATTCGTTGGCATCGAACCACCACGGACATTCGATGCCCTCCTCGAGAAAGCAAGAGCATACATGGACTACAAGGAGAGGGAAGCGGCCAATAGAGCCTGAGGCCCCAGGAATCGTGGATCAACCAGCAATCCGTGACAACAAGACTCCGGCCCCCTCGACGAACTAGCGAGAAGAGGAGGGATGATAAACCCCGAGATCCTCGCAAGCAAAGAGGACCCTCGGGGAGGTTCATCGAGTACACTCTGTTGACGGCTTTCTGCGAGCGCATCTTGGTGGAGTGCGCTAACATTGACTTCAAGGACGGGGGCGTCAAGCGTCATCGCCCCGCTCTAGCCAAGCTCGGGGTAGATTGGAGCAAATACTGCCAGTATCATCGAAGTCATAGACACCTAACCGAGGACTGTGTGCATCTCAAGGATGATATTGAGACCCTCATCAAAGGGGGGTGACTCAGGAAATATCGGCACGACGACGCCCCTCGTCGAGATGCCCGTGATATGAAGGAGATTGAAGAGGATACCTAACCATCAGATGAGACGGTCCCCATCCAGACAACATTCTCCGTTACGAGACCGAAGGACTTCTATGTTCCCGGAGATATTGAAGAGCCTCTGACCATACACAGTAGGTGGGAAAGGTTCCCCTCCACCATGGTCATACATGGCGAGGGATTCAATGATATAACCATAAAATCTGCGAAGAGGAAGTTGGACGAGCTGATCGACACCCCCCCCCCTCACAAACAGTGACCTTCGAGAGGGTTAAGGGCAGATCAGAACCGATTACCTTCAACCTCAAAGAATTGCCCATAGGGGCCCCAAACTTAGCCATCCCTCTTCTGGTTAGGGCGAGAATGGCTAACTTTGACATTCACCGTGTTCTGGTCGACAAAGGGAGTTCCGTCAACGTGATGTATAGCCAGATCTTCCAAACCCTTCAGTTCGACGACTCCCACATGTCACCTTACGTGGGGTCCGACTTGTAGGGATTTAACGACTCGACCTCAAAACCATGGGGATACGTGGAGCTCATGGTCACCTTCGGCGAGGATACTTCCACCAGGAAAGTCAAAGTGCGCTTCCTGGTCATCGACTTCCCATCTATCTACAATTGTATCCTAGGGAGACCAACACTGACAGAGTTGACCGATGTTCCCTCCACCGTCCATATGAAGATGAAGTTCTACATAAGGAGAGGGCGTCGCCACCATTCAGGGAGACCTCGCAGCTGCCCGAAGATGCTTTAACAAGGCGGCCAAGGGAAAAAGTACGACCGACACTGGAACACGGCCCACCAAGAGAGCTGCTACGACACGACCAGAGCCACAACGACCAGAGCAACTTGCCAACAAGATAGAAGAACAGAGGGCCCCTCTAAAGGTCGACTCAATCTCGCTGCACACCCGTTTCGACCAAGATGAAGCACTTAACGATGAGCAGGGACTCCTCCGACATATTCCAGATGGAGATTTTGAGCACGTCCCTCTCAGTGAAGACCCGAACAAAGGGGTGGAGATTGTCACCAGACTCCCCAGCCTGGCGAGGAAATAAATCAAGGCTTGTTTAAGGGAAAACACAGATCTATTCGCGTGGAGCGCCACAGAGATGCCCGGATTCGACCCTGAGGTCACCTATCACCACCTGGCCATTAATCCAGCCGCTAGGGCAATAGTCCAACATAGGCGTAAGCAGTCCCCCGAGAAAAAGGAGGCTGCTGAAAAAGCTGTAAAAGACCTCCTACAGGCAAATTTTATTTCTAAAGCCCGGTATTCAACTCGGATGTCAAATGTTGTACTTGTCAAAAAGAATAATGGAAAATGGCGTATGTTTGTTAACTATACCAATCTTAACCGGACATGCCCCAAATATGCATTTCCTTTGCCTAATATTGACATATTGGTCGATAATTCAGTCGTCTATAAAATTCTATCTTTCATGGAAGCCTATTCGGGCTACAACCAAATCCCAATGACAATGAGTGACAAACATTTCACCGCTTTCATGACCAGCTCGGGTAATTACTACTACAACGTAATTCCCTTTGGTCTGAAAAATGCAGGGGAAAAATACCAGCGGATGATGAATAAAGTCTTCCGCAACGAGATCAGAGACATGCTCGAGGTATACATAGACGACATGATCGTCAAATCTCGAGAAGACACCGATCATGCTGCCTACCTAAGGAAAGTCTTCGCTGAAGTAAGGTAATGTAGAATGAGGTTCAACCCCGAGAAGTGTACCTTCGAGGTTATGGCGGGCAAGTTCCTCGATTTTTACCTAATAGAACAAGGAATCAAAGTCAACCCTGACAAGTGCCAGGCATTCTCCGACCTCCCTACACCTAATTCAAAAAAATCAATACAAGTCCTGAATGGCATGCTCGCCTCGCTCTTCTATTTTGTGGCGAAATACGCTTAACACGCCCTTCCATTTTTCAAACTCTTGCGCAATGAAGCAGCTTTCGAGTGGTCCGAGGAATGCGAGCAAGCCCTCCTCCATCTCAAGCAGAGCCTTTCGCAACCGTCGATACTATCATGACCGCTAGATGGGGAGACCTTGTTCCTCTATTTGGCCGTCTCTATCGAGGCCGTCAGTGTGGCCCTCATTTGCGAGACTCCTGACGATCAAAAACATGTGTATTTCACGAGCAAAGTGCTTTAGGGACCCGAGGTAAGATACCAACAGATCGAAAAGGTGGCCTTGGCCCTCGTCATTGCGGAGAGAAGGCTCAAATATTATTTCCTCGCACACACGATCGTCATACGAATAGACCAGCCCGTGAGACAACTCCTAGGCCGACCAGATATGGCAGGTCGAATGCTAAAGTGGTCCTTGGATCTTTCGGAGTTCGACATCCAGTACGAAAGTAGGAAGGCCCTAAAGGCCCAAGCTCTGGTCGACTTCATCGCAGAGATGATCGCTCACAATGCTCCCGCAGGGAATGAACACAAGTGGACCATCTTTGTGGATGGAGCCTCCAACTCGTCGAGGAGTGGAGCTGGAATTCTCCTCGAGAACGAAGAAGGAGTGATGATCGAACACTCTCTCACTCTATCCTTCCCGACCTCGAACAATCAGGCTGAGTATGAGGCCCTTCTTGCGGGACTAAGACTAGCCGAGGATTTGGGTGCCCGAGAGATACAAATTTTCATTGATTCCCAACTGGTTGTTGTTGCGACTGGTTTTTTAATCAAGAGTCACCACTATTAGTTTTTATCCTAAGGAAGGGAACCTAACAGAAAACCCTAATTTGTGGACAGAGATTCTAGGTTACGGACTCAATTAGACGAAAGGAAGGTGTTAGGCACCTTTCATCCACCATGTTCACAAGGATATTAAGCTCTAGGTTTAGGTTTAGGGTAAACAGGGTTTTAAGTTTTAATTAGCAAGACTCGCCAAGATTTTAGATCGCGTGCCTATGTCTCCTCTTATGAGGAATCATAGTCTCAATTCATAGTTCGTAGGGTTGATGTCTTTTAGAGGGTTTGTAAACATATTTTGAATCACTTCGCACTCGGTCGGGAGTAGTGATTGCGGAGATTTTGACTGAGTACGCAGTAAGCCAAAATCAGTTTGAAACCCTATTTGCAAAAATAATGTTGGTTAGCTTAATTTGTTCGCGAAAATAGTTTGAGGTTTGTTTGTATTTTTTTAATCGTATTAGTTGCGGAAATCTTGATTAATGCATGCAAAAATTATTTGTGTTAATATATAAATAATAATATTTGCATATACTAATTAATAATATATAGAAATTAATAATTGCAACAACTATAATTATTATGAAAATATAATAGTAGAATATACAACTAAATAATTGTAAAATAAAATAAAATAATATTTACATATAATAAATAATTATTAATATATGGTAACAAAATTAATAAAAATAATTATAATTATTAATAAATAATTAAGAAACATAATATAAATAAAACATAATATATAAAATATGATATATGAAATATAATATATAAAAAACTATAAAAGAAATAAGTAAAAATAATAATTGTTTTGAATAAACCTGGGGGGATGCAGCTTCTGAAGGACCAGTAAAATAGGGGGAGCTATAGGTAGACTGGCTAAGCCCAAGACAACCCAAACAAAAGGGGGGGGGGGTGTAGTTTGTTTGGTCGCTTAGTAATTCAGGGTAAAGGGGGGTACGGAACTGAATTGGGCTAGGCCCAAGCGTGGTTAGCAAAGGGTCTGACTGATTGTGTGCGTGAGGGAGTACGGGGCCTATGGTGCAGGCTTGGCCTTGTGGCCGCCTGATCCAAATCTGATGGCACATAAACGAATGAACATACTTGTTATGATGGGCGCGCGGCATGGAATAATACTGACTAACATTGCTTTATTTCTTTTACACGTTTTTGCCACCAAACAAATATGACGCTCCATTTGTTTTCTCTCCCATGCCATTCCCTGTTCCCCTTCACTCGCAAAACCTAACCCAGATTCTCTTTTCTCCAACCTCATCATCCTACCATGGCGGCGCCGAAAGAACAAACTCCATCACTTGTTAATTTATCATCCTCTAACAACAAAAGCTAAGGACTCTTCCTCTTTTCGCGATGTCGTTTTGGTTCTCCAACTTCAAAAGGTCTGGTTAACCCCTTTTTCTCCCTTTCAATTGCAGGTTCTAAGGGTGTTATCCGGTAGTGATGAAGGTGCGGCGGGGTACAGTCAAGCAACTAGGAAAGGGAGGCAAGCGGTGATAGTTGGCGATGAGGGTGATGATGTTCTAGGGTGATTAGGGTTTTTGATCTAGAAACTCTAATCACCTTCGCCTATGGATCTTCATTTCAAAGGTTTTATCCCTGTCTCTGTTTCCTAATTTTCCTCTTTTTTCCTTTTGTTCTTATTCTGTTCAACCTTTTCCCTTAGCCCCCCCCCCCCCTCTGTACATCTCCTTCTTTATCTATATATAGCGTAATTTTTAGGGTTTTTAGAATTCAGTTAGAAATCATTTGTAATTGATTGAATATTGAATGTAATTGGATTCGTCAGGATGTTATGGATATGGATTTGTTTTAGAATCTTTAGATTGTATCTGTAATGAGCAATTTTGGATTCAATTTGTTAACAAGATTTTCAGATTCTGTTAGATGTTGGCCTTTGATTTTTTTTGTAACTGACACTGCAAGATTTGATTTTTTTCCTCCAATTTTTAAGATTCGCTTCCATTTAAATCTAGATCTGCGTTTAATTCAGTATCTTTTTTTCAGATTTGATTTGGTTTTAATGTTACTGAGATTCTGAGATTTTATTGGATTTGCTTTAGTATAATTGGAACAGTATCTGTTGGTAGCAAAAGCGTGCGTTAATCTCGATGGATTTGAACAGTAGTTATTCTTACTGATCATTTGGGCCTGTGTGTGTTTCCATCCCTTAGCCCAACCATCAACCTTTTTATTACAGCCAACAATGCTCTAATAAATTGGGCTTTTGCTCCCTGTATTACTTTTTTCAAACAGTTTTTTTACTACACAAAAACCCTTAATAAAATCAAGTTAATTAATCTCTTTTAATAGAAATTATCAGCCAGTAGTACTAAATAAAACATCATTTATTTATTACAGTTTTTTATTACAACAGTAACACACAACTTTAATAGCACCTAATGGGCCTAAAACATAATGGGCTTATAATTTGTATCAAATCCAAAATAAGACATAATTTTTAACAAAACAGTTTACCCCCTTTTTAGTAACAACTGAAGTAAATTCATTTTAACCAGTTGCAAAGAAGAATTTCCTTAAAAAGGTGATGATAATAGCAAACACTTCATACTAATTTTCTACAACAAATCCGCAATAGAAATGACAGATGGATCAATTTCAGAAACCTCAATGGGCCTGTTATTTGTAGCTACACCCCCTATTTTTACCAAAATCAACTCAACCTACACAATTTAAACTTGAGAGGGCTTAACTTAACTTCAACCTCCCTACTTAATAATTTAGAATTTTACAGTTACTCCATTAATTTTCATTAACGGATCGCATGGTCCGATGGCCAACATGCCTCGCGAATGGATTCACGAACACGCGAGTATTTCTGATTTAGAAAGTCCCTATTTTTCTGATTTAAAAATACTCCCCCTAGCAAGATAAAGACAGACCATCAGATACTGTTGTACTGTCTTTAGTTAAATATTTTCTTTATTTCAAAAAAATATAATCGTCGCGGTAGGACAAATTTGGGATACGACAACTGCCCTTATTCAATTATCTTTCAATCGAGTAGCGTGAGAAAACTCGAGTCTTGCGCATTCTGATTGAAAGTTTATTGAATACTTGAAGTATCCCCTAAGTTTGTCCGACAAACATAAGGTTATACTGATGTAGCATACCCTTATAAGTCTCAAGGAAATAGGCAAAGCTGATGATGTATCGCTTACCCGAGTTTGATAACGAGGAAGATAGTGCAATTCTGTATGTCTTGGCTTATTCACCCATCTGGAGGGTGAGTATAGCAATGATTGATGATGCATGGCTGCTTGAAGACTGAGGCTATGGGTTATACTTGCGAATCGCTGCATGACGTCTGAGGCGATGTTTTGAGCATGAATTCATTGCGGCTCAGAGGCTATGTATTTGAGTCTGAAGAACGCATTACGGCTTAGAGGAAATACGTTTGAATTTGAAGAACGCATTGCGGCTTAGAGGAAATGTGTTGATTTGGATAATACGCATTGCGGCTTAGAGGCAATGTGTTTGAGTTGGAAGAACTCGTTGCGGCTTAGAGGCAATGACTTTGATTTGGAAGAACGCATTGCGGCTTAGAGGCAATGTGTTAAGTTTCGAGGGTACATCGCGGCTTAGAGGCATTGTTTTGAGTTCTGAGGATGCATTGTGGCTTAGAGGAAATGTGTTGACTTGTATGATACATTGCAGCTTAGAGGCAATGTGTTGAGTTTCCGGATGCATTACAGCTTAGAGGCAATGTGTTAGGTTTGCGAGTACATTGCGGCTTAGAGGCAATGTGTTAAGTTTCCTTTTGAGCATCGCAGCATGAAGTCTGAGACGATGATCGGTATGACAAGAGGTATTGTTGCTTGAAGTCTGATGTAATGGATTAGAGTTTGCAAATCACTGCGTGAAGTATGATGTGATAAGCTAAATTTGGTTTTGAACATTGATGCATGAAATAGGTTAGAGTATTTTTCTTCTGAGCATCACAGAATGAAGTCTCAGGCGATGGTTTGTGTTACGGAATAAAGGGATGTACATTGCTGCATGAAGTCCGAGGCAATGGTCTGAGTTTGGGTAATGCATTGCAGCTTAGAGGCAATGTGTTGATTTGGACAATATATTACGGCTTAGAGGCAATATGTTGATCTGGAAAGATACATTGCGGCTTAGAGGCAATGTGTTGAGTTTTGCAAATACATTGCGGCTTAGAGGAAACGTATTGGGTTTGGATAATATGTTGCGGCTTAGAGGCAACATAATGGGTTTTGAGAATGCGTTGCGGCTTAGAGGCAACATATGGAGTATTGAGAATTCATTGCGGCTTAGGGGCAATGTAATGAGTCTTTGAGAAGATGTTGCGGCTTAGAGGAAACATATGGAGTTTAGAGGATATATTGCGGCTTAGAAGCAATATACTGAGTTCTGTGAATACATTGTGACTTAGAAGCAATGTGTTGGCTTGGAGATATGTTGCGACTTAGAGGCAACATACTGAGTTTGTAAGGAGCTCATCACTGCAGGAAGACTTAGGTGATGGGTTGAATTTGTCACGACATGAAGACTGAAGTGACGGGTTGAGTCGTAGGAGAAACATTGCATTGGTTGACCCTTAGATAGTTGAATCGAGGGTGAGATTATTTGTCTATTTGATATGCGATACATGTGTATATATGCGTATTGAGTGTTGTATGTATGTGACATGTATGATGTTCGACATTGATATGAAGCTCTGGATATGTATGTAAAAATGTATAATGTATGCTTGAGATATGCAAAATGTGTGTATGTATGAAATGTATGCATGATGTGCGTATGCCTCGAAATGTTATGCGGACTATTTCCGGCATTCTCTCCATTGGCTTAGAGTTACCAATTCCTGGCGTTGTATGTTGTGTCATCGTAGCATTGTTGAATTTGAATGCGATGGACAAAGTTAGCCAAAGTTGAGCATTGATTTTGTATTGCGGGTGTAGACGTAGACATAGGCATAGGTAATGGCGTATACGCAGATTTTCATGTAGGCGTAGACATAGACATAGATAATGGCCTAATGCATAGATTTGTATGCAGGCGTAGACATAGGTTATGGCCTATGCGTAGATTTATATGCCGGTGTAGACATATGTATGTGGTCTCTGTAGGCGCGGACGTAAGCGCAGATGTATGTAGATTTGTATGTTGTAGGCACAGGCGTAAGCGTAGATGTATGTAGATTTGTATGTTATAGGCGCAGGCGTGAGCGTATGTAGACTCGCATGTCATAGGCACGGGCGTAAGCGTAGACGTATGTCGATTCGTATGTCATAGGTGCAGGCGTGAGTGTATGTAGACTCACATGTCATAGGCACGGGCGTAAGCATTGACATGTGTAGAATTGGCAGGAGTACACCTGTGCGTGGGCGCATGTGCAAATGTAGACTTTGTGTTGCAAGCGTAGGCATAGGCGCTGACATGGACGTAGACTCTGCGTAGGGACGTAGGTATAGACTTGGTATTATTGAGGGAGAGCATATGCATGGGTGCGGACGTAGTATTTTTTTTGCATCGCGAGTGTAGACATAGGCGTAGACCTGGACACATGTATGAAATTTGTATCGTAGACGTAGGAATAGACATGTGCATGGACGCATGTGCGGACGTAGACTTTGCGTTGTAAGTGCAGGCATAGGTGCTGACATGGACGTAGACTTTGCGTAGGGACGCGTAGATATGTGCATAGACTTTGCATTGTTGAGTGTAAGCATAGTCGCAGACATGTGTATGGATTTAGAATTTTTGGGTCGTGAGCGTAGATATGCATATATACAGGCGTAGTTATGTGTACAGATTCGCAAGACGTAGGAGTAGCCATGTGCGTGGACGTAGACATGGATTTTCTTTTGATATATTTATACCCAAAATAGTTTTTTTGATGTTGTCAAATGCTTTTATTTTGTTAATCCCCCGAAATGATTTCAAGATAATATTCACAAGTAATAATCGTAATATTTTGCAAACAAATATGAGAAAAGAAAAAAACGCAATTTGAAAAATGCAAAGGAAGCAAGTGTTTTATTAATATGCCATCTGAATAGACGAGAGTATAAGCTACAATTCCTAGAAAGAGGTAATTGCAGAACATTTTAAAAAACTGTAAATGGCAATAAAAAATGATAATTGCTATTGCTGTGCCCCAATATCCTTTTAATGATCTTATCTCCTTCGCTTCTGAGTTGAATGATCCAGGCCTGTCTCTCATTTCGTGGTTTGTAGTCGCAATTCTTAGATCGCAGTCTTTTTGTTCTTTATTTCTTTTTTGAATGATCCCTTATTTTTTCCTGGATTGCCCTTTCGGGTTTTCAATCCACTGGGATAATTTTTTTGTTATATGCCCCTAATTTTTTCCTGGATCGCCCTTTAGGGTTTTCGATCCACCGGGACGTTCCTTTTTGCCTAAGTCGTCTGTTTAAGGTTTGAGCTTAGCAAGCTTCTTATACGTAGTATTTTTTAACTGCGTCTGAACTTGTCAGGTGCAGTAGTTCTTCCCCATCCATTATTGTGGGGATAAGACCACCACCAGAGGATACTATTTTGACTACATACGAACCTTTGTAGTTGGGGGTCTGTTTACCACGCGAGTCGAGGCGAGGTAGCAGAATCTTCTTGAGTACTAAACCATGTTGTGGTTCATCTTGTACAGTATACCGTTACTTTGAAAGAATTACGAGGCTAATTTTTGTGGAGTTCATTTGTCGATACTAGAGGCATATTCGGGATGTCGTTATCTTTCGAGGCACATCTTGATGTTGTGATACCAAGGCTTGTTATATTGTTATTTTTTTAATAGAAAGGAAATGTGTGGGCTCTTCGAAGCGTCTTTTTGTGATGCACGGTTCGTGGTTTGACCAAGTCATTTTGAATATAGACGATATAGTTGCCAAGGCATTTTTTTATTCCCTTTTCGTAGGACGCGACTGAAAAATTATCTTCGTGAATTCCGCAGTCGGTGTTAAAACATGATCTTGATAGGGAATCAGTTTTGGATTGTTAATATCCCGTTCACCCTTGAATTAGAATATGGCTTGTGAGCATTCTTTGGGGGGAGTCAATACTTCCCCTATATCGTACCCTAGTGTATTAGAAGCCTCGTCGAACATGGATACCCAACATGCCCCTGGCTCGGGTTCTTCGTCAGATCTTGGTATTTCACAGTTGTTTATTTTCACGGCATTGTCTGTATTCGACTTTGGCCTGTTTCTGTAGATATGCGCAATAACTTGATCAACTTCTTTGTGGCTTCGTTCTTTACATTGCCCCTTAGCTTGGTTTCTTCCATGTCCTCCCCTATACTCAGATTAATGGTCTTGATAGCCTCTAGATACGATTGCGTATTATTATCTTTTTTTCCCTCGCCATTTTCTCAGAGAGTTCAAGATCTTTATCATCTTCCTCTTTAATTTGGTTTATAGGAGCATCAAAATTATATCGGATCGCAGCAATAGCATTATCGGTGGTTTTGGGCATGAATTTGCACCTTTACCATGTTTTGGTGCAGCTTTAGTATTTGAAAATTTGAAAATGCATATGCAGAGAAAGTATTGCCATTTTAAAATTAAGACATGAATGCAAAAGAAAGACATGGATCTTGATTGAAAACAAAATATAACTTTCATTAATCGTAAATATTGTCTGAAACAAAAACGGGGAAACCCTTACAAGCAACCCCTATGTCTCGAGCTTGACATAGGTTCTTTCGAAAACAAGAAAAATTAATTAGGAAAGAAAAAGATCTCAGGAATCTCCACGGTCGTCCATCTTTTGATGTTTTCTTTGGGCGCAGTCTTGGATGACTTTGATTTCCCCTTTGATGTTGGCCTTATTGGATATCTTTTCCATATGTCCGCCATGCACTACTCCGTTGTTGACAAAGGTCTCGTGGATTAGAGAAAAATGTGCTTCGCCCTTCAGAGTAGCTTTATATTTTTCTTCAAGGTATTGTCCGAACTAGACTATCCCCTGGTTTCCTAGCCTTTGTAGAGTACTTTCGAAAGCTTCATTGTGTTCTAGCGGGAGTCCATATCCCAACCGATATTCTTTCAGCGAGTTTATCAGAGCCTTTTCTCGCCTTCCCCAGAGTCGGTGGCTACTTCGATTGTATTTATTGTTAGCCTTTAATCTTCCTTCCAAGGCTTGGTATTGATTCACCACTGATTGATTATCAATAGCATGAGTACCAGTTGTCTTAGAGGGCACTTGGTTGGCATCCTCTAGGTCGTGATATCCGTATTTTCGGTCCAAGTAATTGTCTACATCATTGGTCGGAATCTGTAGGGTATTAGATGCCCCTGCCTTTGGCGGCGGTAGGAAAAACCCTTCAGTTTTAGCTTCTTGTTGGGCCATGACGGACTTTGGGATTCCTGCTTCTGGCTCTTTCCCTGGTTGGTGACAACTTGATGCACCAATAGTTTAGGCTACTTCCTCGAAAGCTGCCATGGGAATCTGGTCTAGCCTATCAACAATGTTCTTCCAAGCCAGAAGAACTTGACTCAAATCTCCTCTTACGTCGCCCTTTACTTGGCCGAGGTCCTCTTTGCATGCCGCCTGCGTTTCCTTAATTTGCTCCATTTATTTTTGTTGATAAGCCCTTGTTTGATATGGAGGCCAAGGAGGTGGCGATCTTCTTCTGCCAACGGTTCAGTTAGAGACATGTTTGTGGAAAAATGAGTTTTGGCATGATATGCGGGTGTTCGTGAATGTAGGAGTGCGTATGAATGTGAATGTCTTATTCCTTTGGGTATATACTTGTCCTTTATTATTTTACTCGGCGACTATCTTTAAAATAGATACGCAAACAGTGTGTGGAAACAAAATGCCTTTATTGAAGGTAACGTAATTCAGATATTGAAAAATATTACCATCCTTTAGCCAAAACTTTATTTGCGTGAAATCAGGCAGCCAAGAAATGAGTCTTCTAGGCGTGCTTGTAGATATCTGCTTTTGAAACCATCCACTGTTGCTGGACAAAACTTGAGAAAGTCTCCAGCATGTTATTTCCCTTTCGTGGCCTTGATTTCAGGCATGTTTGGCGTGTCGACGCGGGCAAGTTGTTTCCTTCGGTATCCATTTTTTAAAGACAGTCACCGAGACCTTGATTTTATTTTTATCTTTTATACCCCCTTTGAATAAAATAAATGTAGGGTGACGAATATATGAAATTCATGCTAAATATATGAATGCGTGGGTGTAGGGTCGAGTGACAAGATTTCTGTAATACATACCCCTATAAGGCAGGGATGTATGGTTCAGTGATGGGGTTTTGTTATAAGTACCCTTATAAGGTAGATTCCTTAGTCTTGACCTATAGTTGATCTACCCTCCCAAAAGGTGGTTTCCTTAAGGGTATCATGAATAACACCGGAGGGAAAAGGCACAAGGGCCTCCCTTAGGTGGAGCCTCTTTACGGACTGAGACGTCTGTCTCAAAGTCGTGAAAGGTCTCATCATGAGATTTTGGGTTAAGATCGTTACAAAGAGTCATGGGTGACCTTCCAAAGTCCTACTCGTCAAGAAGATATTTCTTGATAAGTATTCCTTTTTCGGAAGTTCACCGACTCTAGGCGAAGTCGTCACATAAACTCGTAGGGATGATGTACCCCCTAAGATAATAGACTAAAGTTCTTGCTAAGGTCATTTGAGAATATCTTTTCGAAATAAAAACCCTCCACATAGTATATATGATCATTAGAAAAATTGACAATAAATAAATAACACAATAAATAGAATTAATGCAAATAAATAAATAAAGCAAATAAAAATAAGAAACCCCAAAAATACCTAAACCTAGGGTTAAGGAGAATTCCCCAGCAGAGTCACCAGTTGTTGCGACTGGTTTTTTAATCAAGAGTCGCCACTATTAGTTTTTATCCTAAGGAAGGGAACCTAATAGAAAACCCTAATTCACGGACAGAGATTCTAGGTTACAGACTCAATCAGACGAAAGGAAGGTGTTAGACACCTTTCATCCACCTTGTTCGCAAGGATATTAAGCTCTAGGTTTAGGTTTGGGGTAAATAGGGTTTTAAGTTTTAATTAGCAAGACTCGCCACGATTTTAGATCGCGTGCCTACGTATCCTCTTATGAGGAATCAGAGTGCCAATTCATAGTTCGTAGGGTTGGTGTCTTTTAGAGGGTTTGTAAACATATTTTGAATCACTTCGCACTCGGTTGGGAGTAGTGATGCAGAGATTTTGACTGAGTACGCAGTAAGCCAAAATCAGTTTGAAACCCTATTTGCAAAAAGACTGTTGGGTAGCTTAATTTGTTCGCGAAAATAGTTTGAGGTTTGTTTGTGTTTTTTTAATCGTATTAGTTGCGAAAATCTTGATTAATGCATGCAAAAATATTTTAATGCAATATACGAGAAAATAATATGTACATGAATTTGAATAAAAAATTATTTATGTGTTAATATATAAATAATAATATTTGCATATACTAATTAATAATATATAGAAATTAATAATTGCAACAACTATAATTATTATGAAAATATAATATAATAGTAGAATATACAACTAAATAATTGTAAAAAAAAGATAATAATATTTACATATAATAAATAATTATTAATATATGGTAACAAAATTAATAAAAATAATTATAATTATTAATAAATAATTAAGAAACATAATATAACAAAAACATAATATATAAAATATGATATATGAAATATAATATATAAAAAAACTATTAAAGAATTAAGTAAAAATAATAATTGTTTTGAATAAACCTGGGGGGGATGCAGCTTCTGGACCAGTAAAATAGGGGGTGCTATAAGTAGACTGGCTAAGCCCAAGACAACCCAAACAAAAGGGGGGTGTAGTTTGTTTGGTCGCTTAGTAATTCAGGGCAAAGGGGGGGTACGAAACTGAATTGGGCTAGGCCCAAGCGTGGTTAGCAAAGGGTCTGACTGATTGTATGCGTGAGGAAGTACGGGGCCTATGGTGCAGGCTTGGCCTTGTGGTTGCCTGATCCAAATCTGATGGCACATAAACGAATGAACATACTTGTTATGATGGGCGTGCGACATGGAATAATACTGACTAACATTGTTTTATTTCTTTTACACATTTTTTCCACCAAACAAATAACACGCTCCATTCGTTTTCTCTCCCTCTCCATTCCCTGTTGCCCTTCACTCGCAAAACCCTAACCCAAATTCTCTTTTCTCCAACCTCATCATCCTACCATGGTGGCGCCAGAAGAACAAACTCCATCTCCTGTTAACTTATTATCCTCTAACAACAAAAGCTAAGGACTCTTCCTCTTTTCGCGATGTCGTTTTGGTTCTCCAACTTCAAAAGGTCTGGTTAACCCCTTTTTCTCTCTTTCGATTGCCGGTAGTGATGAAGGAGCGGCGGGGTACGGTCAAGCAACTAGGCAAGAGAGGCAAGCGGTGATAGTTGATGATGAGGGTGATGATGTTCTAGGATGATTAAGGTTTCCGATCTGGAAACTCTAATCACCTTTGCCTCTGGATCTTCATTGCAAAGGGTTTGTCCCCGTCTCCGTCTCCCAATTTTCCTCTTTTTCCTTTTGTTCTTATTCTGTTAAACCTTTTCCCTTAGCCAGCCCCATCCCCTCTGTTCCTCTCCTTCTGTATCTATATATAGCGTAATTTTTAGGGTTTTTAGAATTCAGTTAGAAATCATTTGTAATTGATTGAATATTGAATGTAATTGGATTCGTCGAGATATTATGGACATGGCTTTGTTTTAGACTCTTTAGATTGTATCTGTAATGAGCAATTTTGGATTCAATTTGTTAACAAGATTTTCAGATTCTGTTAGATGCTGGCCTTTGATTTGTTTTGTAACTGACACTGCAAGATTTGATTTTTTTTCTCCAATTTCTGAGATTCACTTCCATGTAAATCTAGATCTGTGTTTAATTCAGTATAAGTTTTTCAGATTTGATTTGGTTTTAATGTTACTGAGATTCTGAGATTTTATTGGATTTGCTTTAGTATAATTGGAACAGTATCTATTGGTAGCAAAAGCGTGCGTTAATCTAGCTGCATTTGAACAGTAGTTGTTCTTACTGATCATTTGGGCCTGCGTGTGTTTTCATCCCATAGCCCAACCATCAACCTTTTTACTACAGCCAACAATGCTCAAATAAATTGGGCTTTTGCTCCCTGTATTACTTTTTTCAAACAAATTTTTTACTACACAAAAACCCTTAATAAAATCAAGTTAATTAATCTCTTTTAATAGAAATTATCAGCCAGTAGTACTAAATAAAACATCATTTATTTATTACATTTTTTTATTACAACAGTAAGACACAACTTTAATAGCATCTAATGGGCCTAAAACATAATGGGCTTATAATTTTTATCAAATCCAAAACAAGACAAATAATTTTTAACAAAACAGTTTACCCCCTTTTTAGTAACAACTGAAGTAAATTTCTTTTAACCAGTTGCAAAGAAGAATTTCCTTAAAAAGGTGATGATAACAGCAAACACTTCGTACTAATATTTCTACAACAAATCTTCAATAGAAATGACAGATGGATCGATTTCAGAAACCTCAATGGGCCTGTTATTTGTAGCTGTGCCCCCTATTTTTACCAAAATCAACTCAACCTACACATTTTAAACTTGAGCGGGCTTAACTTAACTTCAACCTCCCTACTTAATAATTTAGAATTTTACAGTTACTCCATTAATTTTCATTTACGAATCGCATGGGCCAATGGCCAACATGCCTCACGAATGGATTCACGGACACGCGAGAAATCGTATCATATAATTGCTACGTTTTAATCCATTTTTATAATGCATTAATCCATTTAACTCCTGATTGTTCAGAGTTTTTATGTCTTTTCACAAGTACAACATGTTTCAAATCAATTTAGTGAAAAAGATCATATGAAGAAAGCTAACATGAAAATCAGAAGAAAAGGAACTAATCTGCAAAATTCTGCAAATTTTAATGTTGTGACGGTCGTCACACATCCATTACGAGCGTAATGCGCCCACACCATGAAGAACGCTCGTCACACATCATTGACGAGCGTAACGCGCTATTTAAGCGTATTACGACCGTCACCCCTGCATTACGACCGTCACACGCGTAATTCAACGTCATGAAGAACAAGAGACGTGGGCAACGTAATGGAAGGATTCTTCAACTCCTACAATCTCTCAACCTCACCAACGCCCAGTCCTGGTCATTATCCAATAAAGAAGTACCAGTCCACGTTCCTATTATTTCTTAACTGCCAATTTCTCTTCTATAAATAGGAGAGATTTCAATGAAGAAGGGACACATAATTTTTTACAGAATTTCTTGCGGAAGCCCTGCCAAATTTACGAACCATCAGTTTGCATTTTTTTGTTCCTGTTTTATTTCCCTTTTACCATTTAATAGCTATTTCTAACATTAGGAAATTGCTATTGTAGTTAGAATTTATTTTTAGCCTCATAATTCGTTTCAAGTTCCGATTCCGAAGGTTCCAATCTTGTCGACTTGTGGAAGAGGGAGCTTGAGGAATAATATTATTATTCAGGTTTTTAATTGCATTTAATTTAATTTTAATACAATTTGTTTATGTTAAATTATTTATTTATTTATCATGAATGTTTTATTGTTTCCCGATTATATTTCCTGTCTGTCTGTTTCAAGTACCATGACTAGCTAATTTTCTAGAGTCGGGATGTGATAATAGTAACTAAACGGATTAAATTGTTCCTAAGCTAAAATCTAAATTAACTTAATTTCTGGCTGTGACTTTTTATAATTAAAATCAATCTTTTTGTTACGAGAGTAAGAAAAGTAGAATAGGTTAGGATCGAGACCACCAAAGTGTGAGGTTTTAACCGGATAGCTAAAGTTAAGCATTTGATCTAAATACAACGAGAGCGCTTTAAAACGAATTAGATTTTATTAAGTTTTCAAAGAGTATTTTCTAAGCACTTATGGGCTAGCGAGAGCAGGCATAGGGCTTTAGGGGTATAATCCGAGATAAGACCACAAAAGTGTGAGTTGAGGGTTTTTAAACTGATAGTTTATATAGAACCATCTAAGTTAAACATCTTTATACGCTTAGGTTCGATTAAATCCACTTAGGTTCACTATATTACATACCGACTGTTTTATTATTATTATCCCCTTAATTCGATTTAGTTTTCCTCTCCTTTAACCTCCAAAAAACCAAACGTGACAACATCCGCCTTAGTTAAACTAGAAAAACTTTATAGCACTAGAGTGATTACAAAGTCCCTGTGGGTTCGACATCTTTTTATTACTACCGCGATAGGCTGTGCACTTGCAGTTAAGATACCGTTAGGCACATCAATCCGATCGCACCACATCAAGTTTTTGGCGCCGTTGCCGGGGACTTTGATTTAGTCACTAGTGCACTCATAAAGTAGTACTGTATAGACTAAGACAACTATTTATTTTTCCCTCTGTTGTATGCCAAATACTCGCTCCCGAAGCGAGCCTTTGCATCTACAAATCAACGATATCGAGCACTATCTTAGAGTAAGACGCCGAATTCAAGAATACCATGATCTTAACAATCTTCCTCCGACTAAGCTTCCTGATATCTCAATCCCTGAATTAATTGAAGAATCGAAGATGGCTGACGTACCAAATCCACCTCGTGCTCTTAAGGATTATGCAGTTCCTTCTCAAGCGGAGCCCCACAACAGCATTGCCTCTCCTGCTATCGCTCGAAACGATTTCAGGCTGAGACCTTCGCTTTTATCCGCCGTTCAGCAGAACCAATTTTCTGGATCTCCTACTGACGACCCAAACCTACATCTGTCAGTGTTTGTGTAGTACGCAGACACTGTAAAAGTAAATGGTGTAAACCCCGAGGCGATACGATTGCTCCTATTTCCCTTTTCTTTAAGAGACAGAGTCGAGCATGGCTCCAATCTCTTCCTTCAAACTCGATCACCACATGGGATGAGTTGAAGAAGGTATTTTTGGCTAGATATTTCCCACCAAGCAAAACTGCTATGCTTAGAGCCAACATCAATGGTTTCAGACAAAAAGATAACGAATCACTCTTCGAAGCGTGGGAACGCTATAAGGACATGATCAGACTCTATCCTCATCATGGTTTAGAAGAATGGCTGATCATTCACACGTTCTATAACGGCCTCTTGTACAACACAAGAATGACTATAGACGCTGCTGCTGGTGGCGCATTGATGGATAAACTGTATATCGAAGAAAATCAACTTATCGAAAGCATGGCTCAAAACCATTATCAATGGGGAAGCGAAAGAGCTAATATGGAAAAAAACTCAAACAAAAGGTGGCATGATTGAAGTGAATAGTCTGGATCAAGTCAACGCTAAAGTGGAAGCCCTCACCCAAAAGCTAGAAAATCTTACTACCTCTCCCGCAGCTACCGTGGCTGCAGTAGCTCAAGCTTGCGATCTATGTGGTCTTCAATCATATCCTGCTCCAGAATGCCCACTTCTAACAGGAGTTCCAGCTGAACAAGCGAATTACGTGCAGGGAAACCCTTATAGCAATACCTATAACCTTGGTTGGAAGAATCATCCGAACTTTTCATATAAAATCAACAATGCGTTGTACGCACCTGGACAAGCTCCTGCCACGCCACCTGGCTATCCAAAAGCTAACCCAAATCACCCCAATAATGGACCTAATACATCCAATTCCCCTAGGAAATCTAATCTTGAAATCATGATAGAACATTTCATTGCTTCTCAATCTTAGACTAATAAAGATGTCCTAAATTAGAATTTACATACTAATGAGCAGATTAAACAATTATCTAGTAAAGTTGACGCTTTGGCTACCCATAATAAGATGCTTGAAACTCAAATTTCACAGGTGGCTCTACAACATGCATCTACTGCTGCCCCAACTGGATTTTTCCCTGATCAACCACAACCTAACCCAAAAGGACAAGCTAACGCTGTAATACTGAGAAGTGGAAAAGAACTTGACGAACCTGTTGATCCAAGACTCGAAAATCCAGCCATGTACCAAAAGTAGAACAAGCCAACTGAAAATGAGAATGAACCAAAGGAATAGGAAAACGAAAACCAAGAGGCAGTGGAGAAAGAAAAGCCTTATGTGCCTCCACCACCCTATAAACCGCCGATCCCGTACCCTCAGAGACTTACCAATTCCAAAACGATGGGCCAATTCAAGAAATTCGTTGAACTTCTGAAACAACTGAATATCACAATACCGTTTACAGAATCTATCACTAAGATGCCCTCGTATGCTAAATTTCTCAAGGAAATCCTATCTAACAAGAAAAAGATAGAAGACAACGGAACAGTTACACTTACTGCTGAGTGTAGCGCTATTATTCAAAATGATATGCCCCCTAAGTTAAAAGATCCAGGTAGTTTCTCTATACCTTGTAACATTGGAAAGTTTGTCATAGACAAAGCTCTATGCGACTTGGGAGCAAGTATCAGTGTCATGCCCCTATCTATTTGCAAAAAAGCTGGAGATGGGAGAACTTAGACCCACAAAAATGCCCGTTTAATTAGCTGACCGATCAGTTAAATACTCTGTAGGTATACTAGAAAACGTTCCAGTTAGAATAGGTCAATTCTATATCCCGACCGATTTCATAATCATGGACATTACTGAGGACTCAGTTACTCCTATCATATTAGGAAGACCCTTCCTAGCCACAGTTGGAGCTATAATTGACATGAAGAAGGGCAGACTGACATTCGAAGTTGGAGAAGAAAAAGTGGAATTCATCCTCACTGAATTCTTACAAACACCAGCCATGAATGACACATGTTATCTAATCGACGTTATAGACGAGTGCATAAGAGAGATGGAAGCGGAACAGACCACATACTCTAAAATAATGAAAATCCAAACCCCTATGATATTCGAAGACGACAATTGGCGTGAACCATACCAAGATGATAGTCTAAGCGAAAGTCTAGCACTTACACCTGATCATATGCCATGTCCAAAGAAGCCGGGTTTAGAATTAAAAACCTTACCCAGGAACCTAAGATACGAATTCCTAGATACCAAATGTACGCGACCAGTAATAGTCAATTCCAGTTTAGGAACGCTCAAAATTGAGAAACTTTTAGACATCCTAAGAAAGTACCCGACTGCATTAGGTTATAACATATCCGACTTGAAAGGAATATGTCCTTCAATTTGTATGCATCGTATTATGCTAGAAGAAGATTGCAAAACCTCTAGAGAACCTCAAAGAAGGATTAACCCAATCCTTAGCATTATAGTCAGAGATGAAATTAAGAAGCTATTGGAAGCAGGAATCATATATCCGATATCCGACAGTAAATGGGTTAGCCCAGTACACGTCATACCGAAGAAAGGAGGTATCACTGTTGTGAAGAATGCAAAAGGCGAACCGATAATGTAAAGAGTGGTAAATAGGCATAGAGTATGCATTGATTATAGGAAACTAAACAAAGCTACTCAAAAAGACCATTTTCCTCTACACTTCATAGATCAAATGTTAGAGCGATTAGCCAAACATTCCTACTTCTGCTATCTAGATGGTTATTCCGGATTTTTCCAAATTCATTTTCACCATGATGATCAAGAGAAGGCTACATTCATATGTCCCTATGGAATGTTCGCTTATAGACGAATGCCCTTCGGATTGTGCAATGCCCCAACAACCTTTCAACGATGTATGATGTCAATCTTTGCAGATTTCATCGATAACATCATGGAAGTGTTCATGGACGACTTCTCTGTGCGCGGTCAAAGTTTTGAAGGATGCCTATTAAACCTAGAAAAGATTTTAGAAAGATGTGTGAAAGTAAACCTCGTGCTTAACTGGGAAAATTCCATTTCATGGTCAGAGAAGGAATCGTACTAGGACATGTTATATCTAACAAGGGAATTGAAGTCGACAGAGCTAAGATAGAAGTTATAAAAGAACTTCAACCACCTAAGACTGTTCGATAAATATGAAGTTTTTTAGGACACGCCGGTTTCTACCGACGATTTATCAAAGATTTCTCGAAGATCACTAAACCACTTACCGGTCTATTAATGAAAGACGCTGAGTTCATATTCAATGAAGATTATCTTAAAGCATTTGAAACTTTAAAATCAGCCCTCATCACCGCACCAATCATGCAACCACCCGATTGGAGATTGCCTTTTGAAATCATGTGCGATACGAGTGACTACGCCATAGGCGCAGTTCTTGGACAAAGGAAGGACAAGAAAATTCACGCAATCTACTATGCTAGTAGAACGCTAGACTCAGCTCAAATGAACTACGCCACAACTGAGAAAGAGCTGTTAGCAGTTGTCTTTGCGCTTGACAAATTCCGTTCTTACCTAGTAGGAGCAAAGATAATCATCTACACAGACCACGCTGCTATCAGATATCTACTAACTAAGAAGGATGCAAAACCAAGACTCCTCAGATGGATCCTACTTTTGCAAGAATTTGATATAGAAATTAAAGATAAGAAAGGAACGGAAAACATTGTAGAAAACCACTTGTCTAGATTAGAAGGTATAAAACCCGAACAAGTACCGATTAACGACGATTTTCCGTATGAACAGCTGATAGCACAAATAAGAAGCGATCTAGCTCAATTGGATCTAAACAAACCAAAAGCCAAAGAAGCTGTGGAAGTGATCCATACAACCATGGGATTGCAATGGTATGCCGACATAGTCAACTACTTAGCTGCAGGCGCGCTCCCACCAGACTTAACTTATCAACAGAAAAAGAAATTCTTCCATGATCTCAAATATTATTATTGGGATGAACCTTTATTATTTAAAAGAGGACCGGACGGAATTTTCCGCCGATGCATACTTGAAGAAGAAATAGAATATGTTATCTCTCACTGTCATTCATCTCCCTATGGCGGACATGCAAGCACTTCTAAAACTTGTGCAAAGATCCTACAAGTCGGCCTATTCTAGCCTAATCTATGGAAGGATATCCACATCGCTATTAAAAAATGCGATCGGTGTCAACGCACCGGTAATATTTCAAGACGCGATGAAATGCCTCAAAGAGGAATACTAGAAGTAGAAATCTTTGATGTTTGGGGAATCGATTTCATGGGACCTTTCCAATCTTCTTTTGGAAACAAGTATATACTCGTGGCTGTCAATTATGTTTCAAAATGGATTGAGGTTATAGCCTCTCCTACAAATGACACATGGGTAGTAATTAAGCTCTTTAAAAACACAATATTTCCAAGATTTAGTGTTCCTAGACTTGTCATTAGTGAAGGTGGATCCCATTTCATTTCAAAAATATTCGACAAATTATTATCTAAGTATGGGGTCAAACATCGAGTAGCAACACCGTATCATCCATAAACCAGCGGACAGGTCGAAGTCTCGAACAGAGAAATTAAATAAATCCTAGAGAAAACTATCGCCATATCTAGGAAAGATTGGTCACCTAAGCTTAACGAGGATTTATGGGCCTATAGAATAGCCTACAAGACCCCTATAGGAACTACACCCTTCAAGCTTGTGTACGGAAAGTTCTGTCATCTCCCGGTAGAATTAGAGCACAAGGCATATTGGGCAATCAAAACGCTCAATATAAACTACACAGTTGCTGGAGAAAAGCGAATCCTCGACTTGAATGAATTAGAATAATTGAGATTAGACGCTTATGAGAACGCTAAGATATACAAGGAAAGAACCAAAAGATGGCACGATAAGCGCTTATCCCGGAAAGAATTCAGTGTGGGAGACGTTGTGCTACTATTTAACTCTAGACTTAGGCTATTTCCTGGAAAACTGAAATCCAGATGGTCTAGTCCTTTTGAAGTTACAAAAATATTCCCTAGAGGAGCAACGGAAATTAAGGATAGGAATGGTGACCCGTTCATAGTGAACGGACAACGATTAAAATAATATCATCATATTGAGAATAGAAACTATGCGAATAGTCTAAAACTTTTAGAATTACCCACTATTTCCCTTGAATGATCTACTGCTAGACACTATGTTAGGCTTATGGCGTTAAAAACAGCGCTTAGTGGGAGGCAACCCACCTATTTGTTTTTGTTATTGTTTCCGTTTGTTTTTATTTATTACTTTTGATTTTATTTTCCGTTTCTGCATTTATTTCTTTTAAAGCCTTATTTTCATTATTTTCTTTTCCATTTTTTCCTAAAAATCTTTATACAACTGCTGCTGATTTTCAAACAACTTTATTCGCTACAGGTTTTCTGAAAAAGTCTTTTTCTATCCTACCTTCTCCCCTGATTTGTTTCCCCATTTAGTATTTACTATGGAAACCACTTTTAGAGGAAGGAACCAAATGAGGAGATTTGAGGAATTGTCACACAGGAACATTGGTATGACTTTGTATTATGATGAACCAACAATGGACACTTTAGGTATTAAGGATAGTGTCCTTTATCTGTTTAACCAACTGGGATGGGAAAAATCCCACATTAAGCATAAGTTTATTACATACTGCGAGCTTACCCTTGAATTTTTGAGCTCCCTAGTTCATATACCTGAGCGCGGTTTCGGAACTAGAAAAGGATTTATAGCTTTCAGACTATTCGGTATTGAATTCATTTATAACCATAAAGAATTAACTGACCTTCTAGGATTCCCTAGCGAACCTTTTGCTTTTACTACCACCCAGGCAGAATTAATGGATTTCGAGCTAGATTACTTTTGGGGAACCTTAACCGGAAACTACCACCTTGAGCCGGATAGCATGGACAATAATGAAATACACAACCCCGCTATCCGCTATTTCCATAAGATTCTAGCCCATACTGTATTCGGAAAAGAACAGAACCGTACTGCACTGTCTAAGGATGAGATGTTTTTACTACAATGTATGACCCAAGGCCGACCTGTTAATGCTGTGAGATTAAAGAGCAAGAATCTTACCAAGTGGAAGATAAGCCCATTGCTTCTTCAAGTTAATGAGCTTAAGAAACACAATAGGCTTGATCCTTGAGGTTCAGAGATAATAAAATGAGTGAGAAATAACAGTTGGCACGAGAGAATTGAGAAAACTTGAGAAAACTTTATAATGAAGAGAAAATGCTAGATCGGTAATAGAGAGTATGAGAAGCATGTCTAGGGATTTTGAGGGTATGAGTGGGTTATATAAAGTGTATGGAGTGAGTGTGATAGCTAACTATGGTCAGAATTTGAGTGGAGGACAAATTTGGAAGTTTTGGCCAAAATGAAGTGTTGTGTGATGTGTGTCTTTTGCTTGGAAATGGCTTGGATTTTTCCTGTGTTTTGGGAGCCTTGTGGGGTCAGAAGATGATGCACAAAAGATGAACACATGGGGTGGTGAGTGGAATGAGTTATAAGTAAATTTCTATATTTGGAAAATTTGATGAAAATAGTACAAAGAAGATGCATGGGCTTGCATGAGTGTATTGGGGAAGTAAATTTAGTGCATATGGACTAATCATGACTTTTGGGCAAGTTGGAAATTGTTCATAATGCAAGAAATCTCAAATTGGACAAAGTTGGTGACTTGTCTTGGCATAAAAAATGACCAAAATCCTAAAATTCATAACTTCCTCAATTCTCCAAAGAAATTTGAACCAAAATGAACCTTTCTTACAAGCTAAATAACTTCTTCTCCTTTCACTTTTTGGACATGAGCTTACAAAGACAAAGTTGTAGATCTTGGCTTCCTCTTTCCAATGATACAAAGTTTGCATATTTCTGATAACAAATGAGGACGTTATGGTCATTTGAAAATGAAAAAAAAAAGCTTGAAAATTTTATAACTTGAAAGAAATTCTAAGTGTTTAAGATTTCTTCTTTGACAAGTTGTCTCAAATTCCATCAATTCTCATGATTTTCTTCAATCAATGATCATGTAAATCAAAATATGAACTTTGACCTCATTGTTGAACAAAAGTCCTCTTGGTCAAACTTTGACTTTGTTGACTACACAATTGACTTTTCCACAATTCGATTGATTTATAATCATCTGAGCAATTGCAACTCTTCTAATTAAAATTGATGATCAACCTTCCACCCTACACACTTAGGCGCATATAAAATACCATAGAATCAAGTCTTGCTCAAAGAATTATAAATAAACTGATTTTATCATAAACCCTAGTTTTAATTGAAAAAGATAGGAGATGATGTCTCAAGTTCAAAATCCTAGTTCCTCTGGTCATGATGGAGAAAATTTTGAAAAATGATGTCTTGTATGATGATAAGATGATAATGCTTCAAAGACATTTCCCAGGGAGGTATCACACACTCAAATAAACAAAACCCTAGCTCAAGGATCAAATGATAGGAGAGTGTTGAACATATTCAAATCCTTGCAAACTTCATTCATCTGATGGAGTGGTAGACATATTAAGATGTCTCGAGGCTTAAGAAAACTTTGTGGCTTTAGTGAACATAATCATAGAGCCACTGATATGCATGAGATGTATATGAGATTATAAGGGATCTTAGGCGGAAAATTACGGTATAATAGATGCCCTTATTTAAGTGTCTTCTATCTGTCGATATGAAGGTTAAAATCTTTGTCTCGATGCGATTGAAGATACTTAAATACAAAAACAAACCCTATTGTTGGACCTAAGATACCATGCGATGCTTATGATTATGAATGTAAAAGACGAGCTCCATAGGGGAAACAAGACACCACTGGGAAGAACAAAAATAATGTAGACAAACCTACGATACAAGACAAACTAAGAAAGAGGGTTCAACCAGGAAAATAAATCATTGGGGAACGACACGGCTATGGGGATACCTATGAATGGGAAAAACCAAAATCACAGTTAAAGAATTAAAATGCGAAGAAAGAATTCAATGGGAAATTATTAACAATACAAGCCACAAGTCGACAAGGAAGTAATCTTTAAGAAAGGATTTCTAACTTGACTGGGGAAAGAAAAGTTCACTCTGTTGGAGAAAAATTAACTCGACTGAGGAAAACAGGACTCAACTCTACTGGGGTAAAGCCTAAAGAGGATACGAAGGAAACAAGATAACATCATCTCAATAACTAGGAATAATACCGACTCACGGATGAAGGTAGAAAACCAAGATAATACCAACTCACAGATGATGGTAAACTACCAACCCACAGATGAAGGTAGACTACCAACTCACATATGAAGGTAGAAATATCTCAACTTTATTATGGTAAGGCCCAAAGGAGAGAAAGTGGGGATACAACCCCTATTGAGGACATAAGTCTAAATGGGTGGTATGTGCCAAAAGGAGGTGAATACCATTTATCAAAGGTCTGATAGTCTAACAATGGTAAACAACCAAAAAATGTGAGTGTGAATACCATCTATCAAATGTCTGATAATTTAACAATGGTAAACAAACAAAAGATATAAGAGTGAATACCATATATCAAAGATGTGATAGTTTAATAATGGTAAGACACAAAAATTTGAATGAATACCATCTATCAAAGGTCGGATAGTTTAACAATGGTAAACAAACAAAATATATAAGAGTGAATATAATCTATCAAAGATGTGATAGTCTAACAATGGTAAGAAACTAAAATTGGAATGATTTCCATCTATCAAAGGTCTGAGGAAACAACGTCCTGCTTCAAGGCTTAACTTCTTTGGGAAAGGAAATGTCATTTGAGAATAAACAAAGCACAATCCTATAACAATACTCCATAAAGATGCAAGGATATAACAAACATCCTCCAAACTTCACTAGGACGTAACACACGAATTTCACTAGGGAAGATAATATCACATATGCTGGGAAAAAATCATAATGCACTACGAATAATGGTTGCATAAACTCCGCTAGAGATGATCAAAGAAACTTCATGAGGATTACCATAGAAAAGTTCATGGGGGAAAACAATCTTAAAGAGAAACATCCCCCTTGGTTTACATGGGAAACTAAGAAGTTAACACCATAGCAACAAGTCAAAGTTGTGGGGATTTTAAATCAAACTCAATACACACGGCGAGATAAAACCCAAAAGTTGACAGCTATCAACACCTCTTAGAAAATATTCTGCTTCTGACCCACTACCTGGGGAGCATATAGAAGTAACAATGTCATAACCGAGAAGGAGTAACATCATGCAAGAGATTCTATATCAAGTCCCAACATGAAGGGAGAAAAATTATAACAATTGAGCAAAGCTTCGTAACTCTACAATCTCCGCTTGATCACAACCTTGTTAGGGAAGAGCAATCACACTCAGCTGGATAAATCTGAATCAAGACTTAACTGGGGAATATGGGATTATAAACCCAACACCACATATCAACTTGGAGGAAATCCACTATTTGATTAACAATTGTAGAGGGAACCATAGACACATTTATGAGAGTAACTAGAGGAGACTCCTTGAAAAGGATGAAATTTCATGCCCTTGAAATTGTTCATTCTTGGAACAACTGCTTTCATCCCTTTGATTAACGAAATCGAGGTAAAAACATTTTTCAAATTTTTCAAAAACACGTTTTATTATTAATTTCTTTAAGTCTTTTTGTTTTAAAAATTATTATCAATAATAAATGAAATTTTTGCAAGCAGAATAAAAATAAGATTTGCAAATAATTGGATAAAGGCTCAAACTTTATTAATATAATGATGGTATGCAAATGGAAGAGCTCCATAGATGATTACAAAGTTTAGAAAATGGTAAATACATGGAAAAGGTACATTGAAGTACAATGACCGCTATTCTCCCTAACAACTTTGAACTATTGTGCATAGGCTTTAGTTGAAGAGTGATGAGAACCCATGGAAGATTGTTGTTGGGACGATTAATTCTTGTCGGATGTAGTTACTTTTCAAGAAATCCTTAACTTTTTCCTAGATTACCCTTGCGGGTTTTCAACCTACCGGGATGATTTATTCTGCTTATGTCTCTAACTTTTGCCTAGACCGCCCTTTCGGGTTTTCAGCCTACCGAGACGTTCATTTTTGCCTAAGCCACCCTTTTGGGTTTTCAAATTAGTGAGTTGTTCTTTTATTTATATAAGAGAATTATTTCTTGACTGCATCAGCATCCATGGAACATGGGAACTCCTCACCATCCATAGTTTCAAGACTTAATGCATCGCTAGAGAAGACTTTCTTGACAACATATGTGCCTTCATAATTAGAAGTCACTTTCCCCTAGAATCAACGTTAAAATACATGATCCTTCTGAGCACGAGGTTGCCTTCTCTGAATTCACGAGGTATAACCTTCTTATCAAAAGCTTTCTTCATTCTTTATGATATAACTTACTATTACACAAAGCAGTCATTCTCTTCTCTTCAATCAAATTCAACTGGTCAAACCTGTTCTGGACCCATTCATCCTCTGACAACTTGATTTCCATTATCACACAGAAAGAGGGAATCTCAACCTTGATGGAGAGAACTGCTTCCATGCCATACACAAGAGATAAAGGGGTTTCCCCTGTTAAAGTGCAAACAAATGTACGATACTTATGTAAAGAAAAAGGGAGAATTTCATGCCAATCCTTATATGTAACAACCATCTTTTGAATGATCTCCTTAATGTTCTTATTAGCAGTTTTAACAACCTCATTCATCTTAGGCCTGTAACGAGAAGAGTTATGATGAACAATATTGAATTCTTCATAAACCTCCTTCATCATCTTATTATTCAAATTTGAGCCATTATCACTAATAATCCTACTTGGCATACCATAACGATAGATAAGATTATTCTTGATAAATCGTACAACCACTTGCTTGGTCATATTATCATAAGACGCCACTTCAACCCACTTGGTGAAGTAATCAATTACTACCAAAATGAAGCGATGCCCATTTGAAGCCTTGGTTTCAATCATTCCGATCATATCAATACTCCACATAGAGAAAGGCCCTGGGGAAGAAATAACATTGAGAAGTGTTGGAGGGACATGAATCTTGTCAGCATAAATCTGACACTTGTGGCACTTCTTCGAAAATTTTTAACAGTTAGATTCCATTGTCACCCAATATTAACATGTCCTAAGCATCTTATTTGCCATTGAATGTCCATTGGAATGGGTACCAAATGAACCTTCATGTATCTCATGCATTAACATGTCTGCTTCATGTTCATCCACACATCTGAGCAAGACCATGTCATAATTCCTTTTGTATAACACATCTTTATTGAGGAAAAAGCTACATGCCAACCTTCTCAATGCCTTCATGTCTTTATTTGATGCCCCAAGTGGGTACTCCTATGTCTGGAGGAAATGTTTTATATCATAATACCAAGGTTTATCATCTGATGTCACCTCTGCAACAAATACAAGATCTTGCCTATCAAGACGTTGGGTTTTGATCTAAGGTACATCATTCTAAGAGTTCACTTGGTACATGGAAGACAATATGGCTAAAGCATCTGTCATCTGATTCTCGTCTCGAGGAATGCGATGGAATTTAACTTTATTGAAGTTAAAAACCTCCTCGCATAATCGGGGTGACGAGTCTCCATTCTCTATTAATCTGATTTATCACTAAAGATGAATCACCATATACATCAAGAATCTTGATCCTGAGACCCATAGCTTCTTCAAGACCCATGATACATGCTTCATATTCTGCCATGTTATTTGTACAATCAAATGACAACCTTGAGTGAAAGATATATGAGACCCATGGGGGTGATAATCACAACACCAATTCCTTTACCATAAGCATTCACGGCTCCGTCAAACACCATACCCCATCGGGATTCAAGATCTGGAACTTCTTCAGGAAAGGGTTCGCCATAATCTTTAACTTTCAAGTGCATCACGTCCTCATCAAGGAAATCATACTTAACAGATTGATAATCATCAACTGGATGGTGAGCAAGGTACTCTGCCAACACACTTCCTTTAATAGCCTTCTGAGTACGATATTCAATATCATATTCAGAAAACAGCATCTGCCAACGGGAAATCCTTCTAGTAAGAGGATGCTTTTGAAAAATTTACTTAATTAGATCCATTTTGGATATTAACCAAGTAGTATGATTCAACATATATTTCCGCAGACGCTTCGCATCCCAGGCCAAAGCACAAAAAGTCTTTTCTAGCATAGAATATTATGACTCATAGTCATTGAACTTCTTACTCAGGTAATAAATGGCGTATTCTTTTATTCATGTTTCATCTTGTTGTCCCAAAATATAACCCATAGAATTACCTGTTCAAGCAGATACTCTTTAATGCTTTTAAAAGCCTTTTGACAATCATCTGTCCATACACAACCCTAATATTTCTTTAGAAGCTTGATGATTGGATCACATGTGGTAGTCATGTGAGAAATAAACCTGGAGATGTAATTCAAACATCCAAGGAAACCTCTGACTTGCTTTTCAGTTCTTGGTGCAGGCATTTCTTGAATTTCCCTAACTTTATCAGGATCAACCTCAATACCTTTCTAGATGACAATGGAACCTAACAACTTTCTAGAACGAATACCAAAAGTACACTTATTGGGATTCAAGCCGAGGCGGTACTTTCTCAAATGCTGAAACAACTTCAACAAGTCTTCCAAGTAACCTTCCTCAGTTTGGGATTTAGCGATCATATCATCAACATATATCTCAATATCTTTATGCATCAGATCATGGAATAGGGTTATCATAGTCCTCTGATACGTTGCATCAATGTTCTACAATCCAAAGGGCATCACTCTGATAGAAAGTTCCCCAGGGTATGATAAATGTTGTTTTATTCATGTCCTCAGGAGCCATTTTAATTTGATTGTATCTGGAAAATCTGTCCATGAAAGAGAACACTTTGAATTTTGTTGTGCTATCTACCAAAGTATCTATATGTGGCAATGGGAAATCATCTTTTGGACTAGATTTAATACGATGGAAGAACTGACTTGGTTGTTTTGCGTTTTATCGCAATTGTCGCGGATAGCAAGAGTCACCACTGACTTTTCTTTTATCCAATAAAGGAAAGGGTGAAAAGTACATGAAAGACCTTTTGAGAATTTTCTTGAGTTCGGGGGGTAGGTTATGAAAAGGGAAGGTGTTAGCACTCTTCCCATCTGTAGTTATCTACGGGCTCTTAGTTGATTGCTAGCTCACTTTTGAAATTGCTTTTTGAAATGTGTTTGTGGTGCATTTTTGAAAGTATTTTGAAAAGAGCCTTCGTTTAGGCAAACTTTATAATGATTCTCGTCTCTATAAGAATGCATACAAAGTGTTGGACTTTTTTGAAAATATTTCATTTTTTGAAAGTGTTTGGTGTGTCTGAAAAGGTGTTTGTTTTTGAAGATGGATTGTGAACAAGAAACTATGAACGTTCTACCTACTCAAAAAGTCTTTTGTTCATTTCTCTCTTCCTTTGACATTACTATCTTACTATTGATTGATAAGAAGCCCTACCATTGGATGTAAAGGGACAGACGTGGGTCACCATATAGTCATAGGTAGAAATATTATGAGATACCTTAGCATTTCCTTAAGGGTCTACGATCATTTATAAGGCAACATTCAAAGCGTCATCGAGGGACTATGATCTTGTATTTTTGATTGTTTTTTCTAAAGTGTCTCACATGCATATCATGACCATTTATTTAAGGCAACAAAGTGGAGATAACCCTAGAGGTTCAAGTGTGCAAGTGTTTTATATTTCATGCTTAATTTATCTTGGATTAGGGTTTTCTAGTATTTATTTTATCTTTCCATACAAACCCTAATTACTAGCATTTATATTTGAAAGTGGTAAATTGCAGAAAGTAAATATCCTACGCTATTACATCTCTTAGGGGATGGGGATAAAAATTTATGAACGGGGAATGAAAGCAATTAAAACCTAATTACTATTACAACCAAATTGAATGAAGATAATAGCAAAAGAGTCTCAAAAAACCAAAATTCTTGGTGTTGAAGCTGACACGGGTGGTGTCTTGTGACACGGGCACCCGTGTCTAGACCCTGTAATAAATATTCATGTCTTTTTAGTCCCAGCTGAGCTGACAAGGGCAGTGTCCTGTGACACGGGCACCCGTGTCAGGACCCTGTCTTTCTATTTTTCTTGTTTTCTTCCTGACACAGCCCGTGTTAAGTGATAGAACCATTCTAGTTGGATGCGGGAACCCTCCAATTGATAGAACCATTCTAGCTGAGTCCCAACCAGACTCTCTTGGAAGAAATGTACCCAGAGCTTCTTGTCAATAGTGTGTGATTGTATCTTGTGGATGTAGGACCTCAGGTGAACTTTTGGGCATGAAACTTCGTCATACTTAGCAAAGACTGGTATTTTGAACTTATGGGGAATGACGACCCCAGGTATTAAGCCCAAATCACCAAAATCCAAATCGGGTACGGCTTGAACTTCAATAACTTTTAGTTTATCCTCTAACTTCTTGTATTTATCCTTAGCCGGAGGATATTTATCATCAAAGCAATCTTTGTCTTCAGAAGCTTGATCATTTTCACCCATAGCACGGATGCTCCTTGCCTCTTTATTCTGGTTCTCGTCTTCCTCGGATGACTCTTCAATTATCTGTACCTGACGGACTGGGCCTTTAAACCTTTTCCCCATGTTAATGAAGGTCTTATTCTTAGTCTTCTTTTTGGATTCCAGCAGTGTAATCAGCTCTTATTGTCCCTTGGCCAGGGTCAACAAGGTCTCTTGGAACTGGGAATTCTGTGCTTGCAATTCTTTCACATTCTGCTTGATATCCATTTTACTGAAATAAACACTAGAAAGATAAGGAAACTTGTTGTGAAAAACCTATTTATGTTATGATGCATGAAAATGCATATGCAAATGATTTCATGGACTTATAAGATTTAAATTTGTTTAGACAAAAAGGAACAAACATTAATTGTATTAATAAGTTCAAATTGATTACAACATGCCTCTTGGGCTTACATTGAAACAAAAGAAACAAAATGAACAAAAATACAATAAAAATGGCTTTAGTTTCCTATGGATGCTTCCTCTTTGGAGCGATATAGGAATTCAGGCTCCTCTCCTCATGAAGTTGTCTCGTGAGCTCCAACGTCTTCTTCTCGCTTGCATAAAACTGGGCTTTAAAGGTGTCTTGCTCCCCATTTAGCTGAATCCAAGATATTTGCAAATCTTCAAGAGAAGTAGGCATATCAGGATAAAGGACATTATATGGAACATCTCCTTCGGCAAAAGGCTCCATGATGATAGGTATGATGGCTTCATAAGGCATCATGAGGTTTTGGGCGCGAGTTCGCACCCACTTGAGATAAGGCTCCAAAGGAACGGAGTTCTTATGCCCCAACGTCTTGCTATCAACCTTGTTAACCATTCCCCAAGCTCATATGAATCCCTGACGATAACCTTGGTTCTCGTTCTCGTAGTCGAATGCAATTCCTTGGACAAGTGCATCATGAGGGCCATCCCTCCTAGCACACCCAAACTTTCGCAAAGCTGAACAAGGATTGTAGGTAATACCTCCCCTAATGCCAAGTAGAGGGACATTAGGGAATTCCCCATAATGGTCAATAATAGTAATGTCCTCCATGGATCGTGAACACCAATAAATATCAGAATGTATAAGTGACATCAACCTACTAGGCCATCTTAAGCCTTGCCCGTTCTTCATAACAGATCAGGGTAGGTGCGAAATAAACCACCAACCTAAAAGAGGAGTGAAACACATAAGAATTCATATTCTCTTCACGGTGAGAGAGTGAAGAGAATGCAAGATATCCCCAAGTAAAGTAGGCACTGGATTGCGAGATAGAAATTTTTTGATTGCGCTCACATCTATGAATTGGTTAAGATTGGGAAACAATATTATCCCATAGATGAGAAGAGATAACACTTATTCAAAGGCTTTTAAATCCAGAGCATCAAAAAAATCTTGAGCCTTCTCCAACAAAAACTTGGCTAGAAACCCTTTGACGCCACTTCTTGTTTCCCAATTGGCCACAACGTCAGATTGTTGCAAATATAGAGCTCTAGCAATCTCCTCTGGTCTTGGGTATCGTTCCATACCGTTGAATGGTAGTTGATCAAGAATAGGGATTCCTAAGAGTTGAGAAAATTCTTCTATAGTGGGTACAAGTTGTTAATCAAGAAAGGTAAAGCAATGGTGTTTAGGGTCAAATAATTGAAATAGCACATGTACCATATCCTCTTCAATGTTTTTTGTAACCAGGTTGACAAGACGACCATATTTCTTGGTGAATGGAGAATCATTGGGAACCCTTGATGCTAATTCCTTAAGTTGAGGAGGCACTTTCACAGGGTTGATTCAGGTGGTGTTTCTTCGTGCGAAAGCCATGTCCTATAAAACAACACAAAGGTAAATCCCAAAGTCCGTAAAAATGGTTAGTGCAAATGAAATGGTATGATGTTATGATGTTATGTACAAGTAAACATATACACACAAAACACACAATTCCTTAGGTTTAGGCTTGCATGAGGTTTCATTGGTAAGTACCCTATTGAAGTTTAGTTGGTTCAACCTGTCCTAGAAAGTAATCGGGTTCTAGGGGATCTCAATATCATTGATCTTTCTTCATTGGCCATTTTTTCAGCACAAGCCTCTTTATTAGTGACGAAAATATCCCAAAAGTATGATCTCAATGAGCGTATCGATTATCAACCAACTTTGGACTGCACCAAAGCCGGCTACCTCACTACTTCCTAATGGCAAAGTTGTTCAATTAAAGGTTCTAAGGTTCGTTAGTGCTTCACGACACCACACATCGGCCTGGTATTCTCCTTAATTCGCCATAAGGGATACTGGTACCCTCAAATGTGTCACACTAACATAGCTATTATTTCATCCATATCGGTTTACATCGTACAGTCTCCATAATTTTTGCTATTTACCTAATAATGTTCCCCGATCCGGGTAGAGGATCAAAACAAGCCAAAAAAAAAGCCCCAAAATATAAAAGCAAACAAATCAAACCATAAAAGAAATTAAATGTGATCTAGTTCTAAGGTAACCCCACTTTTCAAATTTTCCCCATCAGAGTCCCCAGTTCTGTAATACGGTGGGAGAACTGACTTGATTGTTCTGCCTTTGATCACAATTGTTGCGAATAGCAAGAGTTGTCACCGAATTTTCTTTTATCCAATAAATGAAAGGGTGAAAAGACATGAAAGACCTTTTGAGAATTTTCGTGAGTTTGGGGGGTAGGTTATGAAAAGGGAAGGTGTTAACACCCTTTCCATCCTTAATTATCTGCGTGCTCTTAGTTTCTTGCTAGCACACTTTTGAAATTTCTTTGTTTGAAATGTGTTTGTGGTGGGTTTTTGAAAGTATTTTGAAAAGCGCCTTCGTTTAGGCAAAATTTGTAATGATTCTCGTCTCTATAAGAATGCATACAAAATGTTGGACTTTTTTTTGAAAATATTTCATGTTTTGAAAGTGTTTGGTGTGTCTGAAAAGGTGTTTATTTTTGAAGATGGATTGTGAGCAAGCAACTATGAACATTCTACATACTCAAAAAGTCTTTGGTTCATTTGTCTCTTCCTTTGACATTACTATCTTACTATTGATTGGTAAGAAGCCCTATCATTGGATGTAAAGGGATAAGCATAGGTCATCGTATAGTCATAGATAGCAATATTGTGAGATACCTTAGCATTTCCTTAAAGGTCTAAGATCATTTATAAGGCAACATTTGAAGCGTCATCAAGGGACTATGATCTTGTATTTTTGATTGTTTTTGCTAAAGTTTCTAACATGCATATCATGACCATTTATTTAAGGCAACAAAGTGGAGTTAACCCTAGAGGTGAAAGTGTGCAAGTGTTTTGTATTTCATGCTTAATTTATCTTGGATTAGGGTCTTCTAGTATTCATTTTATCTTTCCATACAAACCCTAATTAATAGCATTTATATTTGAAAGCAGTAAATTATGGAAAGTAAATATCTTACGCTATTACATCTCTTAGGGGATGGGGATACAAATTTATGAATGGGGAATGAAAGCATTTAAAACCCAATTACTATTACAACCAAATTGAATGAAAATAATAGCAAAAGAGTCTCAAGAAATCATAATTCTTGGTGTTGAAGCTGATAGAGGCCGTGTCCTTTGACACAGGCACCCGTGGCAGGAACCTGTAATAAATATGCATGTCTTTTTTAGTCTCAGCTGAGCTGACACAGGCAGTGTCCCGTGACACGGGCACACGTGTCAAGACCCTGTCTTGCCATTTTTCCTGTTTTCTTTCTGACACGGCCCGTGTCAGGTGACACGGGAGGCCGTGTCAGACTTCCAGAAGAACTTTTTTAATTTTTAGTGTTTGCAACTCTTTTATGCTGATTTGTCCCATTTTAATCTTTTGAAAACGAAAGTAAAATGATGTATGAACAAGGATATCACAGTTTGAGAAAAGTTGCCTCTTGAAGTGAAAACTCAAAACGTGTATGGATGTTTCCAACTGCAATGTGATGATTGATTGAGCTCCTTCGGACCCTTTTGAAGTTGCTCCAATCCTTACTTTGTACTAAAAGTGTTCGAATTTCTCCAACCAAGTCAACTTGCAAGACAATGTTTTTGAGTTTGGAAGGTGATGATAATGATGTTACAGAAGTTATTCTGGTGTTTGAATAACTTTTATATGGTGTATGTGAAGTATTTAAATGGTTTGTTTGGGGAAAACTTGTAAGGTATGACATTCAGAGATTTGGACTTCAAAGCTCAAGAGTGAAAGTCTTGTGGACAGTTATGGTTTTTAGAGAGTATGAGGGGATTTTGAGAACTTGTCTACACAACAAAAAAAACTTCTTTCCTTTTATCTTGCAAATGGACTCTCTATTTATAGAGGAGGTTTGAGAGAATGAGAGAGTTTGTTCTACAAATTGTCAAAATTCTGGTTTGGTTGAGATGAAACAACCAAGTTATGTGAAAATTTGTGTTCCAATGCATTGTACACGCATGGTCTGAATTTTCTAGAGGCTTTTAGGCATGTTGCTTCTTGCTTTGACATTGTGTATGTGCAAAGAACAACAATTGAGAGGCTCAAGGAGTTGACAATTTCATAAAGCTTGCTTTATGTGAATGGAAATGGTGCCTTTGTGCTATAAATGGAATGATGCAATGGAAAATACTTGAATCACTAGGATAATGGTTCAATCAATTGTGTAAACATCTGATTATGGATAGATTTGCAAGTCACAAGGCCTTCCAAGTAAGATTATGCATCACATCATGCAAATTGGATTATTTGTTCTTCAACAAAATGACTTGCAATTCAAGAATGGATGTCCAACTTCAGGCCCTTGAATCTCCTAGCTCAAGTATGATAAATTCATCCTCTATAACTTTCATGTTGGCCATTTTGACAAAATCATCTTGGAACTATGTGAAAAAGTGCCAAGAAGTTGGGATAAAATCCTGACCAAAATCTGTTAGAAATTTCTCTAAGTGTTAGATGAAAATGTCATGACTTCATGGGCTTATATCTTAAAATCTAAGCATTTTTGGACATCAACCCTCTAATACAAAGTTGTAGAATTAATTAAGATCTCCAGTTTTTATTTTGAAAGTTTCCTTTGAATCATCATTCATTATCATGTACAAAACACAGAAAAGTTTCTAAGTCTTGAAAAGTTTGACTTTTCAAATTGACTTTTTACTTCTTGATCATCAAGCTTGATATTCTTGAATGTCTTTATGAATTTTGATATTTGAAACTTAATGTTGACCAAAAAGTCAAAGTTTAACTTTTCAGTATACAGTTGACTTTTTCATCAGTTGACCAAATTTCATCTGTCAATCCAATGATCTTTAGAAATGAATTAATATATGCAATTAGGTCAAAATGATGCATTTGAATTTTTGGGACCATGTTTCAAAAAAATAGATTGTATATTAGGTCAAAAGTCAATGATCAGTCATTCTCAATCAAAACCCTAATTTGTAATCTCAGTGTTTCGAAGGTGATTTTATTTGGTCAATTCTTTGAGAATCCTTGAGCACTGGAGGTCTTTTGTGAAATTTCTTGAGAACAGAGAGGCAAAATTTTGGGGTACAACACTAGCTTTATTCAGATCTCTATAATCAACGCACATGCAGACTTTTCCATATTTCTTCGATACTGGAATAATGTTGGCAATCCACTGAGGATACATTAACGTCACAAGGAAACTGACATCAATTTGTTTCAAGATTTCCTCTTTAATCTTCACTACCATGACAAGATGAGTGTTTCTCAACTTCTGCTTAATAGGTGGACATTTTAGCTTCAAGAAAATGATGCTCCACAATATCGGTATCCAACCCGAACATGTCTTGATAAGACCAAGAAAATATGTCAACATATTCCTTCAACAACTTAATCAACCTGCTCTTCACATCGGGATGAAGTAGTACCTCAATCTTGTCTTCCTTCAAATCCTCTTCAGAACCCAAATTAATAGTCTCTGACGACTCTTTGGATGACTAAATGGTATTCTCATAATGCTCAAGCAACCGAGAAACCTCTTCTTGGATTTCAGTAAACTCCTCTTCTTCAGCCACATACACAGGAAATTCAAAGTTGGGAGAGGGCGCATGGTCATTTTTTTCAACAGGTTTCTTAATTAATCTGCACATATGATTATCATTGATTTTAGAAATGGATAAATGTAACAAGTGATTATGCAGATTTATTTACATTTTTTATTTATTTTGAAAGGTTTTTTCTGATTACCATTTTCCAAGAAAAAGCGAAAATAAAAACACAATTAGAAATCAAAACAACTTTTACTTTTTAATTTAAAATTAAAAACAAAAGACAAGCCCATACAATATCACTTTCACCTTGGGCAGAGTGAAATGATTTTGAAAAATAAGCAACGACAAATTACTTCGAAGTATGAATGCAATTGGGAACATCAACAATGATCCAATTTTAAACTCCCACTCCATGCATCACAAAATTCGGCATTTCTTGCTCTGGCTCATCTTCAGTAATAGCGTCAACTTTTAGAGGGGTTGGATCGAGATAACCCGCATTGTGGAAGATATCTTGATATGGGCAGAAAGTAGATTTGGGCTTCACCACTTTACCATTTTCCTTCTTCAGAGGAAAACCCAGACCCGTCTTGTTCTTGTTTACAGATGGATCAATAATATGACCCTACATATTACTAGGACCTTTCTGAACCACTTGTTGTGCATATCTAAAAGAGGTAATGAAATCTTCATTATTTTTTATGTTATCAATAGAAAAATCTTGGAGTTGAGTTCCAACAGCAGCTTCATCAGTTTCAACAACAGTGAAAGAAGACAAGTGGGATACCAACAAAGCTTGTTCACCATTCACAATCACTACTTTTCCTTCTCGGACAAACTTCAATTTATGATGTAAGGTGGATGTAACAGCCCCTGCCTCATGGATCCAGGGTCGTCCTAACAAAAAACTGTAGGTTGGGAAGATATCCATGACCTGAAAACTGATCTAGAACATGTGTGGCCCTATGTATATGGGCAAGTCCACTTTTCCAATGATAGATTTATTTGACCATCGAAAGCTTTCACTACAATACCACTGTAGCGCATAGGAGTTCCTTGATATTTGAGCTTCAACAGAGTATTCTTTGGTATCACATTCAGAGCAGAGCCATTATCTATCATCATATTAGATAAGGCATCACTTTTGCAATTCAGAGATATGTGCAAGGCCATATTGTGATTTCTTCCCACATCAGGAAGTTCATCATCACAAAACTCAGATTACTGAAAGCAGTGATATTTCCCATAACACCATTAAATTGGTCAATTGACACGTCCTTCTCAATAAGACCTTGGTCCAAGACCCTCATCAAAGATTCCTGATGAGTTGCAGAATTCATCAACAAAGCAAGAATTGAAATTTTGGATGGAGTCTAAAGCAATTGGTCAACAATTTTATAATCAGACATCTTAATGATCTTCATAATGTTATCAACAAACTTTTCCAATGCAGATCCACTAGTATTCCCTTCTACCTTCTTGGGCTCAAAACATGCTTCAACAATTTTTTTTACCATAATCAACACTCCTTTGAAAAGTGGGAGCAAATACACGTCCACTCATGGTCATACGACTTTCCTCAATAATATTTTCAACATGAGATAAGGATGAATTGGAATTTCTTTCCTTCTTCCAAAATAGTTGCATTATACTTGTAAGGTACATCCCTGTCGGACTCATACGAAACAGGACCAGGTAAACAGATAACCACAGGAGTTATAGCAGGCTTACTGCAATATGCAATTTCCACAGGCGTGGGAATGTCAAATTGTGGGACAATGAAATTCACCTCAGCCTCTTCAACATATTCAACATGTATTTCAACAAGAATAATATAATCATTATCAAAAGTCACACCCTCATCAGTATACTCAAACTCATCAGAAGATAAAAACTCATCAGTAGGCATAAACTTATCAAAAGATAAAAACTCATCAGAAGACTCATACTCATCAGTCGACACAACCTTAATCATTGACAACTCTGCCCTTCTTTTTCTATTAGCAAGAATGTCTATTTCTCCTTCTTTTAACATACCCAACCCTTTTACTATCTGAAGATCCCATCTCAAAGCAGCACAACCCCATGGTTTCTTTGCATATTCTCGAAAGCAACAACAACTAAAATTAATCAATCCTTTTTGGACCCATTTTTCATGTATCTCCACATGATTCACAATATTGAGTTCTTCAATCGTAGGTGCTTTAGCATACCTAGCATATGCTTTAGCAGGAATTACTGTATCAACACCAATAGCCACAATCTCGTCAGAAGTCACAACCTTAACATCATGGTCTTCAATCATATTAACCTCATCATATTCAGCTCTTGGTCTGATGATATGGATAAGACCTTCATCCATCATCTCTTGGAGATCACTTCTCACTTTATAACATCCACGAACATCTTCACTATAGACACTGCAAACTGGATGGTCATGTTCATAATAACTAAACTCATAGAGACCAGCATGCATCTCTACCATGTTTCCTCTTATCAAGTTTACATCAAAAATTCTGAAATCTCTAGGACAACTAGAAACCATATTCACATCATTTCCACCTCCATGCTTGGGTAGCAGATTGGCTTGCACGTTAGGTCCCATATCCTTAAAAGACGGGATTCTAGATCTAACCAACTTTTGAACTTCAATTTTTAACGAATAACAATTTTCAATACTATGCCCATGGGCTCCCTAATGAATGGCACACCTTAAATCGACTTTATAGTACCAAGGCAGTTTTTCAGGTATGGAAGGAGGAGACCTTGTCTATACTAGGTTCTTCTAGATTAGTGCAGGGAATAAATCAGTATATCTCATTGGGATAGGATCAAAAGTTTCTCTTCTTGGATTTTGCCCTTGGTTACCTTTGATAAGCAACAAATGTTGGAGCTACGATAACAACTGGGGTTACTGAAGAGACATGTTATTGGTACTGTTGAGGCCTTCTATAAGGCCTACCTCTTTTATCTTGAGTAATAGAATTTGTATCCCCTTCCTTATTTCTGGAGGATCCATATGCTTGCTTTTTGGTGCCACTAGAACTTTCATCCTTCAACAAACGTCCTTCTCTAACAGCTTCTTCCATAATCTGACACCCATACCAACTATCTCAGTAAAGTAGCTTGGTGAAATTTCCACCATCCTCTCATACTAGAATGACCCAAGAGTTTTCAATAAGACCTTATCCATTTCATTTTCCTCCATCAAGGGCACAACCCGAGCAACAACCTTGCGTCAGTGCTGCACGTACTCTTTAAATGATTCTGTCTTTTTGAGTCATAACTCTTAACTAATCAAAATCGGGAGCCATATCCACATTATACATGTATTGTCTCATGAAGGCCTCGCCCAGATCATTGAAAGTGCGGATATTGGCACTATCTAACCACATTTACCACTTCAACACAACACCAGTCATACTATCTTGGAAAAAATGAATTAACAAACATTGGTCGTCGGTGTGAGTGGACATTGTTCTTACATACATCACAATATGAGTACGAGGACAAGAATTTACCTTGTATTTCTCAAACTATGGGACTTTAAACTTGGCAGGCACTTTCACATTGGGAACCCAGCAGAGATCACTAACATTATGTCCAAACAATTCCTTCCATTGGAGAGCTTTCATCTCCTTCTGCATCTCATTAAATTGATTTTGGAAACATTCCTTTTTGTCATAGAAACTCAAGCTTTTACTTGGTACATAAGCAACATGGTAGATTTCATCATTGAGAATAGGGACATTGTGCACAATGTAACGCCCGTAATTTAATTAATTATTTAATTAAATTATTTTTGGAATATTTGTGAGGTTGTGTTATTATTATAATTGGATTTATTTTATTAGTGGAGAAATAATAATATTCGAGGTATAATATTATTATTTGGTGAAATAATGTTAAAGTTAATATTATTTAATATGTGGGCCTATATTGTGTGAGTGGGAGTAATAAGGGGGTGTAGGTTTGGAGCCCAATAAGAATAATATAATAATATTAGGTTATTTTATTATTTGTGAGAAAGAATAGAAGAAAGAACAGTAGAAGGAAAATAAGGATTTGGGAAGAGAACGTAAAGTTGCTGGAAAAAGTGGAAAACGGCAAGAACAAAGATTCAACCCGGAAATTGTAGAGCGACCTTAAATTCAAGGTAAGGGTGGGGTTCTAGCTTTATAATTGGGTTCATGATGTTTGATATATGGGGTTAGATGTAATTGTTGTTTGTTCTTGAATCGGGTGTGTTATGAATGATGTATGATGAAGATTTGATGAATTTTTGATGAATAAGAATGTTATTTATGTTATTTAATCAATGGAGTAATAGAGTATGATGTTAAGTGATGAATTACCATGATTATAATGAGGTTTGTAGGACTGTAATTATATTCCCGTAGTGAATTACAGTAGAAAACGCAGAAAATTATGCAGACTGTCGAAGGATGTGTCGACCCCAAGCCGGATGTGTCGATACATGAAGGATGTTTGACTCAGGATGAGTCGATGCATGCAGGGCTTGCATCGATACATGTTAGTTGCAAGACTTAGGATGAGTCGATGCATGCAGGGCTTGCATCGATACATGCTGTGTTTGAGACTCAGGATGAGTTGACACGAAGAGAAGATGCGTCGATACATGAGTGTGTGAGACTCAGGATGAGTCGACCGGTGAGAAGCATATGTCGATACATATTGAATTTGAAGTCAGGATGAGTCGATCCATAGGGTTTTGTGTCGACACATAGTGTGCAGATGAAGCAGTTTTGCATCGATCCAAGGATTTTTGTGTCGATACATAATATCTGATTTTTGACAGATTCAGTTTTAAATTGTTGTAACTTGAGTTGTAGGATGTTGTTTGAGATGCCGTTCGAAGTGTTGATTAGCTAACGCGATGAACATTATTATAGATTATTCAAATGATGATGAATAAGAAGTGTAATCCTAGTAACCAATTTAGGATTTAGGATAAATTCCCGTGATTGGTCGTTGTGCTGATGTTTTGGACAGATTGATGAATGTGAGATGTTTAGAGGTTGCTGTTAGAATTATGACAGTAGGATTAGTGACATAAACAAAGTAGAACTGCAGAGTAACAGTATGGATTACTGTAGTATTAATATACAGCTGAGTTATTAGTAAGATGTGGTTATTAAAGTTGTGTTTGATAGTTATGATGAACAAATGATGTTTGATAAATAAGTGATGTTTAATAAATTATTTTGAGATGTTTATGAGATGCTGTAATTGAGATGTTTTGACATGATTGAGATGTTGTTATTTTGAGATGTTTATGAGATGTTGTTATTCTGAGATGTTTATGAGATGTTGGTGTTTTGAGATAATTGAGATATGGTTGATTGAGTGTTGACATTACATTCATGATGAGTCGCATACATTGTATTTTTGAGATGGAGCTTATGCTCGTTGAGATGGCCTGGATTGGCAAATTTTGAGATGAAGGCTATGCCTTGTTGATGCCTCTATTAATTGGCAGATTTTTGAGATGGGAGTTCTGCTCCAATGGTACCACATGCATTTGCATAGTTTTGAGTCGCATCATATGAATGAATAATGAGATGTATTTGATGTTGATGAATGAGTATATATGCTGTAATTGTTGTTGATTATGAGATGAGAAGTGGTGATATTATTGATCTAATTTAATATATTAATTATCACGCGCTTTATTATATTATTAGATATCTCACCCCTTCTGTTTGAATGTTGCCCTTATGTTAGTAACGTGCAGGTAATCGAGAGTGAAGGCCGTATACCTTCAATAGATCGAGTCGGTGTCATTTCTCTGATATGTAACACTCGGGAGGATGAACGCTTGCTGATTTTTGATTGTTGATTTTCAGTTGTTGAGTTTGAATTGATTGTTATTAAATATGAGATGTTTCGTAGTTGCTGTTTTGTTTAAAGATGTTATTGAAGAATTCCGCTGCGTAGTTGTTGAATTATTTTATTAAAGATGTTATGACGATGGTTCATCCGATGTTTTAAAAGTGTTATATATCCATGATGAATGCAATGAATTTGTTAGAAGAATTTGTGACGTCCCAATTCATTTGTATGAATGAAATTTTATAACTCTGATTTATTTTGCACAATTTCTTGGGGTAGAATTGGGGTGTTACACACAATAGGCAGTGCAGAAGCCACAACAGGTTGAATAAGATGAGCAACTTGGGTAGAATTGTAACACCCCAATTCTACCCCGACAATTATATAAATACATCAGAGTTATAAAATCATTCACGCAAACGAATCGGGATGCCACAAATTCATCATCAAAACTAATTGCATTCATCGTGGATACCTAACACTTTAAACCATTGGATGAACCATCATCATAACAATTAAATCTCTTAATTCAACAATTAAAACATCTATGCAGCGGAATTCTTAATAACATCTTTATCATCATTACAACAACTTCAAAACAACACAATTTAATAATAATCAACTTAAAGTTTAACGACTGAATAATCAATAATCAAAAGCAACAAGCGTTCATCCCCCCGAGTGTTACATATCAGAGCAATGGCACTGACTCGAACTACTGAGGATATACAACCTTCACTCTCGATTACCTGCACGTTACCAACATAAGAGTAACATTCAAGTAGAAGGGGTGATATATCTTACAATATAATAAAGCACATGATAATTAATATATTAAATTAGATCACATAAAATCATCACTTCTCATCTCATAATCAACAATAATCACAACAATAATACACATTCATACCATCAATACACACTTCTTTATGCAATCATATAATGCGACTCAATACTATGCAAATGCATGTGGTACCATTGGAGCAGAACTGTCGTCTCAAAAATTGCCAATTAATAGAGGCATCAACAAGGCATAAGCCTTCATCTCAATATTCGCCAATACAAGCCATCTCAACGAGCATAAGCCCCATCTCAAAATGAAATGTATGCGACACAATCATAAATATAATAACAACACCATAATTAACAACATCTTAGTACAACATCTTCGCTGGCCAAAGGCCTACATCTTAAAAGAATCTCAAAATATCTCCATCAACATCATTTATCATCATAAATCATCAAACATCATTTATACATCATAATTCATAAAAAAAAACTCTCATTAACATCATCTCATCAACAACTCATCCGTACAGTAATACACAGTAACTCATCAATTTCACAATGTTGGCCATAGGCCTATACAAGATATTGCCTATAATTAGTTAATCAACTAAGGCTTACTTCTAAATCACCAAATATATACATACTACTATTCTATAATATTACATCATTATTATAATTAATCCTACTGTTACAAACCAGACAGTTCTCTACAAACGTCTCATCCTCATCCTTCTTAATAAAAACCAACATAACAATTAACACGGGAACTAATTCAAATCCTATGGTTATCCTTCTTATTCTTCATTTTAATCAATAAGAATGAAGTTCATCGCGTTAGCTATTCAACGCTTCGAACGACACCTCAAATGGAATCCGAAAACTCAAGTTATAGCCTGCTCAAACTGATTCTGACAAAAACCAGACGACATGGATTGACGCATAACGTCTTGGATCGATGTGTACTGCACTGAACTTGCAACATGAGTCGACGCATCCTATCTTGTATCGACTCATATTGAGTCTATCATACAGCATGTATCGACACATGCTCCTTCGTATCGACTCATCCTGAGTCTAAAGGTCCTCATGTATCGACGCAAGACCTCTTCGTGTCGACTCATCTTGAGTCTAACATCGTTCACGTATCGACACATGCCATTTGGGGTCGACGCATACTGCTCCGTCATGGGTAACTTCTTCGATTTTCTCTGCATTTTCACTACGGGTTCCATAATTTAAGCCCTAACAACCTAATCTAATCATATATAATCATCACTTACAGTTATCCTATAATTCTACATCAAATACACAACATCGAGACATCCTCGTTCATCTTTCAATCATTAATTCTCGTCATAAAACATCATATAATTCAATCATGAACAAAATAAAACTTTCACATCTAATCCCATAAACCAATTATCATGAACCCAATTATAGAGTCAGAACCCCACCCTTACCTTGGATTGAAGGTCACTCTATAACTTCCGGTTGAATTGATGTTCTGCCGTTTTTCCTCTTTACCAACAACTTCACGTTCTTCTTTCCAACCCTTATTCTTCTACTGCTTCTTCTTTTCTATTCTTTCTAACAATAATAAAATAACCTATTATTCTCTTTATGCCTTAATGGGCTCAAAACTAATACACCCCCTTCATTACTTCTATTCCTTTAAAACAAGCCCACATTAAATAATATTATACTTCTAATATTATTTCACGACTTAATAAAATAATTAAATCCAATTAATCACAATACATCTTCACAAATATTCCAAAAATAATTTAATTAAATAATTAATTAAATTACGGGCATTACAACTCTCCCCCCACTTAGAATATTTTCGTCTTCGAAAATTTACCTCAATCAAACAACTCAGGGTAGGAGTCTCGCATCTTGCTCTCTAATTCCCAAGTCATGCTTTCTCTGGCAGCTCCTAGCCAAACCACTTTAACCAGAGCAATCTATTTGCCCCTCAGAGTCTTAGTTTCATGATCCGGTATCCGTACAGGCATCGTCTCCACCGAAAGATTATCCCGTACTTGCACATCGTCCATATGAATCACATTAGATGGATCTGAAATATACTTCCAGAGTTGCGACACATGAAACACATCATGCAAATTTGAAAGGTTAGGCGGTAAAGCTAATATATAAGAAACATTCCTCACTCTCTCTGAAATCTGATATGGTCCAATAAAATGAGAAGTGAGCTTCTTAGACTTCAATGCTCGCCTAACACCAATCACAGGTGTAACTCTCAAAAATACATGATCACCAACTTGAAATTCTAAATCTTTCCTTCGCTTGTCATGATAACTCTTCTGTCTACTTTGGGAAGCTTTCATATTTTATCGAATCAACTTCACCTTCTCAGTAGTCTCACGAACAAGTTCAGATCCAAGTACCACACTCTCACCAGATTCATGCTGTTGTACCCCAAAATTTGCCCTCCCATATTCTTCAGGAAATTGCAAAGTCAAGCTTCAAAGTTCCCCAAGGGTTGCACAGTGCAAAGGTCTCCTGAACAGTCAAAATTAGGGTTTGTTTTCTGATCAAGAAAATGAAGTTTCTAAAGGTCCAATCAAGTCTCACATGCCTACAAATATGGTCAAGCATCCTCATATCAAGTTTCAAGACATTCAGCTCAAAATTGCACAGTCAAAACCCTAATTGCACTACAGTTAACTGTAGGGGCAAAATGGTCATTTGGCAGTCAAAAGTTCAAATTTTTGGTCAACATATCATTTTGAAGCCACAAACATCATTTGATCAATGCTTGATCATGATTCTCAAAGTTTGGCTCAAAAATCATCAAGATGCAAAAGTTTCCTTATTTGGACAGCTGAAAAAGTCAACTGAAATTGACCAAGGCATAACTTTCACATGGATTATCAGAGAAATCCCATCCAAATCTCATTTTGAAGAGAAATACATTTCCTACAACGCATCTTCATACTTCAAGTCCAAGAAATGCTCTCACAAAAAGTTATCAATTTCAACATTATAGGTCATTTTCAAAAGTCAACAAAAAGGGACTTTAAGTCAAAGGCCATAACTTGAGATTGGTAAATCAAAATGACATGGGACCAAAAGCATTGGTTAGAGGACTCAAAGACCTTTCCAAAATGTCCAAGAACATGAGAAAAGCTTAAAAATTGAGCAACTTATGCCTTGTAGAAGTTGGGAAATTTTTGGATATTTTGAAAAGTCAACATTGATTCAAATGACCTAAAATTGCTAATGGGCCCATGTTTCTTCCACAATTCATCATTCCAAGCATGTGCACGACCACTTGGCCCAAAGGGAAGTTTTTATTCATTTTTTATTTATTTATTTGAATTTTTATTTATATTAATTCACTTAAATCAATTAAATATGTGAAAAATACTTAACTTAACCTAACAAATCTTTTTGCACATATAATCTACTCAATAATTCGTGCACATTCAAATATGGAAAGAATTGGACTGATTGGATCATGATTTGCACAAAAGCACATGGAAAATATTTGGAAAATAAAGCTTGAAAATCAAATCTTCAAAACTATGAATGCAAGAGATTTGGATGATTCTTTTTGACCTAATTCACTACTACATATGCCAGGATCACAACCCTAATGCAAATACACGCGCAGCTGCTCAGAAAAGCCATTATCAAACTTGGAAAATTTGTCAAGAAACTCAAAAACTGAAAGTTCACTTCCAGGGCGATTCAAGGCACAAAAACTATTCCATTAGCTTCCTTGAAGATTACTGAACGTGTTCCAATCAATATCATTCCTCAAAGCTTAAAGAATTGGTATATTGAACCGGACCTGTGCATGAAAAATTTCAGAGTCGTGCATCTCATTCCATGCATTCTTTGAGAATTTTAAAGTTTGATTCATGTTAATTACTTTGTTCTGAAGCTAACCCAATGTTTTGATTGAATTATTATGCATTGTGTACGATTTCACCATGGTTAATTTCTAGGGTTCACAGGATTCCAAATTGGGGCTTTTCACCCAAGGAAAAATTGAGACTTATGACCACCATCATTCAAATCAACGCGTTTGGACGAACAAGAACCAACCCTCGCGCTCAATTTATGAGTGTCTGAGGGCTAATCGCTATTTTTTAATAGCTGGCCTAAGAAAACGCCATGAAAACCGTTGCTAATGTGTTTTCGTTTCAGGAAAATAAAACCAAACGAGGAAGATGATTATGTGGCTGCCTATGAGTGGAGCGTTCAAATCTTCGCGCGCGTTTCCAAGCCATTAACCAACTTTCTTTTATATTATTTGCTTGTTATTATATATTAACAACGCGAATTTGGTTCAGCTGGCAAGTGATAGTGGTGGCAAAGCACATGACCTGGGTTCGAGTCCCAGGTCTTCACACTTTCAATATTATTTTCCAATTCACGTTCACATGCAGCGCCAATGTTGAATACCATGGTACACCTTCAGAACCAAGCGTACACGCGTCCTGGGAGATCAAATCAAAGGATCAGATCTAAAGAACACCTTGCACCCTGGTCAACACTGCTATACGCTGCTTGGAAAAGTCAAATGGACCCAGATTAATGGGCCTGAATCATCAAGAAAGAACCTCCCATTTGGGGTCTGAACCCCCTAGGTTTGCCATATTTTATTTATTTAATTCTATTTCTTTTAATAATTGTTTTGTTCAATTTAATTTAATATTTTCACAAAATATAAAAACATCATAAAAAAATCAGAAAAGAATTAAAATAATAAATATTTTTATTTGTAGTATTTTCATAAATAAATTTGCATGTAAATAAAATTAGTTTTAAATTAGGTGTTAACTTTAATTCTTTTAATAATAATAAAAAAATGTAGAAATAGGGTTTTATTAATAATTTTTCATCTTTTTATTTTTCTTTTCATGATAATCAAACATTTAATATTACTTATTTCATTTATTTTTATAATTAAATTTGTATATAAAAATTAGGTTTAATTTAGGTTAAATTCTAATGTTTTTCTTAATAAATTAAAATAAAATAGAATTAGGGTTAGCGTTTAATTGCAATTAATTTTTTCTATTAAATCTTAAAATACCAAAAATAATCCCTTTCCTTTTTTTAATTAATTAATTCATGTAATTTTTAATATTTTGCAAAAAGGGTCCAATGCCCTCGTTTCGTTCTTAATCTCTCATTAATTCGCGTATTTATTTTATTTTGCTTAAATACTTATGTATCTCTCCCGAAGCCATGTAAATTACTTCTCGCACTTTAAATTTCTTTATTTTCCGTCAAATCGGGTCCTGGTTAATTTTGGCGATGTGGACCCGCGCCGTTTGTAATAGCTTAGAATTTACTTTCCTTGCAACTTTTAACTGTTAATCAAATGACATGAAAGAATGTATGGACAAAAATAAAAACAAGCGTAGAACACCAATAACATGACAAGATAAATACAAATGAAAACGACACACAAATCGCACACACCACCCCTAGGGTACGCCTCACTATTGCCTTGCCTCGAAAGGTGATCGTCGAGTAGAGGATGTCTTAGTAAGTCCTCATGATCCGGGAACCTGGCATGAGGGTAGCTTCTAAGGTGTCTTCCCATTGCTCTGGTGATCACCATGTCCCGAACCTCGAATTGACCCGAACACCTCCAACGGTGGTGCTACCTACCTCTCAATGGTGGGATGTCACTACTTTAAAGGACATTTACACAGACGAATTCCTTAGGGTAGGTAGACGACTCGTGGATACTTGCTCTAAATTTCAAAACAAATCAAAATACTTTTCACACCGACACCTTTTCAAAAAGCTTTCGAAAGCAATTTTTCAAACACTCTTGAGGACCGATACAAGAGTCGAACTGGAATTTTCAAAGAAACTTTTTAAAACCCACAATTGAAAAGCAAACAAACCATTTTTGAAAACACAAATGAGCAAGTATCTAAGAGCCCATGGATAACCATGGATAGAAAGGGTGCTAACACCTTCCCTTTCTATAACCTACCTCCCGAACCGAGAGCAATCTCTTTAAGGAATTTTTCTGTGCTTTTGTCCTTTCCATTTGGAGAAAATAAAAGACGGTGGCGACTCTTGCTTCCGCGACATTTCGCGAACCAGCGTTAAACAGTCAGTTCCAGATCCACCGATCACAGAACTGGCGACTCTGCTGGGGACCAAACTTAAAGTGAGGTGTACCTTAGGGTAGTTCATAACTGTGTTTTCAATTGTATTGACTTGCTTGCTTTATTATTGTGGGACTGTCTTGGGAGTTCTATAGATCCTAACCCAGATCTGGGGATACCTTCTTAGAAAGTAGCAACAAGGCTGTGAGGGAACTGTGCGGGGTATACCGACATGGTTGAAACAGTCTGCTACGTTGATGTGGCACTTTGGTGTGTACCGGTAACCCTTGAGTTCAGTCAAGGAGAGTACGGGGCCTCCGCGTGGTGTCGTGAAGCATCAACAGACCTTAGGAACCTTAATTGAACTATCTTGGCCTCTTTAGGGTAGTGAGATAACTGACTTTGGTGCAGTCCGAGGTTGGTTGATACTCGATACTACACTCAATTGAGGGTTGCTTTCCTGGAATATTTCGGTCGCCAGTTCAGTGGCTAAATCGAAACGATGAACAATGAAAGCAATCCCGTGATATTGGGAACCTTAGAACCCGGTTACTTTGATTAGGACAGGTTGAACCCACCAACTTCAAGAGGGTACTACCCAGACCCCAGGCTGGCCTTAAACCTTAAGGGCTTGTCTTGTGTGCCTTGTGTGCCTTACATGGTTGTCTTTGTAAATATCTGTGGTGTGTTTAATCATAGCATCATGACATCATCCAGCATCATATGCATTGACTAACCATTTCAGGGGTTCGAATCTTCATCTTTGTTCTTGTTTTGTAGGACATGGAAACTGTTCGTAGAAAGACAATTCAAATCAGTCTTGTAAGGATCCCTCCTCAGCTTAAGGAGCTTATATCCAGGATTCCCGAGAACTCTTCATTCAGTGAAAGACATGGAAGCCTCATCAGCTTGGTCAACACCAACATTGAGGAAGATATGATAAAGGTCCTGTTCCAATTCTTTGACCCTCTGCATCACTGTTTCACCTTCTTGGACTATCAGTTGGTACCTACATTGGAGGAGTTCTCTCGGCTCCTGAAGATCCCTATCCTTGATCAGCTACCCTTCAACGGTACAGAAAAGGAACCTAAGCTTGAAGAGATTGCTAAAGCCTTGCACCTACAGTCATCTGATCTCAAGGGACATTGGGAAGTTAGAAGTGGTATCAAAGGGTTCTTAGCCAGGTTTCTGTTTGAAAAGGCCCTTGAATGTTGGAACTCCCTTGACTTGCAAGCTTTTGAAGAGGTTGTGGCCCTCCTTGTCTATGGTTTGGTGTTGTTCCCTAACCCAGATCAGCTTATTGATATCAGTGCTGTCCAGATCTTTATGTCCAGGAATCCTATACCTACGTTGCTGGGGGACATCCTTCACTCATGTTACACTCGAACCATGAGAAAAAGAGGTGTCCTTATGTGTTGCACTCCTCTCCTGGGAAGGTGGTTTATTTCGCACCTTCCACAATCAGTCCTGAAGAATGAGCGGGGTTTGAGGTGGTCACAACGGTTGATGACTCTCACACATGCAGATATACATTGGTGCCCTAGGTCCAGAGAAGATGTCACTATCATTGATCGTTGCGGGGAGTACCCTAATGTTCCTTTACTTGGAATCAGAGGAGGTATTACTTACAGCCCATGCCTGGCTTGGAGACAGTTTGGTTATGCTCGGAGGGATGGTCCTCATGACATGTTAATTCCTGACATAGTTTTTGACTTCGACAATGATACTCAAGGACTTCGCCAGAGATTTATCAGAGCCTGGAGGATGCCAAGTAGGATAGACAGCAAGACATTGGGGCACATGAACTCCATCCCGTTGGAACCTTATCTCAAGTGGGTACGAGCCCGCTCCCAGAAGTTAGTGATGCCTTACCCCCATATGCTCCCTGTGATCAAAGAACCAGTCTTGGAAGGAGAAGTGTCCTATACTGTTCAGCACCCTGATATGCCCACATCCTGGGAAGAGATGCAGAAGAGCTGGATCCAGTTAAAGGAGGAAAGGAATTCTCTTGAGACTAGTCTACATGCCAGTGAAAAGAAGGTCTTGGAGCTCACCCGCCTGTTGCATGAGGAAAGGAATCTCAACACTTACATAGCTCCAAAGAGGATGCGTAGCATATTTTGGGATTGATTTGATTTTTGTATTATTTTGCCCATGAGGCTTTGATGTATTAAACAATGATTTCCTTAATGATAACGTGTGTTCCTTTTTGTCTACAACAAATTTGAACTTTCGAACCCTTGAATGCATTGCATAAACACATCTCATTCATCATGTGCATAGCAGGTTTTTCCTCTTTTCAGGTTGCTTACAGTTCTTCGCTGTTTATTTCAGCATCATGAATCCTGACTCGTCATCAACTGAGACCTCCATCAAGGCTCTTCAGGTGCAGAATGCGCAGTTTCAGGAATTAATCAAGGGTTTGGCTCAAGGCCAGGAGGAGATGAAGGCTATGCTCCTGAAGAAGGAGAAGAAGAAGAAGAGAAGAACTGTTCTGTTCAACTCGGGCCGAAGGTTTGGCAATACTCTGCAGCAGGAAGAGGCTGGTTCTTCTGTTGGCAAGAGTAGTCCTCAGGCAGAAGCAAGGGTTCCTAGTCCGGTAGTCTCCGACAACGAGACTGATTTTGATGAAGAGCAGTACCCTCCTGTAGAAGACAGATACAAGCAACTGGAGGATAGGTTGAAAGCTATGGAGGTTTAACAGGTACCTGGGCTGGATTTCGGAGATCTGGGTTTGTCAACTGGTGTGATTATCCCTCACAAGTTCAAAGCACCATCCTTCTCTAAGTATGACGGGGCGTCTTGTCCCAAGCTGCATCTAAGGTCCTATGTTCGGAAAATTCAGCCGTACTCTGCGGATAAGAATTTATGGATCCACTTCTTCCAGGAGAGTCTTTCAGGGACTCATCTCGAATGGTTCTATCAGCTGGATGGGACCAAGGTTCGTAACTGGGAGGAGTTGGCTACTGCTTTCTATAAGCAGTATCAATATAATGCCGACCTTGCCCCTACACGTACCCAACTCCAGGGTATGTCGTTAGGTGCAAGTGAAGGTTTTAAGGAGTACGCTCATAAATGGAGAGACCTGGCTGGAAGGGTGCAGCCACCATTGATTGATCGGGAGTTGGTAGACATGTTCTTGGGGACCCTATCTGGGCCATTTTTCAACCATCTCATTGGGAATTCGTCTGCAAGATTCACTGATCTGATTCTGACTGGGGAAAGAATTGAAGCTGGGTTAAAGTCTGGTAAGATTGCGAAGGGTGCATCATCTAGTTCTGAGAAGAAACCCTTCAAGAAGGAGGCTAGTGCCGTGTATGGTTCCAAGAGATCAGAAAGACCCGAGCGCCGCCAATCTGTCAGTGCGGTAATGATTGCCAAGCCTGCTGCCGCTCCTCGGCCGACCAATCCTCAAAGGGCTGAAAGACCCCGGAGGGAGTTTACCCGGTTAAGCATGACCCTATCGTAGATCCTGCCACAGTTGCTATCCACCAATTTGGTGACTGTCAGGGAGGCTCCGAAGTTCCCCAATACTGCATCTCCTAAGTACAACCCGAATGCTCGTTGTGCTTACCATTCAGATAGCCCGGGGCACTCTACCGATGACTGTTGGACGTTAAGGAACAAGCTGCAGGACCTTATTGACGCCAAGGAGGTACAGTTTGAGGCATCTGAGAAGCCTAATGTAGTGACAGCTCCCCTGCCTGCTCATGGAGTGAATGCTATTGGGGACGAAGAGGAAGTTGATGAAGCTGAGTTTGATAGCTGGATCTACCCGGCAACCGACGGTGGACTTAACAATTGGAGCGCAAAAGACAATCTCCCTGTTTCTCTTGTTACTGAGTAATGAATTCCTATGTTTTGTTATTTTGTAATAAACAATAAATAAACTCTATGGCCCGGTGTCTTACCCGAGGCACCGTGGTTCTATTTGTGAGGGCATATAAATTGTCATTTCATATATCATGAATGAAAATCTTGGACGTTTTCTCGCATTGCAAATTTTATGCTCCTTTTCTGTCTTTTCTTCCTTTGCATATATTTCAAAACAGCTGTATTTACACACACACTCACTCATACAGGTTTCAATCCACTCTGGATCTCACTGATAACAACTCTGCTATTGCCAGTTATGACTTCGAAAATCCGATCAACTTAGCCGAAGACGAAGGTGAAGATGATTGCGAAGTGCCTGGTGAGCTTGCAAGACTGTTGCTTCAGGAAGAGAGGGAAATTCAACCCCATGAAGAGCCAGTGGAAAAAATAAACTTGGGTATTGAGGCAGACATGAAAGAGGTAAAGATTGGTGCCAACCTAGAGCTCAGCGTGAAGCAACGGTTGACTCAAATGCTGCATGATTATATGGAGATCTTTGCCTGGTCCTACGAAGACATGCCCGGGTTGGATACCGATATTTTAGTCCATCACTTGCCAACTAAGGAAGACTGCCCTCCAGTTAAGCAAAAGGTCCGCCGCATGCGTCCAGAGATGTCTGAGAAGATTAAAACCGAGGTTATGAAGCAGTTCGATGCCGGGTTTCTTGCAGTGACTTCTTACCCTCAGTGGGTTGCTAATGTGGTGCCGGTACCTAAGAAGGACGGGAAGGTCAGAATGTGTGTCGACTACAGGGATCTGAATAGGGCCAGCCCCAAGGATGACTTCCCCTTACCTCACATTGATGTCCTTGTTGACAATACAGCTCAATATAAAGTGTTCTCTTTCATGGATGGTTTTTCAGGTTACAATCAGATCAAGATGGCACCTGAAGACATGGAAAAGACTACATTCGTTACTCAGTGGGGCACCTTCTGCTACAAGGTCATGCCATTCGGGTTGAAGAACGCTGGGGCAACCTACCAACGTGCCATGGTTGCTTTATTTCATGACATGATCCATCATGAGATAGAAGTGTATGTCGACGACATGATCGCGAGGTCCCAAACTGAGGAAGAGCACCTAGATCATCTGCAGAAGTTGTTTGACCGGTTGAAACTATACAAGCTGAGATTGAACCCGAACAAGTGCACCTTCGGGGTAAGATCTGGGAAATTGCTAGGCTTTGTGGTCAGTGATAAAGGTATTCAAGTGGACCCTGCTAAGGTCAAAGCTATTCAAGAGATGCCAGTTCCTAAGACAGAGAAGGAAGTCAGAGGCTTTTTAGGACGCCTGAATTACATCGCTCGATTCATCTCACATCTAACTGCTACCTGTGAGCCAATCTTCAAGCTACTGAAGAAAGATCAGGTAGTACGTTAGAATGATGAATGTCAGGCTGCTTTTGACAGAATCAAAGAGTATCTCCAAGAACCACCTATCCTTATGCCACCGGTTGAAGGGAGACCTCTGATACTATACCTGACAGTGCTTGACAATTCAATAGGGTGTGTGCTGGGGAAGCATGACGAGTCTGGCCGAAAAGAGCATGCCATTTATTACCTTAGCAAAAAGTTTACCGACTGTGAGACCCGATACTCACTGCTTGAGAAAACTTGCTGCGCTTTGGTATGGGCTGCTCGCCGGCTGAGACAGTACATGCTGACTCACACTACCTTGTTGATCTCAAAGATGGATCCTATAAAGTACATATTCGAAAAGCCCGCTCTATCTGGGAGAATTGCAAGATGGCAAATGATCTTGACGGAATACGACATTCAGTACACGACCCAGAAAGCCATCAAGGGAAGTGTATTGGCAGACCACTTGGCACATCAGGCCTTAGATGATTATCAGTCAATGAACTTTGAGTTTCCGGATGAGAGCATCATGATAGTGACAGATTGTGAAGTACCTGGACCGGATGAAGGACCTGAACCAGGATCCCGATGGTCTATGCACTTTGACGGAGCCTCCAATGCTTTGGGAAACGGTATCGGCGCCATAATCATATCTCCACAAGGTACTCATACTCCACTCACTGCCCTACTATGCTTCAACTGTACCAACAACATGGCGGAGTATGAGGCGTGCATCATGGGTCTTCAAGCTGCGATCGATTTAAGGATCAAGTTTCTAAGTGTCTTCGGAGATTCCGCTCTTGTGATCAATCAGATCAAAGGAGAGTGGGATACGAAATATCCGAATCTTATCCCTTACAGAGAATGTGTGTTGACCCTGATCCCCCACTTCACGGAGATAACCTTTAAGCACTTTCCAAGCGAAGAGAATCAACTGGCGGACGCGTTAGCTACAATGTCTTCTATGTTTAAGGTCAAATGGGATAATGAGGCTCCCCGGATCATCATCTGGAAACTAGACGAACCGGCATACTGTTGTGATCTCGAGACTGAATTGGTGACTGAGAAGCCTTGGTACCATGAGGTGAAGAGATATTTGGAAGCTCAGGAATACCCTGAAGGTGCCTCTGTCAATGATAAGAAGTTCTTGAGAAGGTTCGCAGCAAAGTTCTTCCTTAGCAACGGCATCTTGTACAAGCGAAACCATGATTCAACCTTACTGTGTTGTGTGGATAAGACTGAAGCAGAAAGGATCATGGAGGAGCTACATGAAGGGACCTTTGGTACGCATTCCAGTGGACACACTATGGCTAAGAAAATCCTACGGGCAGGATATTACTGGTCCACCATGGAAGCTGATTGCTACCAACATTCTAGGACCTGCCATAAGTGCCAAATTTACGCAGATAAGGTGCATGTTCCTCCAGTTCCCCTGAATGTTCTAACTGCGCCATGGCCGTTTGCAATGTGGGGTATAGACATGATCGGCGAGATCAAACCTACGGCATCTAATGGGCATCGCTTCATCCTAGTGGCGATTGATTATTTTACGAAGTGGGTTGAGGCAGCATCCTATACTACGGTGACCAAGACTGTTGTGGCACGGTTCATTCGGCACAACCTGATCTGTCGATACGGCGTCCCTGAGAGAATTATCACAGATAACGGTACCAATCTGAACAATAAGATGATCGCTGAGCTCTGCGAGCAGTTCAAGATACAGCACCACAATTCTTCTCCTTACAGACCGAAGATGAATGGGGCTGTAGAAGCAGCAAATAAGAACATCAAGAAAATCGTGCAGAAGATGACAGTGACTTATAAAGATTGGCACGAGATGTTACCGTTCGCTCTACACGGGTACCGTACCTCAGCTAGGACATCAACCGGGGCAACTCCTTTCTCTCTGGTTTATGGCATGGAGGCAGTCTTGCCGATCGAAGTGCAAATACCCTCTCTCCGGATAATGAAGGATGCAAATCTGAACGAGGATGATTGGATCCAGACACGACTTGATCAGCTCAACCTCATTGATGAAAAGAGACTTGCTGCTATCTGTCATGGTCAGACGTATCAGAAACGAATGATCAGGGCATTTAACAAAAAGGTCAGACCACAGGAATATCAAGTTGGGGATCTGGTGATCAAGCGAATCATCCTTCCTCAGAGTGATCCAAGGGGCAAATGGACCCCTACGTACGAAGGGCCATTTGTGGTTAAACATGTGTTCTCAGAAGGAGCCATGATTCTAACCAACATGGATGGTGACGACCTTCCTCACCCCGCCAATGCAGACACAGTAAAAAGATACTACGCATAATAAAGACCCGCTAGGCTGACATGCCTAGGCAAAAATTAGGGCTTCCCGTCGAACCAAAAGGGTTCGGGCAAAATGAAGGGATGAAATAAAAAAAAAATCTGTACACCCGGCAAGTCGAAAACCTGAAAAGGCGGCTTGGGCAAAAATGGGTATCCCGATGGACTGAAAACCCGAAAGGGCGGTCCAGGCAAAAATTAGGGATAAAAGCGTAATACTATGTCTCATTGATCACTTTGCATCCAGAATCCGGTATCTGCATCAAGTTCAGACGACATCGATCAGTCAGCTTCACCTTCAACCAAGGTCATCAAGTGATGAGACGCTCGGAGTTATAAAGGCAATAGCAGAGTTGAAACCCAGTGGGATCATTCACTTCACACAGCTGTTTTATTTTCTTTTGTACAAAATTTGTATAAACTCTCTTGTTCGGCGGCGTTCCTCTTACTAGGACGTCAGCCTCTTGTACACAAAACGCCTATTCACAGGCCATTCAAAATCAATACAAATATATTTTCAGTTAAACGTGCCAAGTGTTTTTCTTTTTCTGTTTTGTTTTGCGAAGAACGTCCAAGGTTCAATTTGTGATATATGCATTGACAATAATTTGCTAACTCATAAATATTTGCATACGAAACAAAGGAATTAGTTGCAGGTGACACTAGAAACAGGGGCAATAAAAGAGTTGTCTAAGCAATTTAATTGTTCTGTCCTCCAAGATACCAAGGTAGGTTCAGCTAAAGAATATGACCAGTACATATTAATTCCCCAGAGAGTGATTCATCAAAACCGTGCATTCTTCTCCAGGTAGAGTTATCAAGTATCAAGGAAATTGGGTATCCTCCAGCAGATCCCAACATTCCCCAGTAGCAACATACAAGCATCCCCGGCAGTCTTGACCTAAAGATTGTTCCCCGGTGGCATATCAACATTCAAAGGAATCACTTCCCCAGCATATCAAAACTTCCCCAGGAAAGTCCAATCTAGTTTCCCCAGGAAAGTTGGAATTCATCTCCCCAAGCAGTAAGCTTATCCCCAGTAGATTCTGGAAGCTTATTCTCGCAGAGCACGAACGCGTCTCCCGGCTTTATTCAAAGAGTTATTTCCTTAACAGGATATAACTGGGTTATCCTCAGCCAAAATCCACGGAAAGAGCGTCCTCGACGAAGTCTTCTTACCCCAGCGAAGTCCATCCACACTTCCAACAACAAGGGTATCCCCAGCAAATTATTATCAACACTCAGCAAGGCATCCCTCTTCCCACAAAGTGTTGCTTCCCAGCATGGTCGCTAGAGTATCTTTTCTCCCCGCAGAATCTTCCATTTGCCAAGTTTATTCCGCAACGGAATCATCTTCTCCTACCGGTGTTCTTGCAGTTATCATCCCCAGCGAAAGCAAAATCTATTCTTCAACATCAGCCCAGGATATGACTTCCCGGCACCCGTCAAGGATTTAATTTCCTAGACGAAAACATACATTCATAAAACATCACATACATCATTATAGCATGCATAGACGCATTATATCATACAAATCTCATTTATGTTGAGAACATCATTGCTTGATCCATATCATGCATTGCATATGACTGACCTTTACCTTTCAGGAAAGATGCAGTTGAAATTCTCAATCATATTTCAAGACCTAGACCGGTTCAGTTAATCGACTCCAAAGATTTATTATCCAGTCCCAGGCCTTCTCTAGTCCAGCTAAATCGACTCCTAACAGATTTTTCTGATAAAGACTCAGTAGAAGTTATCCCAGATTATAATTTCCTATGGTTCCCTCTCCGACGGTGAGTGAGGTGATAATTCCTTTTCCTATGGTTCCCTCTCCGACGGTGAGTGAGGTGATAATTCCTTTTCCTATGGTTCCCTCTCCGACGGTGAGTGAGGTGATAATTCCTTTTCAGATGGTTCCCTCTCCGACGGTGAGTGAGGTGATAATTCCTTTTCCTATGGTTCCCTCTCCGACGGTGAGTGAGGTGATAATTCCTTTTCAGATGGTTCCCTCTCCGACGGTGAGTGAGGTGATAATTCCTTTTCCTATGGTTCCCTCTCCGACGGTGAGTGAGGTGATAATTCCTTTTCAGATGGTTCCCTCTCCGACGGTGAGTGAGGTGATAATTCCTTTTCAGATGGTTCCCTCTCCGACGGTGAGTGAGGTGATAATTCCTTTTCAGATGGTTCCCTCTCCGACGGTGAGTGAGGTGATAATTCCTTTTCAGATTATAATTTCCTATGGTTCTCTCCCCGACGGTGCGTGAGATGTAATTCCCTTTCAGATTACAATTGCCTATTGGTTCTCTTCCCGATACTGCAAAGATGGTAATTCCCACCAAGATGTTCTCAACGAGCGTTGTTGAAGTTAAGGTCACCCAAGGTTCTCTTACCGTTCATGCTAAGGTAGTAACCATCCCTGGTTCATTCATCATCTTTTGAAGCTCCAGACTCAGCTCCTGTAACCAGTCAGGACATATCTATGCCAAGCATCTTAAAACCAGTTCTTGCAACGTGTCAGGTATTCTTTTTTCTTTTGCAGGTATGCAGGTTCTCGCTAAGGAATCTCTTATGCGATCAACGTCCAGATGGCATCTATAAGCCCATCATCCTATTCATCAACCTCTAAATGGCATCTATAAGCCCATTCCCATCATCACTGCAACTATGTGAGCGCAAATTTCTGGGCACTCTAGTGTTCAATCATCTTCTACCCTCGGATTACGAAAGGCACGTCAGCCAATCTGCATCCTCAGGTCTAAGAAGATTGAACAAGGGCAACTGTTGTACCCCAAAATTTGCCCTCCCATATTCTTCAGGAAATTGCAAAGTCAAGCTTCAAAGTTCCCCAAGGGTTGCACAGTGCAAAGGTCTCCTGAACAGTCAAAATTAGGGTTTGTTTTCTGATCAAGAAAATGAAGTTTCTAAAGGTCCAATCAAGTCTCACATGCCTACAAATATGGTCAAGCATCCTCATATCAAGTTTCAAGACATTCAGCTCAAAATTGCACAGTCAAAACCCTAATTGCACTACAGTTAACTGTAGGGGCAAAATGGTCATTTGGCAGTCAAAAGTTCAAATTTTTGGTCAACATATCATTTTGAAGCCACAAACATCATTTGATCAATGCTTGATCATGATTCTCAAAGTTTGGCTCAAAAATCATCAAGATGCAAAAGTTTCCTTATTTGGACAGCTGAAAAAGTCAACTGAAATTGACCAAGGCATAACTTTCACATGGATTATCAGAAAAATCCCATCCAAAGCTCATTTTGAAGAGAAAGACATTTCCTACAACTCATCTTCATACTTCAAGTCCAAGAAATGCTCTCACAAAAAGTTATCAATTTCAACATTATAGGTCATTTTCAAAAGTCAACAAAAAGGGACTTTAAGTCAAAGGCCATAACTTGAGATTGGTAAATCAAAATGACATGGGACCAAAAGCATTGGTTAGAGGACTCAAAGACCTTTCCAAAATGTCCAAGAACATGAGAAAAGCTTAAAAATTGAGCAAGTTATGCCTTGTAGAAGTTGGGAAATTTTTGGATATTTTGAAAAGTCAACATTAATTCAAATGACCTAAAATTGCTAATGGGCCCATGTTTCTTCCACAATTCATCATTCCAAGCATGTGCACGACCACTTGGCCCAAAGGGAAGTTTTTATTCATTTTTTATTTATTTATTTGAATTTTTATTTATATTAATTCACTTAAATCAATTAAATATGTGAAAAATACTTAACTTAACCTAACAAATCTTTTTGCACATATAATCTACTCAATAATTCGTGCACATTCAAATATGGAAAGAATTGGACTGATTGGATCATGATTTGCACAAAAGCACATGGAAAATATTTGGAAAATAAAGCTTGAAAATCAAATCTTCAAAACTATGAATGCAAGAGATTTGGATGATTCTTTTTGACCTAATTCACTACTACATATGCCAGGATCACAACCCTAATGCAAATACACGCGCAGCTGCTCAGAAAAGCCATTATCAAACTTGGAAAATTTGTCAAGAAACTCAAAAACTGAAAGTTCACTTCCAGGGCGATTCAAGGCACAAAAACTATTCCATTAGCTTCCTTGAAGATTACTGAACGTGTTCCAATCAATATCATTCCTCAAAGCTTAAAGAATTGGTATATTGAACCGGACATGTGCATGAAAAATTTCAGAGTCGTGCATCTCATTCCATGCATTCTTTGAGAATTTTAAAGTTTGATTCATGTTAATTACTTTGTTCTGAAGCTAACCCAATGTTTTGATTGAATTATTATGCATTGTGTACGATTTCACCATGGTTAATTTCTAGGGTTCACAGGATTCCAAATTGGGGCTTTTCACCCAAGGAAAAATTGAGACTTATGACCACCATCATTCAAATCAACGCGTTTGGACGAACAAGAACCAACCCTCGCGCTCAATTTATGAGTGTCTGAGGGCTAATCGCTATTTTTTAATAGCTGGCCTAAGAAAACGCCATGAAAACCGTTGCTAATGTGTTTTCGTTTCAGGAAAATAAAACCAAACGAGGAAGATGATTATGTGGCTGCCTGTGAGTGGAGCGTTCAAATCTTCGCGCGCGTTTCCAAGCCATTAACCAACTTTCTTTTATATTATTTGCTTGTTATTATATATTAACAACGCGAATTTGGTTCAGCTGGCAAGTGATAGTGGTGGCAAAGCACATGACCTGGGTTCGAGTCCCAGGTCTTCACACTTTCAATATTATTTTCCAATTCACGTTCACATGCAGCGCCAATGTTGAATACCATGGTACACCTTCAGAACCAAGCGTACACGCGTCCTGGGAGATCAAATCAAAGGATCAGATCTAAAGAACACCTTGCACCCTGGTCAACACTGCTATACGCTGCTTGGAAAAGTCAAATGGACCCAGATTAATGGGCCTGAATCATCAAGAAAGAACCTCCCATTTGGGGTCTGAACCCCCTAGGTTTGCCATATTTTATTTATTTAATTCTATTTCTTTTAATAATTGTTTTGTTTAATTTAATTTAATATTTTCACAAAATATAAAAACATCATAAAAAAATCAGAAAAGAATTAAAATAATAAATATTTTTATTTGTAGTATTTTCATAAATAAATTTGCATGTAAATAAAATTAGTTTTAAATTAGGTGTTAACTTTAATTCTTTTAATAATAATAAAAAAATGTAGAAATAGGGTTTTATTAATAATTTTTCATCTTTTTATTTTTCTTTTCTGATAATCAAACATTTAATATTACTTATTTCATTTATTTTTATAATTAAATTTGTATATAAAAATTAGGTTTAATTTAGGTTAAATTCTAATGTTTTTCTTAATAAATTAAAATAAAATAGAATTAGGGTTAGCGTTTAATTGCAATTAATTTTTTCTATTAAATCTTAAAATACCAAAAATACCAAAAATAATCCCTTTCCTTTTTTTAATTAATTAATTCATGTAATTTTTAATATTTTGCAAAAAGGGTCCAATGCCCTCGTTTCGTTCTTAATCTCTCATTAATTCGCGTATTTATTTTATTTTGCTTAAATACTTATGTATCTCTCCCGAAGCCATGTAAATTACTTCTCGCACTTTAAATTTCTTTATTTTCCGTCAAATCGGGTCCTGGTTAATTTTGGCGATGTGGACCCGCGCCGTTTGTAATAGCTTAGAATTTACTTTCCTTGCAACTTTTAACTGTTAATCAAATGACATGAAAGAATGTATGGACAAAAATAAAAACAAGCGTAGAACACCAATAACATGACAAGATAAATACAAATGAAAACGACACACAAATCGCACACACCACCCCTAGGGTACGCCTCACTGTTGCCTTGCCTCGAAAGGTGATCGTCGAGTAGAGGATGTCTTAGTAAGTCCTCATGATCCGGGAACCTGGCATGAGGGTAGCTTCTAAGGTGTCTTCCCATTGCTCTGGTGATCACCATGTCCCGAACCTCGAATTGACCCGAACACCTCCAACGGTGGTGCTACCTACCTCTCAATGGTGGGATGGCACTACTTTAAAGGACATTTACACAGACGAATTCCTTAGGGTAGGTAGACGACTCGTGGATACTTGCTCTAAATTTCAAAACAAATCAAAATACTTTTCACACCGACACCTTTTCAAAAAGCTTTCGAAAGCAATTTTTTAAACACTCTTGAGGACCGATACAAGAGTCGAACTGGAATTTTCAAAGAAACTTTTTAAAACCCACAATTGAAAAGCAAACAAACCATTTTTGAAAACACAAATGAGCAAGTATCTAAGAGCCCATGGATAACCATGGATAGAAAGGGTGCTAACACCTTCCCTTTCTATAACCTACCTCCCGAACCGAGAGCAATCTCTTTAAGGAATTTTTCTGTGCTTTTGACCTTTCCATTTGGAGAAAATAAAAGACGGTGGCGACTCTTACTTCCGCGACATTTCGCGAACCAGCGTTAAACAGTCAGTTCCAGATCCACCGATCACACATGCCAACATAACGGAGTTCTACATCTTCGACCATACAACGCTTCAAAATGTGCCATCCCAATACTAGAATGGTAAATGTTATTATAAGTGAACTTTATCAACGGAAGATAAGTATCCCATGAACCTCCCTGTTCAAGAACACATTCCCTCATCAAGTCTTCCAACGATTGAATAGTCCGTTCAGTTTGACCATCTGTTTGAGGATGATATGCTAAACTCAACCTCGACTTAGAATCCAACGCTCCTTGCAAACTCTTCCAAAAATCAGAAGTAAATCTTGGATCTCTATCTGACACAATGCACAAAGGAACACCATGCAACTTCACAATCACACTAGTGTAAATCTCAGCCAACTTCGACACTGGAAAACTGATGTTAATAGGAATAAAATGAGCCGACTTTGTAAGCCTATCAACAATCACCAAATCGAATCATGTCCTCTTAAAGTATTTGGTAACCCTGTCATAAAGTCCATTGAAATGCTACCCCATTTCCATTCAGGAACTTCTAATGGTTGCATCAACCCTGCAGGCTTCTGATGTTCAACTTTCGACTTCTGATAAGTCAAACAAGCATACACAAACCGCGCCACATCACTCTTCATTCCAGGCCACCAAAACAAACCTTTCAAATCTTGATACATCTTCGTAGCTCCTGGATGAATACTCAACTTACTTCTATGACTCTCTTCCAGTATCACTTTCTTCATCTCAGAATCATCAGGAATACAAATCCGATTACAAAACCTCAACACACCTTGTGCATCTAGCTTAAAATCACTATTCTCATACTGATCAATCCCAACCATCAAATCTACCAGTTTCACATCCAACTTCTGAGCTTCTCTGATACTGTCTAGAAATTCATTATTAATCTTCAACATACCCAACATAACACTTCGTGGCGTAACCTCTCAAACTAAGCTCATATCTCTGAACTTCTCAATCAATTCCAACTCTTTAGCCATCATTGTCGACATATGTAAAGTCTTTCGACTCAACCCATCAGCTACCATGTTCGCTTTCCCTGGATGATAATTCAAACCGAAATCATAATCCTTTAATAATTCCAACCATTTTCGTTGCCTCATATTCAACTTCTTCTGATCAAAAATATACTTCAAACTCTTAGGGTCACTAAACACTTCAAATCTAAAACCATAAAGATAATGCCTCCAAATCTTCAACACAAAAACAACTACAGCAAGCTCTAAATCATGCGTAGAATAGTTCTTCTCATGAGTTCTTAACTGCCTTGACGCATAAGCAACTACCTTACCATTATTCATAAGCACACCTCCTAAACCCATCTTAGAAGCATCACAATACACCAGAAAAGGCTCCACTGGATTAGGCAACGTCAAAATCGGAGCTGACGTCAACCTCTTCTTCAATTCCATACAAATTTCTTTGCACTGAACATACCATACAAAAGCTCTACCTTTACAAGTCAACTTAGTCAACGGAAGTGCCAACTTAGAAAAACCTTCGATAAACCTCCTATAGTAAGCAACTAATCCCAAAAAGCTTCTAATCTCAGTAGCTGACTTCAGAGTTTCCCATTGCAACACAACATCAACCTTCGATGGATCTACAACAATGCCACTTCCTGAGATCACATGAATAAGAAAACTAACCTCCTTTAACCAAAACTCACACTTGGTGTTGTACCACAATTTTTGCCCATAAGATCCCTTCATTATACCATGTTGATTCACTCACAACAAGATCACGCTAGGGTTCTTGGTTCCCCTCCCTACTTTGAGCTTTGCTCCTTTTGAGGAATTACCAAGCACTTTGACTTATGTTCCTTTTATGATCATGAATATTGTTTTGTTTTCTTCATTTAAACTAATAAAATGCAATGTTGGTTTGTCTTGCTTGTTATCCATGTAGGTGAAGGGCAATGAGATTTAACAAATTATTCCATAGGTTCATGAGTTTATTTCCATGCCCTAGCCAATAAAAGCTTAAGAAGTTCAAACCTTATAATTGAAGTTGTTTTGGAAGAAAGGGTATGGCAAGGTTTATTTTGGTTCACCACATTTCAAAGTTATCAAGATTTATTCAAAAGTACAAGGGATTGATTGGAGAAGCTGTTATGTTTGGACAAGGCCTTGTTCATATTGGTCACCAGGGCATAGTTCTCTCAAATTTCAAGACATGGAAGTGGTTTTGGTGGCTATGAGTCCTCATTATCATCCTCAACAACTTCTATTCACAAAGCAAGAATATTGGTACAAGAAGTTTGTTCAAACTTGTCAAAGTTCCTCAAGGCATTTTCTTGATCTAGAAGCCAGGGTTTTGAACTTCGAACGAGTATATCTTGCTCATCTTTTGGTATTTTTGAATGATTCCAAAGACATCCTTCTCTTTAACGGGTTATCAACAAATCACTTCAAAAGTTCCAAGGGTGTTTCATGTGGAAGAAACTTGATGAAGAAGAAAGATTACAAGCCCTTCAGATGAATCCCCAATTTTACATAAGTAACTTCAATGGATCATAACATGGTCAATTTTCATCACCTTGGGTCCATTATTTTTCCATGATGATCTTGAAGATGTGAACTTTATGCCTTCTTTTATGTGCAAAGTGGGAAAATGGTTGGAAGTTACCTTAAATATGCAAAAGATTATAGGTCATTTCATGATTTTTGGCCAACTTCAACAAGTCATAACTTGCTCAATTTCTTCAGATTTTGAGTGGTTCAAGTTTCAAAATGTCATTCAAGAGATCTACTTCATTCCATCTTTTTTGGTCAAGAGCAAATTCCAAGTGGAAGGCTATGTTTAGATGCAAGAGATTATAGGTCATTTTTAAAGAAGAATTTGAAATATATCTAAGTATGGAAAGTCAACCATTTTTCTTCAACTTTGACTTAATGCAACTTTCAGCTCAAGCATCCATTTGATTCCATTCTTTTTACATTTCAAAGCTTGTAACCTCATCTTTCTAAAGCATCAAGAATCATGCCCTAAGACCCATTGAGTTGGAAATGCCATGAATCTGAATTTGGTAACTTGAAACAGAATTTTCCACAAAGTCAGAATTTTGAAATCCATAATGTGACTTCTAAACACAAGATTTATGCACGTTTTTTATTTAAACTTGATTAGAAAACTTTCCAGAAGTGATTAGCACCCCAAAAGGCAAGATTTGGTTGAGTTTTGATGGAAATGAAGTCACACTTCACCCGTGCTCGACCTTCATCCAATTTCCCTCCAAACTTCTTTATTTCTTCCAATTTTCATTCCCATTCACTTCCCTATAAATAAAGGGTCATCCCTCATTCATTTCTTCAAGCTTTGAGAGCCAAAAACACCCTGCCAAAACCTCACACGAACCCATCCTTTTTTAATTCAGTTTGTGAGATTTAAGCTCCCTTTTCCAATATTCTTTGCGCATTCATCATCCTTAAGCATCATACAAACTCTCCAGCACTTAAACAAATCAAAACAAGCCATAATTTAAGCTATAGAAGTCCAGTTTCAGAGCTTCTTCCTTGAATTTCGAAAAGGTAGAATTCTCCACCATTTGGATCCAAATCAAGCACTAATCTATTCTACTCCTTCTCCTGATTCTAATGCTGCTTACAATTTTTAAATCCATTGAGAATTGAGAGAGAAATCTCAAATTGAAGGTGCTCGCTATTTTCTAGGTTTTTGATTCATATCTTTCTCAATACCTTATATAAATTTGGCGCGATGGTGGTGTTAGAATCGTCTTGAAGAGACGAGTTCAATTATACTAGCCAGGGATTCTAATTTTTCCATTTGAAGGATCTCACAAAATCCCCATTGCAGGGTGTCTGGAGGTTGTAGATGATGACAAGTCTCGTCTCAGCCAATGATAGTGTGCCAAACGTTTTAATTTCATTGGTTGCCGTTTTTCTGATCCTATGTGTATCTCACTAAAGTCCATATCAAGCACAGTGCGTCTGGTCCACTAGATCAACTTACTAACGCGTTTTGACTTTGATCTGATGGTCCACATCTTTTTGGTTTTATTTTATTTTCTGATTTTATATTTTTATTGATTAAATTTTCCAAAAATCATAACTCTTTTATTTTTTATCCAAAAATTATGAAAAAAATTCACAAAAATACTTTGAATTATTTCTGATCTCATGACTATTTTTTCACATTTTTATTTTGACATTTGATATTTTTTGTATTTTTTTAAATGATTTGCTTTCTTTTAATTACTTACAAAATACTTTCTGACATTTTTTAATTCTGAAAAATTCATAAATATTATTTTGCATATTTTTGACTTTCTGAAAATTTTATGGAATTTTATATTGAGGTTTACTATTTTTGACCTATTTTCTATTTGTTTGAGCAATTTTAAATAGTTTAAAAATAGTTTCTGACTTTTAAAAATTACTAAAATTTTTATAAAAATATTTGGACCCATTTCTGATTTTTCTATGGTCTTACTTTTTGTTTTTTTATTAATTTGAACATAGTTGATATTTTTCTCTTTATTTTCTATTTTTAAACATTATTTTTTACCCTTTTATATATATTAAAATGTGATATTATTTTGTGACTATTTTCTGGTTGATCTTGGGTTAGATTTTGGATCATGAACTTTATTAACATCATTGGATCCATGGTGTTGAGTTTAACTCCACAAAAATGGATGAATGATTTTAATAATAGTTTGATTAAAATTTAATTCAAATGTGGTTTGTGAATTTTTCCCCATCCCTCTTCATCTCATCCCCTTCTTATTGAACTAGGTGTTATTGGAGCATGATCTCTATATCATGTCTCAAAACAAATGGTGCATAAATTGCTATTGACCAACCTCAAAATAGGTGCAACTTTTATATAAGTCCACTTACGATTGCTTAACATAGCGCTAAATTTTGTCCCGATTCGAATAAATGATCATTCGTGGCCCAAACTTATGATTGCAAGCCCAAGTATGTTAATTTGATCTCTTTGATCCAATAAATTTGAGATTCATTATGTGGAGGCTTTGGTTCTACCAATCCTGTAATGGATCTACAACACCTTTGGTCAACACGGATCACTTAAACATCGTTGATCATTAAATGGTACTTATGAGAATTTCAAATGGATGATATACTTGATAAAAAGCAAACACAACTTGTTGTGTGGAGGCTTTGGTTCTACCAATCCTCTAATTAGTTCCAAATGCAAGTTTTAAGATGGTCATCCAACTAACCACTAATTATTTACTTATTTTTACCTTATGCTTTTATTCTTTTTTATGCTTTATATACTATTTACTTTTAGCACTTACATTTCATGCCATTTTCATCTTTGCTCATTTGAGCATTTATTTTCTTGCCATTTTATACTTTGCTCACTTGAGCTTTTTTCTTTTCCTCTCTTAAGATACTTAATAATCAACATAAACCCTAAAAATCATTAATGGTACTTGGACTATTTGGTTACTATCCTTGGAATTATGGAGCATGGGACTTTTTCTTGGATTTAGGATTAGAAACCTTGTCCTATCTTGGAGACCTTGTGATCTTATCTGATTATTTTGTCTGGAGTTCTTGAGGTTTACCTCAAGATATTGGGTTGCTTGTTTGTTTTTGTGTGCAGGTTTTTGTGATTACATTCTCTGTTTGTAATTTGGAATTCACCCGTATACAGCCGTTACTCTGCCCAATTTTTATGAAGACTTAATACACTTGAAGTTTGGTTCTCTCAAGAGGTCTAGTATCTTTGCTTGTTTGGTTTCAATCCAAAGAATGGGAATTCTATCTTGGCTCATGATGTCAAGTATTGGATTTTTTCTGGTTAGATGGTTCTTATCCCTAGCTTTTACCTTATGCTTTAGGATAGTCTCTTCTTTTCCTCCCATCTTCTTTAATTTCAAAATCCTCTCCCTCATTTTGAAAACTCTTCTTGTTTTGAAACTTGAACTATTTTCCTAATAAACCTGGACTTATGTCCATTCATTTTCAAAATATTTTCATAAATAAATCTCCAATCAAGTTAATAATACCTTGAATTTTTTTGTGAGAAGACTAAAAGTCAACCAATCTCATTTCAAACCATTTTTCCACTTTGGCTTTTTACCTTTGAAACTTTTCTTAAAAGATTAAACTCTTGTCAATCCTTGTAGTGATGCGAACAACTATACTTCTACAATATGTAGTGAAGAGAGATATTTTCCACTCGGGTTTTGAGTGAGGCATTGTTGATTTTGAAATCCAAGCCATATCCTCCACTTTGAGATAATGCAAATTCTCCTTTCTCATGATTGTGAGTAGTTTGTGTGTTTTCCATACGGACAATGACGATGATGTTTTATCTTATAAAATTAACCAACACATTTGTGTTTTTTTTAAATTTTTTTTAAAAAAAAGAGGAACTACGTGTACCCTGATCCCCTATTGCACGAAAGGTGGTACGTAGGCACTAAAGGTTCGCAACCGCGACAGGTGCAAAAATTATAAAATAAATATATTTCTTTCCTCACCTCCACCATCCATTTTTTATATACAACAGTTGTTATAGCCAAAATATACAGATTTTTACAAAGAGGCTCATGCGGAGTACCGTAGATGTTTAGGGTGCTAATACCTTCCCTTTGCATAAACAACCCTCTTACCTTAAATCTTTCCCCCCTCTTTTTGGGTTATTCGCTCTTTTCCCATTCCTTTGGAAATAATAAAGCGCGGTGGCGATTTTGATTTTGATTTGTATAAAGTCTAGTCAATCCAATAACTTAGTCTTGAACATTTCTACCGCTACAGAAAAATGGTGACTTCACTGGGGACATTGACCTCTTGCTGGTCCATCCCTAAGTGGCTTAAGCCTATCTTTGTTTATACATGTATATGTGTTATTACTGTTTTTTGTGTTATATGTTATATGTATGTTTGTTTGGATTTTCCTGGTTTTCAGGATTCTTGGTGATTACTCATAAGTCCTATACCCGTACATGGGCAAACTTTAAGATAGGACGGGCAGTATAGTCATGTTAACTTTGAGGGAGTAATCCCAAAAAAGGAGGCATGAGATCCCCCATTCAGTGGAGGCCCCTTTGAATGTAGTGTCATTCACCGAGTAATCGGGAAGACGTACTGCTTTCGACCTGGGAGCCTACTGAAACTGGGGATCGTAGAATACCAAACCCATCTTGGCCTTTTAGGTGTATTGCGAAAGTTATGACAGAGTAATCCGGAAATAGTTGTCATGCAATACTATGCTCGAACGAGTCTTTCTTGAGAATATTACTAATTACCGAGTTAATCGAGAAGTTGGTAATATCTGAAGGAAGGATGTAGACTCTGGGAACCTCTAAAACCTTGTTTGATAGGTGATAACTTTAGACCAACACCTTATGGGTAGTACCTTCGACCTCATGCTCGTGATGTTGAACCTATGAACCCTATATGTGTGATCTTTTGTGTGATTGTCGCATCATGCATCCATGCACTCATAAGCATCTTTTGAAGAAACCATATTTCAAGGGATTTAAAGGTTGACTATTTGTGAATATCTCAGGTACTTTTAACCATGGATTCTGAAAAGAGAAAGAACGGGAAGTATAATTTCAAGGATCCAAAGATAGATGAGTTGATCAGTCTAGTCCCCGAGATCGAGTGTTCTGCATACTTTCGGAAGAAGTATGGGTCCATTATTCCTCTCATGAAGCTGAAGATAAAGGAGGGTTTTCTCTCGAAAATGGTCCAGTTCTATGATCCGATGTATCATTGCTTTACTTTTCCTGACTATCAGTTGATGCCTACATTGGAGGAGTATTCTTATCTATTGGATTTACCTGTTACCAATTGTGTTCCTTTTACTGGTTTGGAGGGTATGCCAAAACCACATGAGATTGTTGCTTTGATTCACTTGGGAAGTCTGAGGTGGAAGCCCATATGACTACTAAAGGGGGGGATTAGAGGATTACCAGCTCAGTTCTTATTGGAGAAATCTCGTTACTTTTCCATAATGAAGAGTACAGTTGCTTTTGAGGCCATCTTTGCCTTACTTGCTTACGGGTTGTTCTTATTTCCTAATGTGGACAGGTTTTTTGACATTAACGCTATCAGGATCTTCATGATTGGAAACCCAATTCCTACACTGTTGGGTGATACTTATTACTCTATCTATCTTCAAAATTCTTATCATGGGGGGATGATTATCTGTTGCACGCCTCTGTTGTACCGGTGGTTTATCTCTCATATGCCTCAGTCTGATGCTTTTTGGGATGTCAAGAAGGAACCCCATTGGGCTCCTAAGATCATGGCACTTACTCACTCGGATATTGATTGGTATCATCAAGGTTACCAGTATATAGAGATTATTGACAATTGTGGTAGTTTACCCAATGTACCTCTTCTTGGTACAAAGGGAGGAATTAACTATAACCATGTTCTTGCACGACGACCGCTTGGTTATCCGATGAGGGATAAACCGAATAGTATTCATTTGAGTAGTTTCTTTCTGAAGGAAGGAGAAGACCGTAGGGAAGCTAGGGAGCAGATTGCGAAGGCCTGGAGTCACATTCATAAGAAGGGTAGGAAGGATTTGGGACCTAGGAGTGCTGTTTCTTTGGAGCCATATCTTTAATGGATCCAATCAAGAGCCATTTAGTTAAAGATGTCGTATACCCGGGAGACACCCATGCCTGATCTATTTGTGAAGACCACTCCTCCCTTATTAGATGATTTGGAAGAGCTGCAGCTTGCTTTGGTTAGGATGCAACAGGAAAGGGATGCTTGGAAGAACAAGTTCCAAACTTTAGAGAGTTCTTACAGAGCAGACTTGAAGGAGAAAGACGACTTGATTGAGATCATTGAGAGTCGGGCGGTAGAGTCTATAGAGAGGCAAGGGGATTTATTTTCTCCTAAGCCTCAATCAGGTGCTGATCACTTACTTCCTGATTCAGATGATTGGAAGGAGGTTACCATCAGACATGTGGAAGAAAACCAAAGGTTGAAGGCTCAGATTGCCAGGCTCACGGGGAAGCGCCAGCGTACAGATTGATCTCCATCAATTCTTTTTCTCAGGATTTTAGATTTTATTTTCATCTTGTACTTGGGATCATTGAAACTTGTAATCCATTTTGGAGTTATTATAATAAAAATTTTCAGTATTTCAAAAGCTTTATTATTTTGATGTTTGCAATATGTCTATAAACCTTAAATCCCTTGAAATATTAAATAATGAAGTAAAAATAATCATGTGCATTGCATATCATGCATCATATTGCACATATTTATTGCATTTGTTATGCATATCCAGGTGTTTTACCCAGCTTCTTTACTTTGTTCAGCATGCTGACTCATCACTATAACACTCGGGCTAATTTCAAAAAGAAGATGGACAACTTAGAACAGGAGAATCGCGAGCTGCACGAAGAAGTTTCTTCTTTGAAGGCTGACATGGCCAATCTGACTACTCTGATGGAAGCTCTGGTGGCTGCTCAGAATCATCCACCGAGTGTTCAACCTCAACCAACAAGGGAAACTACTGTAGTTCCGAATGTTCCCGTATCTGCCACTTCTGCTATTGTTCAGAATCACATGCCTTAAGGTTATCCATGGGGAATGCTAGAGAATTTCACACCTGAAGGTTTCAATCTTGGTCCTCAAGATACTGTAGTAGTTCAGACTATTGTTACTCTAGCACCTCTTGTGGTGCATGTTGTTCCTGCTGCACCTCCTTCGGTGAATATGGTTCATTTGTTAATGATGATGTGTGTCGTCCTTTCCCTCCACCGAGTGAAGACTTGGGTCTTTATGATAGAATGAATGACTTTCAAGAGCAGTTTGACAAAATGCAGAGAGAGATGAAGGCCCTCAGGGGAAAAGAGCTATTTGGGCAGAATGTGAATGAGCTATGCTTGGTCCCAAATGTTAAGATACCTGCTAAGTTTAAGGTCCCAGAATTTGAGAAGTATAAGGGTAACACTTTCCCTCGTGCTCACCTGGTGATGTACGTGAGAAAAATGTCTACCCATACTAACGATCAGCGTCTGCTGATTCACTTTTTTCAGGATAGTTTGACTGGTGTTGCGTTGAAGTGGTATATGAGTTTGGATAGTGCCAATATCCATACTTTTAATAATTTGGGAGAAGCATTCATCAAACAATACAAGTACAACATGGACATGGCGCCTGACCGTGATCAACTTAGGGCCATGGTTCAGAAAGACAGGGAATCATTCAAAGAGTATGCGCAGAGATGGCGTGAGGTAGCCGCCCAAGTGATTCCTCCCATGGAAGAGAAGGAGATGACTAAGATTTTCTTGAATACGTTGGGTGATTTCTACTACGAGAGGATGGTAGCAAGCGCGCCAAGTGACTTTACTGAGATGGTAGGAATGGGTGTCCGCTTGGAAGAGGCTGTAAGAGAAGGCCATTTGACGAAGAGTGAAGGACCTGGAGGTGTAAAGAAGCCATCATATGGCTTTACCAAGAAGAAAGAGGGAGATTCAAATGTTGTTATACAAGAGAGGAGGGTAAGCGCTCCTAGAAGGAATGATCAGCATCATCAGCAAGTCGCTTCAGTTACTCTTGTTATGAATGTCGCTCCAACTACCGTTGCTTATCAGAGACCGTCCCAGCAGGGGAATCAAGGGTCTATCAGAGAAGGGAGAGTTATGACCTTATTCCCATGACCTATACAGAGTTATTACCAGCATTGATTCAGAAAAAGTTGGTCCAGACACGACCACCTCCCGCCATACCATCACCATTGCCTTGGTATTACAAGGCAGATCAAACATGTGCTTTTCATCAGGGGGCACCAGGGCATAGTGTTGAGAATTGTTATCCTTTGAAGAATGAGGTGAAGAAATTGGTAAAGTCCGGTGTTCTATCTTTCAAGGACATGGGACCTAATGTGAAAGATAATCCTCTACCCAAGCATGGAGGAGTAAATGCTATAAATATGGTGGCTGGTTGTCCAGGCGATTTCCAGATTTTTGAAATTAATCTAGTTAGAGGAGATTTGGTGAAAATGCACGCAAAACTCTGAATTTAGCTACTACACGCATGACCATTCAGGTTGTGCTATTTGCAGTACAAATATACAAGGTTGTGATAAGATAAAGGCTGATTTACAGGAGATGATGGATGAGGGCCTCATTCACATAATCAGGCCTAGGGAAGAGTATGAAGAGGAAGTGAATATGGTTTCTGGATGTCCTGGTGTGTTGTACCCCAAAATTTTCCCTCCCATATTCTCCAAGAAATTGCCAAGTCAAGCTGCAAAATTCCCCAAGGGTTGCACAGTACAAAGGTCTCCCATACAGTCAAAACTAGGGTTTGTGTTCTGATCAAGAAAATGAAGTTTTCAAAGGTCCAATCAAGTCTCACATGCTTACAAATATGGTCAAGTATCCTCATATCAAGTTCCAAGGCATTCAGCACAAAATTGCACAGTCAAAAACCCTAATTGCACTACAGTCAATTGTAGGGGCAAAATGGTCATTTGACAGTCAAAAGTTCAAATTTTTGGTCAACATATCATTATGAAGCCACAAACATCATTTGATCAATGCTTGATCATGATTCTCAAAATTTGGCTCAGAAATCATCAAGATGCAAAAGTTTCCTTATTTGGACAGCTGAAAAAGTCAACTGAAATTGACCAGGGCATAACTTTCACATGGATTATCAGAAAAACTCCACCCAAAGCTCATTTTGAAGAGAAAGACATTTCCTACAACTCATCTTCATACTTCAAGTCCAAGAAATTCTCTCACAAAAAGTTATCAATTTCAACATTATAGGTCCTTTTCAAAAGTCAACAAAAAGGGACTTTAAGTCAAAGGTCATAACATGAGATTGGTAAATCAAAATGACATGGGACCAAATACATTGGTTATAGTACTCAAAGACCTTTCCAAAATGTCCAAGAACATGAGAAAAGCTTAAAAACTGAGCAGGTTATGCCTTGTGGAAGTTGGGAAATTTTTGGATATTTTGAAAAGTCAACATTGATTCAAATGACCTAAAATTGCTAATGGGCCCATTTTTCTTACACAATTCATCATTCCAAGCATGTGCACGACCACTTGGCCCAAAGGGAAGTTTTTATTCATTTTTTATTTATTTATTTGAATTTTTATTTATATTAATTCACTTAAATCAATTAAATATGTGAAAAATACTTAACTTAACCTAACAAATCTTTTTGCACATGTTTTAGTCTCAATAATTCGTGCACATTCAAATATGGGAAGATTTGGTTTGATTGGATCCTAATTGATACAAAATTGTATGGAAAAAGATATGGAAATCATGGTGAAAAAATCAAATCTTCAAACCATGATTGCAAGAGATTTTTAGCAAGTTTCTTGCCCTAATGCATTCAGTACAAAAGCCTAAACACAACCCTAATGTCCACACACGCACAGCTGCTCCAAAAGCCATTATCAAACTTGAAAAAATTTGCAAAAAAGTCAATTCTGAAAACATCCTTCCAGGATGATTCAAGACCTAATTCTTGTTTCAATAGCTTCCTCAAGGTTCACTGGACATATTCCAATCAGAAACAACCATCAAAACGCAAGGAATTGGTATACAGCATTCAAGATATTTCATGAAAAACTCATAATCGTGTTCTCAAATCTAGGCATTTTCATAACATTTTATTCATTGATTCATGTTCATTATGAAATTTTGAAGCTAACCAATGCATTCAATTATGTTTTTATGCTGTATACACGATTTCACCATGTTTGAGTTTTAGGGTTTACAGGACTTCCAATTGGGGATTTTGAAACCAAGAAAAATTGGCCTTCAAGAGTACCATGGTTGTAATCAGCAGGTCTGGACGAAGAAGAAGCCACTATCGCGCCAAATTTATGGACCCTCTAGACCTATTCGCTATTTTCCCAAAACCGGCTTAAGAAAACACATAGGAAACCGTTGCCTAATGTTTTATATTTCAGGGATGATGGAGAAGACGAAGTCGTGGAAAAACGTGATAAGCTGGTTTGAATTTTCGCGCGTGGATCCACTAACCCTTTGTTTTATTCTTATAATGATTGTTAGTTATTTATTTATCAAACGCGTTAGTTGGCACAGTTGGTAAGCGAGAACGTTGGTAACATTCCTGACCTGGGTTCGAGCCCCAGGTCTTCAATAATTTCCATGTTATTTTTCCTTTAACGTTCACGTGCAGCGCTTATGTTGAGGATCATGATACACCTCTTAATCCAGCCATCCACGTGCTCCTGGAGATCAGATCAAAGGCTGAGAATTGATGAGTACCATAGGCTTGAGTCAACGCCTCTGCACGTGCCCAGTAAAAGTCCACCAGGCCTTGCTAAATGGGCCAGATTACTAAGGCCAAACCTCCATATTGGGGTCTGAACCCCCAGGTTTGCACATTCTTTTTATTTTCTTTACCCTTTTTTTTGTATTATTATTTTTTATTCCTTTTAATTATTATTTGTCCAATTTAATTAATTATTTCTACAAAATATAAAAAATGCATAAAAATCAGAAAAGATAAAAAATATAATAAATATTTTATTTTAATATTTCTTATAAATAAATGCATGTAAATTAATTAGTTTAAAATAGGGTTTTAATTTTAATTTCTTTCATAACAAAATCAAAAAAATATAGAACTAGGTTTAATAAATATTTTATTCCTTTTAATTTTTTCTTTTTCACAATAATATTATTTATTTTATTTATTTTCATAATTAAAATTGTATATAAAAATTAGGTTTAATTTAGGTTAAAGTTTAACGTCTTCTTAATAAATTAAAATAAAATAGAATTAGGGTTAGCGTTTGATTGCAATTAATTTTTTCTATTAAATCCTAAAATATTAAAAATACCAAAAACATCTTTTTTTAATTAATTAACTTCATCATTAATTTGATTTTTGCAAAAGGGTCCAACGCCCTCGTTTCGATTTAATTTCGCATATTTATTTTATTTTGCTTAAATAATTATGTACCTCTCCCGAAGCCATGTAAATTACTTCTCGCACTTTTAATTCTTTATTTACTTTGTTTATTTATTTTCTATCAAATCGGGTCCTGGTTAATTTTGGCGATGTGGACCCGCGCAATTTGTAATAGCTTAGAATTTACTTTCCCGCAAATATTTTAAATGTTAAACAATGCATGCAAGAATGAATGGCCTTAAATAAAAACAAGCGTAGAACACCAATAACATGACAAGATAAATGCAAATGAAAACGACACACGAATCGCACACACCACCCCTAGGGTACGCCTCACTGTTGCCTTGCCTCGAAAGGTGATCGTCGAGTAGAGGATGTCTTAGTAAGTCCTCATGATCCGGGAACCTGGCATGAGGGTAGCTTCTAAGGTGTCTTCCTATTGCTCTGGTGATCACCATGTCCCGAACCTCGAATTGACCCGAATACCTCCAACGGTGGTGCTACCTACCTCTCAATGGTGGGATGGCACTACTTTAAAGGATATTTACACAGACGAATTCCTTAGGGTGGGTAGACGATTCTTAATACTTGCTCTAATTTCAAAAACAAATCAAAAATACTTTTCACACCGACACCTTTTCAAAAAGCTTTCGAAAGCAATTTTTCAAACACTCTTGAGGACCGATACAAGAGTCGAACTGAAATTTTCAAAGAAACTTTTTAAAACCCACAGTTGAAAAGCAAACAAACCATTTTTGAAAACACAAGTGAGCAAGTATCTAAGAGCCCATGGATAACCATGGATAGAAAGGGTGCTAACACCTTCCCTTTCTATAACCTACCTCCCGAACCGAGAGCAATCTCTTTAAGGAATTTTTCTGTGCTTTTGTCCTTTCCATTTGGAGAAAATAAAAGACGGTGGCGACTCTTGCTTACCGCGACATTTCGCGAACCAGCGTTAAACAGTCAGTTCCAGATCCACCGATCACATGGTGAATTCATAATTTTTGATGTGGAGCATTTGAATGAGGACCTCGTGCAGTTGCACGCTACCTTCTGCCACACGGCTGGTCAGGTAGAGCACCAATATGGATCTTGCCTAGTTTGCTGTCGAGATCCCCGAGGATGTTCAATCGTGAAGGAGGGTGTTCAGTTGCTGTTAGACAATGGAACTATCAAGATCACGGGTCATAGGGATGATTATCATGAGGTTGATATGGTTGAAGTTGGTTTAACGGAAGAAGAGTCAGAGGAGGAGTATGCCTCTGCAAATGAGTATTTTTCTTCAAACGAAGATTTGTTTTCCGGAAATGACTCATTAATGACCGATTGCGTTAAAGAAGGAGTAAACATCATTGTGCCTTGTTTTGGTGCACCCGCTCATTTTGAAGTAGAGTACCATAGCAAGCCAGCTGTTACCCCATTGGTAATTAGTTTGCCAGGTCATATCCCCTACAAGTCAAATAAGGCTGTGCCTTACAAATACAACGCTACAATCTTGGAAGACGGGGTAGAAATTCCCATCCAGCCAATGCCTGGTGTTAGGAATATAGCTGAAAATAGTAGGGTGACCCGTAGCAGTCGTGTGTTTGCACCGGTTGTTCAGAGAGATGTTACTACTGGAAAGGAAATTGATGAGAATGATGAACCTAAGAAGGCTACAGGAGAGACTAGCAGAGCTACGCTAGAGAAATAAGTGGATGATATATTGAAGATGATTAAGATGAGCGACTACAGAATTGTAGATCAACTACTGCAAACTCCTTCAAAGATATCTATCTTAGCTTTATTGATGAATTCCTCTGCTCATAGAGAACCCTTAATGAGAGTACTGGACCAAGCTTTTGTGGAGAGTGACATGCCAATAGATCAATTCAGCAGCGTAATAGGAAACATTACGTCATGTAATAACTTGAGTTTCTGCAATGATGAATTACCATATGAAGGGAGGAATCACAACCTGGCCCTCCATATATCTATGAACTGCAAGAATGATTCGGTATCCAATGTGCTAATTGATAATGGATCCATGCTGAATGTTATACCGAGGAGTACTCTCATGAAGTTGAAATACCAAGGAACACCTATGCGCTCGAGTGGCATCATTGTGAAAGCATTTGATGGGTCGAGGAAATCTGTCATCAGTGAAGTGGACTTACCCATCCATATAGGACCACATTTGTTCCAGATAACCTTCCAGGTCATGGACATTATTCCCGCGTATAGTTGTTTGCTACGACGGCCATGGATACATGAAGCAGGGGCTGTCACTTCAACCTTACATCAGAAGCTAAAGTTTGTGCGTGAAGGGAAGGTAGTGATCATAAGTGAGGAGCAGGTATTGTGGATATCTCATTTGTCCTCCTTAAGTATTGTAGAAGCGGATGAGGCTGCTGTTGGAACCCAGTTCCAAGCCCTATCCGTTGACAACATAAGGAGAAATGATAATTCCATGGTTTCGCTGAAGGACGTACATCAGGTTGTGCGCAATGGTCATAATGCAGTTTAGGGGCGAATTATGGATCCACCCGTGAACAAGAATAGAACTGGTTTGGGTTTCTCTTCGAAGAATGGCAGAGTCAAAGGTTTGAAGTCAAAGTCTACTATGAGCAGCTATCATGATGTTTTCCGCAGTGGAGGTTACCTCCATCCAACTGATTCTGTAATTAATGTTGTCGAAGAGGATGAAGCAGAGCAGAAAATGCCGAATTATATTATGCATGGAGTCAGGGTTCAGAACTGGGTCACCATTGATGTTCCCTCTTGCATACATGTTTCGAATTAATTTGATTTGTTAATCTCTTTTTTTGAAAAGCTTTAACTCTGCCCAAGGTGGAAGTATTAATGTTATAGGGCTTATCTGTTTGTTGTGACTGTTAAGATCATTAATAAAAGTTGACTTTGTCTCCCAAATTGTGTTTTTATTTTTTACTTTTTTCTTGGAAATGGTAATAAATAAATAAAAACCCTTTCAAAATAAATAATAACTGAAATTTAATTTGCATGATCACTTGTTATATGTGTCAGTTTCTAAAAGCAATCATAAATCATATGTGCAGATTAATTAAAAAACCCGTTGAATATAATGACCCTGCACCCTCTCCCAACTTTGAATGTCCTGTGTATGGGGCTGAAGAAGAAGATTATGATGAGATCCCAGAAGAGGTCTCACGGTTTCTTGAGCACGAGGAAAATACCATTCAACCATATAAAGAGCCTTTGGAAGTGATCAATTTGGGTTTAGAAGAAGACCCGAAGGAAGTCAAGATTGGAGCATCGTTGAATCCCGATGTGAAGAGAAGGTTGATTGAGTTGTTGAAAGAGTATGTGGATATTTTCGCTTGGTCTTACCAAGATATGCCTGGTCTAGATACAGATATTGTCGAGCATCGTTTACCGTTGAAGCCAGAGTGTCCGCCAATTAAACAAAAGTTGAGAAGAACTCGCCTAGATATGGCAGTAAAGATCAAAGAGGAGGTTCTAAAGCAGATTAATGCTGGTTTTCTTATGACGTCAGTGTATCCTCAATGGATTGCCAATATTGTCCCAATACCGAAAAAAGACGGAATGGTCTGCATGTGCGTAGATTACAGAGATCTAAATAAAGCTAGTCTAAAAGATGATTTTCCATTTCCTCACATCGACATGTTAGTGGATAGCACAACAAAATTCAAAGTATTCTCGTTCATGGAAGGGTTTTCCGGGTATAATCAAATAAGAATGGCTCCAAAGGACATGGAAAAACAATGTTTATCACACCCTGGGGAACATTTTGTTATAGAGTGATGCTCTTCGGGTTGAAGAAAGCTGGTGCAACGTACCAGAGGGATATGACAACCCTATTCCATGATCTGATGCACAAGGAAATCTAAGTATATGTTGATGATATGATTGCCAAATCCCAGACTGAAGAAGGACATGTAAAAGATTTGTTGAAGTTGTTTCAGCGTTTGAGGAAGTATCGTCTCCGCCCGAATCTAAATAAATGCACCTTCAGTGTTCGATCGGGGAAGTTTTTGGGTTTCATTGTTATCCAGAAAGGAATTAAAGTTGACCCTGATAAAATCAAATCAATTCAAGAAATGCCAGCACCAAGAACTGAAAAGCAAGTTAGAGGTTTCCTCGGGCGTTTGAATTATATTTCTAGGTTCATTTCCCACATGACTGCAACATGCGAACCGATCTTTAAGTTGTTAAAGAAAGATCAAGTTTGTGTGTGGATGGAGGACTGCCAAAAGGCATTTGAAAGTATTAAGGAATATCTGCTTGAACCTCCTATCTTGCTCCCTCCCATAGAAGGAAGACTGTTGATTATGTATCTGACAGTGTTAGATAAATCCATGGGTTGTATTCTGGGACAACAGGATGAAACAGGGAAGAAGGAGTTTTCCATTTATTACCTCAGTAAAAAATTCACTGATTGTGAGTTGCGGTATTCCATGTTGGAAAAAACATGTTGTACTTTGGCCTGGGCGGCAAAGAGTTTGCGGCAGTATATGTTGAATTACACCATTTGGTTAATCTCCAAAATGGATCCAATCAAGTACATTTTTGAAAAGCCTGCTCTTACTGGGAGAGTTGCCCGCTGGAAGATGTTGTTATCTGAATATGATATCGAATACCACACTCAAAAATCTATTAAGATTAGTGTGTTGGCAGACTATCTTGCTCACCAACCAGTGGAGGATCACCAGTCTGCAAAATATGAATTCCCTGATGAGGATGTGATGTTCCTGAAAGTGAAAGATTGTGATGAACCATTACCTGAGGAAGGTCCAGATCCTGAATATCGTTGGAGTATGATATTTGATGGAGATGTGAATGCTTATGGTAAAGGAATTGGTGTTGTGATTGTCACTCCTCATGGATCACACATTCCTTTTACTGCAAGGTTAACATTCAATTGTACTAATAATATGGCAGAATATGAGGCTTGCATCATGGGTCTCGAAGAAGCTATTGATCTCAGAATTAAAATTCTCAATGTGTATGGTGATTCAACTTTGGTAATAAATCAGGTTAAAGGAGAATAGGATACTCGTCACCCTGGCTTGATCCCTTACAAAGATTATGCTAGAAGATTGTTACCCTTCTTTAATAAAGTTGAATTCCATCACATCCCTAGAGACGAAAATCAAATGGCGGATGCTCTGGCAACTCTGGCTTCTATGTACCAAGTGAATACTTGGAATGATATACCCCGAATTGCGGTTCGACGGTTGGATAGGCCCGCTCATGTGTTTACAGCAGAGCAGGTAGCAGATGAAAAACCCTAGTATTATGATATCAAGCATTTTCTTCAGACTCAAGAATACCCGATTGGCGCTTCGTGGAAAGATATAAAGACATTGAGAAGATTGGCAGGCAGTTTCTTCCTCAGTGAAAATGTGATATACATGAGAAATTATGACATGGTCTTGCTCAAATGCGTGGATAGACACGAAGCAGACATGTTGATGCATGAGATTCATGAAGGTTCATTTGGAACTCATGCCAATGGACATTCAATGACTAAAAGGATACTAAGGGCAGGTTACTATTGGTTTACAATGGAATATGATTGTTACAAATTTGCAAAGAAGTGCCATAAATGCCAGATTTATGCAGATAAGGCCCATGTGCCTCTGACACTTCTCAATGTGATTTACTCCCCGTGGCCTTTGTCTATGTGGGGTATTGATATGATTGGGATGATAGAACCCAAAGCTTTGAATGGGCACCGTTTTATCTTGGTAGCAATTGATTACTTCACCAAGTGGGTGGAGGCTGATTCATATGCCAATGTTACTAAGCAGGTGGTTGTGCGATTCATTAAGAATAACCTTATATGTCGATATGGTGTGCCGAGCAGAATCATCACCGACAATGGCTCAAATTTGAATAACAAGATGATGGCAGAATTGTGTGAAGAATTCAAGATTGTCCATCATAATTCATCTCCATACAGGCCAAAGATGAATGGAGTTGTTGAAGTTGCTAATAAGAATATCAAGAGAATTATCCAGAAGATGGTCGTTACTTATAAAGATTGGCATGAAATGCTTCCTTTTGCTCTGCATGGATATCGGACATTTGTCCACACTTCAATAGGAGCAATCGCGTTCTCCTTAGTATATGGAATGGAAGTCGTACTCCCGGTTGAGGTAGAGATTCCCTCGTTGCGCGTGATAATGGAAACCAAGCTGACAGAGGCTGAACGGGTCAAGAGCAAGTTTGACCAATTGAATTTGATTGAGGAGAAGAGAATGACAACCTTGTGTCATGGCCAGTTATATCAAAAAAGAATGAAGAAAGCTTTTGATAAAAAGGTCAAACCTCGTGAATTCAGAGAAGGCGACCTCGTGCTCAGGAAGATCATGTCTTTCAACACTGATTCTAGGGGAAAGTGGACTCCCAATTTTGAAGGCCCATATGTTGTCAACAAAACCTTCTCTGGTGGTGCATTAATTCTTGAAACTATGGATGGCGAGGAGTTCCCACATACCATGAATGCTGACGCAGTCAAGAAATACTTTTCCTAAAGAAATAAAAGAACAACTCGCTAAGTTGAAAACCCGAAAGGGCGGCTTAGGAAAAAAGGAGCGTCTCGGTAGGCCAAAAACCCGAAAGGGCGGTCTAGGAAAAAATTAGAGACATAAACAAAATAAATTTCCCGCTAAGTTGAAAACCCGCAAGGGCAGCTTAGGCAAAAGTTATGGATTTTCTTGGCAAGTAACTACATCAGGCAAGACTTGATCGTTGAAGCAACAATCTTCTCGGATCCTCACCAAACTTCAACAAAAGCTGCTACTCAGGATTTCAAAAGTTGTTAGGGGGGATAGTGGTCATTGTATCTCAATGTATCTTTTCCATTATGTATTACCATGTCCCAAACTTTGTAATCATCTATGGAGTCTCGCCATTCGCAGACTACCATTCTATTAATGAAATTCGAGCTTTTACCCAATTCTTTGTGTTTCTTATTTTATTTAGCTTGCAAAGACTCCATTTATTACTGATAATAATTTTCAAAGCAAAGAGATTAAATAACAAAATTGACTTTTAAAAAAAAAGAGAGATTTTTACAATTTACTTTTACTTTGAGATTTGTGATGAAACAATGACAACAAAAATGGTGATCCTAAGAATGGACAAACTCCAGTTGATTTGAGAGGTTTTTGTTTCCCCCGGGAAGGGCTACTCGGTTTGTTTTCTCCGTATTAGATTTATGGTTCCGGTATCCTCGGTCAAGTTTGGATTCGTTTCTCCTCTTTTCTGAGTATTCATGATGTGAAGTTTCAATCCGCGTTTTTCTCCAGTAAAGTGGGTCTGAATTCCCCAGCGAGGTTTGATTGTTTCGGTGTCAGTCTGCTTTATTTGAGACCGGTCTTGCAATCTCCAGTAGGCATGTCACTTTTGAAAAAAACATTGGTTTTCTCGATGAAGCCTGAAGAAGGATGTTCTACCCCGACATCAGTTTGATTTGTCCACCTCCGGATTATGTTTCTCCTTGGTAAAGTTAAAAGCAGGCAGTAGGTTAGGTTTCTGCAGCTGGCCTTTACCTTTCTTCGAATGATCAACTTGGTTGAAGCTTAGTTGAGTGCTATTACTGCCTGAGGCAGTTTTGCCTGGTTGTTCCCCATGTTGTGTGTCTGTTTTTTCAGCATGCACATGAAAACACTCATACATTGTACATGCATCATGCATAGTTAAAATTGACAAATCATTGTTCATTGACATTTGTTAATATTTTTTTGACATATTACCTTGTTTTGCATATTTACGTCGCCCTCTCTTCAATAGAGTATTGTCCTTAAGCAGAAAACGCACACTCTTTCAATTTCTCTACAGAGTTGTCCCTCATAGAAGATTTTTGCTTTAAACCTTCTGATACAGTTCCCTGTTTGGACGGATCTTGTTTTCCCTTTTGAGTTTATTTCTCAAAGGATGTATTCTGGTTGACTGTTTCATTCCAGTTTATTTCTTGTTTGGATCTGTAATCCCCCGACAACATTATTTACTTTGGAATTCTGAAAAAAAACTCCAAGCTTTTGGTTGGTGCATTTATTTTGCACAAGAAGACTTTATCCCCTTTGCAAGAATATCATGGCATCTCCCCAGGAAGTCATACCTCTTGCCCCAAAAAGTCATTTCTTTTTACAATCCTCCGTGACCACAAATAGCAAGTTCTCTTTATTTGAGACAGCTCATGTATTATCCTTTCCAGGCTGCGTGCCTTGGTTAAAGAAGAAGTTGGGACCCGTTCTAGGCGAAACACCAGAATCTTGGGGAAACTTGTTCTCTTTCTACCTTCAGTAAAAGTTGGTAGACCATCAGTAGTGAACATCGATGTTTGTTATCTTGCTACCCTCAGTGAATGTTGGTAGTTCATCGTCAATAAACGAAGGTGTGATACGGTGGGAGAACTAACTTGAGGTATTTACGTTTGTGTTTGCAAATGTTGCGGTTTAGCAAGAGTCGCCACCGAATTTTCTTTTATCCAAAAGGAAAGGTGAAAAAGCACAGAAAAGACCTTTAGAGATGTTTTTGAGTTCGGGGGGTAGATTATGAAAAGGGAAGGTATTAGAACCCTTTTCATCCATGGTTTTCCATGGGCTCTTAGTTACTTGCTAGATCACTTGCTTTTGTTTGAATGTGCTTGTGGTGTGGTTTTTGAAAGTATTTTGAAAATGTAACTTTGTAATGATTCTCATTTCTATAAGAATGCATACAAAGTGTTTGTTTCGAAAATGTTTTCAAGAAAGTGTTTGTGAGATGTGTTTTTTGAAAGTGATTTTGAAAAGGGTTTCCTTTGTAATGGTTCTCGTTTCTAAAAGAATGCGTACAAAGTGTTGTTTTCAAAAGTGTTTCAAAATGAGAGTGTTGGTGTATAAAATGTTTTTGTTGTGAGTAAGCGAGCAACTAAGAGCGAATCTACCAACTTAAAAGGTCTTAGATGTGCTTTTCCTCCTCCTTTAGATGTTTCTATCTTACTATTGATTTTGTAAGAAGCCCCATTGTTGGATGTGAAGGGACGGGCATTGGGACGTTTATATGGTCATAGAAGGCAACATATGGGACGTCTTAGTAATGTCGTTTTTTTAGGGACTAGATCGTTTACCGAAGGCAACATTAAGGGTCATCGAGGGACTACGATCTTTTATCCAGGGTCTTTTGCTAAAACGCCCATGTTCGAGGGACATGACTAATTTCTGATAGGCAACAAGTGATATTACCCTAAGGGTGCGTATGTGCAAAGTGTGTTTGATTGCATGCATTTTAGCCTTGATTAGGGTCGTCTATTTGTTGTTTTTATCTTGCCATACACAACCAAATTACTAGCATTTACATTTGAAAGCGATAAGTTGCATAAATGTAAATTCCTATGCTATTACAATATTTAGGGGATGGGGGTACATATGTACGAATGGGGATTGCAAGTAAAAATAAGTCCTAAGTTATTATTGCAACCATATTGAAATGTACAAAATAAGAAAGAAAAAGGACTTGTTTAGAAAATGTTTTTGTCTTAAAAAATAAATAAATTAATAAAAGAAAGAAAATATTTTTATGTTTTTTATGTTAAAAAATGATGAAAAGGAAAATAAATGAGACATAGACTCAGCGTGCTGCTACAAGAAAAACGAACGGGATCAGAAGTTCTGGAGTCAAGAGCGCTGTGACTCAGAAGGAAACGTCAAAGGGTATCAGAAGTTCTGAGTTGGTAAACTCTGAGGTCCTGGAAAACACGTTAGAGGGAAAACACATAAATTCTGGGTGGTATTCTGACAGTGGGTCACAAGTCAGAAGTTCTGTATTACACTAAAACAATGAGTAAACGTCAGCAGTTCAGTGCGTTATCAACATGTAAAAAATTAGAAACTCTAAGTGTTTGAAAACAACAAGTGGAAACATCAGAAGTTCAGTGTATTAAACATATAAGGAGAACTCAGAAGTTATGTGTTGTGTTAGAACAGTGAGTGAATCATCAGACGTTTAGTGTGCGTTAACAATGAGAAGAATCATAGAAGTTCTGTGTGTTAAAACAGTGAGAAAAATCATAGAAGTTATGTGTGTTAAAACAGTGAAGAGAACTCAGAAGTTCTGCGTGCTTAAACAGTGAGAAAATCCTAGAAGTTGTGTGTTAAAATGGTGAGTGAAAAACAGAAGTTTTGTGTTACATTATGACTTTTTTCTCATATTAACCAGCACAACAATAACTTATTCATTTTTAACAAACAACAAATCAGCACAACAATTTATAGAAGTTCTAAATCTAAATTTGAGTGTAGCCCTAATCAAGAAACTCTGATCTACAATTTTTCTACTTATGCAATGATATGGACAACATTAATACTATGATATTTACATATTAATGATGTTACGAAAAAACAAGCAAAGTCAGAAAGACTTACCTTGAACCTGGAGCGTGCTTGGAGCTTTGAGTTGCTGCCTTTGGATGTTCTGAGTCAGCAAGAGAGCCAAAAGAGGAAATGGCAAGCTCTTTGATTCGAAAGGAAGAACAAAGGTTTTGGTTTCTGTTTTGGATTTCTGGATTTTTATGAAGGTTTCACAAATTCCTTTTCTCTCTTTTTGGCCAGTCTCTCTCCAAAAGCCAGTCTCTCCTTTAAAGCCCAACCCTTTGCAAGTGTGATAGAGCCACTTATTTATAGATGAATTTGTTATGGTTTTGGGGGGAAAAACAAATGGGATTTGAACCTTTTTTGGTATCCTATTCCCTTGCTTTTTCATCATTGTTTTCATATGGAAGTTTGGTGCAATTATGGGATGCAGGCGTAGGTTGAACTAGCTGTTGGTTATAGGTCCGCAGTAGGTTGTATAAACAAGGTTTTGGGATTTGGTCAAGTTCTGACCAAAGCGTTGAATATAACCTTCATATGCTAAAGCGCTGCCTTGTTCTTTAAGCAAACATGGTGGTTGTCAATAGGAATTAAGGAAAAGCAAAAAGCAAAGCATGGGCCTAGTACCAAAGTTTGCTATCCCAAGGAAGTAGAGATACACGTGGTGAAAATCCTTTGGATAAAGACTCAGAAAGTGGTTGTGAGCATTAAATGAGCATTAAATAATGATGAGACTTATCACAACCAGAAATCCTGCAACGTGAGATTCTACACCATGGCTTATTTCTGGATCAGATGTTCTGCTTCAGCATAGCATCCAACCTTTGATCCTCTTATCTTCTTGCTCCAGCATGTTCTGAAGGAGCTTTTAGACTTTCTAGAAAGCTTGCAACACACTTCTTAACCTTCTTTGAATTACCCTGGAAAACTCTGATTGAACTTTTGTGAAAACTTGCCCAGAAGCTCTGACCAAACTCTGTCTTGAGAATATCCAGAATTTGTTGAGCGCTAGGGTGATAATCTGGTCAGAAGTTCTGAAATTAAACCCTTAGAAAAATTTCTAAGTATTTAGAATTTGACTTTTCCAAAGTAAAATTTGACTTTTGAATTTCTTGATGAGATAAAACTTCATATTCCAACATGTCTTGATGAAATATGATTTTTTTATAGATTTGATTTTGATTCAAAAGTCAAAGTTTGACTTTTTAGTGTGCAAATGACCATTTTTCCCTTGTGGATGACTTTTCTTGAAAAATTGCAATTCAAGGCTTGGAATTAGATGGAAGCAAACTTGAGGATCCAGGTTGATTCCTTGATAAATGAGAGGGCAAATTTTAGGGTACAACAGCTGCCCATGTTCAATCTTCTTACACCTAAAGAGTTAGATTGGTAAATCTGCCATTCGTGACTTGAAGGTGGAAGATGATTGAACACTAGAGTGCCCAAAAAATTTGCACTCGAAGATGTGTTAGTTGATTATGTAGGGAATGGGCTTAAAGATGCCATTTGGAGAGGTAATGGATAGTTGTTGGAGATGGGCTTAAAGATGGCATCCGAAGGTGATTGGATCTGGACTGTATTTGAATGAGTGACATAATGACATCCGAATCTGGATCGTATCTGGACTGTATTTAAATGTGAGAATGAACCTGGGTAGGATTACTTCATGATGAGTCTGTGTAAAATTGCATCTTGGAAATAGGAGGAACCCGTGTAGGGTTGCTTCAGCCGGTCGAGTAGATAGTTATCCCATATGGTTTCAGGTATTAATCTCTGACCTGAGAAAGAAATATAGTCTTCCTAGCTTGTTACACGTGTTAATCTTCAATCTCTTCATGTAGATAGTTTTCCTGACTTGCTACAGGTATTAATCTACAATCAGTCGTCCACAAATAGTTTTCCTGGCTTGTTACAGGTATTAATCTGGAACTTTGAAAAGGTTGGTCGTTGAGATAGTTGTCCTGTCTGGTTTCAGGTATTAATCTCTGACCTGAGAAAGAAATATAGTTTTCTTGGCTTGTTACAGGTGTTAATCTTCAATCTCTTCATGTAGATAGTTTTCCTGGCTTGCTATAGGTATTAATCTACAATCAGTCGTCCACAAATAGTTTTTTTGGCTTGTTACAGGTATTAATCTGGAACTTGAAAAGGTTGGTTGATGAGATAGTTGTCCTTTCTGGTTTCAGGTATTAATCTCTGACCTGAGAAAGAAAGATAGTTTTCCTGGCTTGTTACAGGTGTTAATATTCAATCTCTTCACGTAGATAGTTTTCCTGGCTTGTTACAGGTATTAATCTACAATCAGTCGTCAACAAATAGTTTTCCTAGCTTCTTACAGGTATTAATCTGGAACTTTGAAAATGTTGGTCGTTGAGATAGTTGTCCTGTCTGGTTTCAGGTATTAATCTCTGACCTGAGAAAGAAAGATAGTTTTTCTGGCGTGTTACAGGTGTTAATCTTTAATCTCTTCATGTAGATAGTTTTCCTGGCTTGTTATAGGTATTTTTCCTGGCTTGTTACAGGTATTAATCTGGAACTTTGAAAAGGTTAGTCGTTGAGATAGTTGTTCTGTCTTGTTTCAAGTATTAATCTCTGACCTGAGAAAGAAAGATAGTTTTCCTGGATTTTTACAGGTGTTAATATTAAATCTCTTCATGTAGATAGTTTTCCTGGCTTGCTACAGGTATTAATCTACAATCAGTCGTCCACAGATAGTTTTCCTGGCTTATTACAGGTATTAATCTGGAACTTGAAAAGGTTGGTCGATGAGATAGTTGTCCTATCTGGTTTTAGGTATTAATCTCTGACCTGAGAAAGAAAGATAGTTTTCCTGGCTTGTTATAGGTGTTAATCTTCAATCTCTTCATGTAGATAGTTTTCATGGCTTGCTAAAGGTATTAATCTACAATCAGTCGTGCACATATAGTTTTCCTGGCTTATTACAGGTATTAATCTGGAATTTAAAAAGGTTGGTCGATGAGATAGTTGTCCTGTCTGGTTTCAGATATTAATCTCTGACCTGAGAAAGAAAGATAGTTTTCCTAGCTTGTTACAGGTGTTAATCTTCAATCTCTTCATGTAGATAGTTTTCCTGGCTTGTTACAGGTATTAATCTACAATCAGTTGTCCACAGATAATTTTCCTGGCTTGTTACAAGTATTAATATGGAACTTGAAAAGGTTGGTCGATGAGATAGTTATCCTGTCTTGTTTCAGGTATTAATCTCTGACCTGAGAAAGAAAGATAGTTTTCTTAGCTTGTTACAGGTGTTAATCTTCAATCTCTTCATGTATATAGTTTTCCTGGCTTGCTACAAGTATTAATCTACAATCAGTCGTCCACAAATAGTTTTCCTGGCTTGTTACAGGTATTAATCTGGAACTTGAAAAGGTCGGTCGATGAGATAGTTGTCCTGTCTGGTTTCAGGTATTAATCTCTGACTTGAGAAAGAAAGATAGCTTTCCTGGCTTGTTACAGGTTTTAATCTTTAATCTCTTCATGTAGATAGTTTTCCTAGCTTGCTACAGGTATTAATCTACAATCAGTCATCCACAGATAGTTTTCCTGGCTTGTTACAAGTATTAATCTGGAACTTGAAAAGGTTGGTCGATGAGATAGTTGTCCTGTCTGGTTTCAGGTATTAATCTTTGACCTGAGAAAGAAAGATAGTTTTCCTGGCTTGTTACAGGTGTTAATCTTCAATCTCTTCATGTAGATAGTTTTCCTGGATTGTTACAGGTATTAATCTACAATCAGTCGTCCATAGATAGTTTTCCTGGCTTGTTACAGGTATTAATCTGGAACTTGAAAAGGTTGTTCGATGAGATAGATGTCCTGTCTGGTTTCAGGTATTAATCTCTGACCTGAGAAATAAAGATAGTTTTCCTGGCGTGTTACAGGTGTTAATCTTCAATCTCTTCATGTAGATAGTTTTCCTGGCCTTTTACAGGTATTAATCTACAATCAGTCGTCCACAGATAGTTTTCCTGGCTTGTTACAGGTATTAATCTGGAACTTGAAAAGGTTGATGGTAGCCATCTGTTGATTGACCTTTTCCTGAAAAAGGTAAAACGTTAGTTGTATGCAATGTCATGATGTATGAAATGCATGATGTCATGATGTTCTCAAAATAAATGAGATTGTGTCGTATGCACTTCTCAAGTATGCAAATTGGATGTATGAAATGTGAAATGTTAATGAATGTATTTTTTCCTGGGAAAATAAATCCTTGACAAATGTTGGGGAGTCATTAAATCATGGACTGTTGTTGAAGGGTTGGTGTGTCTTCAAACTTTGCTTACAATATTTCCACCGGGGATTCCTGTTTCGTTGTTTGAGGTGAACTCTATTGGGGAATATTGAAAACTCTGTTGGAGAGTGTTGATTCCTGCTTGGGAAAAGAGTTCTGGAGTCTCGGTTGTCCGTTGCTCTACTAGGGTCGAAGTTGAACTGATATCTGGTCGGGTCTAGGTTTCATAGTAACTTGCTGGGGATTGTAGAGTAGTCTACTGGGGAAAGGGAGTTGTGTTCCTTTGATTTGTATTAGTCGGAGAGGAAAACTCAAACTGGGGAATCCTGTCGTTTCTTGGGGAAATAAACCCTGTTGCCGGTCTGCTAGAGAGGTGACGACTTCGTTGGGGAAAGTCCTCGAGGACTCCTGAGGTTGTCTCAGCTAGGGAAAGGTTTTCAGAGATTAAAGTCTCGCTGGGGAATCATCCTATAAGAAGAATTTTGTCATTTCCCCTAGCAGCAAATGTTTCTGGTATTGCCAGAAAATGTTTGATTGTACGTAACCCTTTGCTGAGATTGACGTTCAATGCCCCAAGTGACAAAGATGGAGACTTGCCCCTGGTTACTCTGCAATTCTTGAGAGGTTTCCTGGAATCTTGACTGGACTGCCCCGGGTGTGCTGGATAGTGACATGTCATGTTCCCTTGTTGATATGAGATTTGACAATGGCAGTGTCATCCTACTTGAATTGATTTTGTTCACTGAGAGAGCTTTTGTTCACTGGATATTCATTGTGTGAATTTCTCTTGCTGTCAAACAAATAGCCATATGCAAACAGTGATATTCGAGTAATGCAAAGTTTATGTTTGTCTTGAAATTTTGAAAATGCGTTTTAGCGAGTAAAGAAATTTTGTAAGAAATATTCAAACTCATGATTTAGAGAAAAGCCTTACAGGAGTCAGGATACCTTTTGTAACAGTATGCTTTCGAACTAACCCATACTTCAATTAGGACTTTTGAAGGGTTGTAACGTGGCTTGGTTCATGGTTTAAGAAACAAAGGATAAGGGCTCAAAGTATATTTGTACCCACCCGCTCTTCGGGATGTTCTTCAGTCCTAAACTCAGTTAATTGTGCGTTTGAACCCCAATTGAGTCTGAAATGACATTTTGGTGATGGTTCAGACAAGTTAAGTTTGTCGGAAAGTAGTTATTTTTGCAATTTTTTTTCATGTTGTTGAGGATTTGTAGTGACCTCTTTTGATTTGTTATCCCTAATTTTTGCCTGACTGTTCTTGTTTTGAGATTACAGTCAGCGGGATGCCCCCGTTTTTCTCAAGTCTCCTTTGTAGGTTTTGACTTAGTGAGCCTTTCTTTTTTCTGAGAGATAATGACTGCCTATGTGATAGGGAACCATCAATGTCTTTTGATTCCATAGGAATGTTTCTTGATGTCATTCGTTGTATTACGAGATGAGAGTTTGCGGCTTAACGCGCGCTTGAATTAATTGAGAGACTACCCTGCCCTAGGTTTTGATTAAAGCTTTCAATTTTGTGAAAAAGAAAAACTTCTACTTCTTTGGATCGAAGGAGTTGACTAGGGATTATCTTCCTTATAACTCCAGTGTTTAGGATTTGAAAGAATGCATGTACATCATCAACAAGGTCTGTCCAAAAGCATACTGTATGAGATTATGGCATTGTTTTCATCATCCTCCCTCTAAAGGCTTGTAACTTTTAGCAAGAGTTGAATGTCATAAAGAGAGTTAAAATAATAGTTTAAATGTAATGAAAACGAATGGATTGATTCAAGACAAGCATATGCAATGCATTAATGAAACAAAGTTTGACATTAATAGATAATTGTTTGAACAAGCAAAAGAAATTACAACTGAAAAATTCAAATGAACAGAAGCCTCTTTGTCTGAACTTGTCACTTTAGGTGGTGAGCCTTTGAGGGACGGCAGAAGAATTCAGTCTGGCCATCTTGTGTGAACTCCAGCATTCCTTCGTCAATCAAGTTTTGAATCTTGTACTTCAACGCCCAACAATCGTTTGTATCATGTCCAGGACTATCGGAATGATAGGCACACCTGGCATCAGGATTATAGCTGGGAGAAGAAGTTTTGGGATTTGGATGAGGTCTTATTGGTGTAATCAGATTCATCCTCATCAGGTGTTGCAAAGCTTGGGACAGTGGCATGTTGATGTTGGTAAACTTTCTTTTGGGCTCGCTTTGCCTTTGTTGATTTTCCGGTTGATGTTGATGGAGTTGTTGTTGGGCTTGTGACGTGGAATAAAATTGGGAAGGTCTTATCTCCTTTAAACCGGCTTCTTGTCTCATGGGAGGCTGAATGATGACTTGATCCCCAACTCTAACTGTTTGCCTCATTTGGCTACATCCGTCTTGACGAAGTTTGTTGATGAGGACTCTCAGCTCTTCTTGTCCCAGGGCCAGGTTTTGGAAGAGATCCATTTGGCCTACCAGTTATCCCATCATCTGGAATTTCATTGTTGCCATTTCAATTTGTAGCCTTTCCAACTGATCATCCTTGGTGCCCTCCGGATTCCCCATGATCATGCCCCTTGTGAGGAAAGCTTTCACATCTTCTTGCCCTTTGGACAGGTTCAAGAACATCTCTTGAAGTTGAGTAGTTTAAATCTGAATGCTCTTGATGGTCTGTTCTAGGGCCATCTCTAATGAAATAAACAACAGGAAGATAAGGAAACCTGTATGGGAGAAACCTGTCATGATATGATGCATGATATGTGGATGCATGTTTTCAAGGATCTCACGGGGTAAATGTTAATAGTCACTTACAGCTTTGATTAGAGAACTTTGTATCAGTGGATGTCCTTCCATGAGAATTAAGCTCACCATGTCAAGTGGGTCATAACCCTTGACTAAAGTTGTTGTACTTGATTTTTGATGGTGTTTGGTTAGAGGAAAATAAATCCTCTTTCCCCTTGATAGACGTCTGGTTCAATGTGACCCTGCATCATAGGCCCTTAAGATCCTTGAAATGGTTATTGAAAATGCTATGGTATGATGTTATGATATTATGTACAATGTATGCAAAGTAAGCAAGTTATATACAAATAATCATATTCACACAAGGCAGACAAGTCCTTAGGTTTAGGCTTGCATGGAGTTTGTAAGTAAGTACCCTCTTGAAGTTTAGTTGGCTCAACCTGTCCTAGTTAATAGTAACCAGGTTCTAATGGATCTCAATAGCACCGACCTTTCTTTTAGGCATTGTCTCAGCTCAATCAATCTTTTCTTGCGGCCGAGATATCCCAAAAGTCCAGCCTCAATGAGTGTAGCATCGAGTATCAACCAATTTCCAGCTCTACACCAAAACCGGTTATCTCACTACGTCATAATGGACAAGTTGGTCAAGTAAGGTTCTAAGGTCAGTTAGTGCTTCATGACGCCACTCAGTGGCCCCGTATTCTCCTCGTTTCAACATAAGGGATACCGGTACCAACAAATGTGTCACACTAACACAGCCATTGTTTCAACCATATCGGTCTACGCCGTACAATTTCCATAATCTATTGCTACTTACCTAAAAAGGTGCCCCAGATCCGGGTAGAGCATCAAAACAAACCCAAACAAGGACCCATAATATAAAGCAAACAAATCAAACAATGTAAGCAAGTAAATGTGATCTAACCCTAAGGTAACCCCAATTTTAAGTATGTCCCCAGCAGAGTCACCAGTTCTGTGATACAGTGGGAGAACTGATTTGAGGTGTTTTAGTTTGTGTTCACAAATGTTTCGGTTTAGCAAGAGTCGCCACCAACTTTTCTTTTATCCAAAAGGAAAGGTGAAAAAGCATATAAAAGACCTTTAGAGATGTTTTTGAGTTCAGGGGGTAGATTATGAAAAGGGAAGGTATTAGCACCCTTTTCATCCATGGTTTTCCATGGGCTCTTAGTTACTTGCTAGATCACTTGCTTTTGTTTGAATGTGCTTGTGGTGTGGTTTTTGAAAGTATTTTGAAAATGTAACTTTGTAATGATTCTCATTTCTATAAGAACGCATACAAAGTGTTTGTTTCGAAAATGTTTTCAAGAAAGTGTTTGTGAGATGTGTTTTTTGAAAGTTATTTTGAAGGTTTTTCTTTGTAATGGTTCTTGTTTCTATAAGAACGCGTATAAAGTGTTGTTTTCAAAAGTGTTTCAAAATGAGAGTGTTGGTGTATAAAATGTTTTTTTTGTGAGCAAGCGAGCAACTAAGAGCGAATCTACCTACTCAAAAGGTCTTAGATGTGCTTTTCCTCCTCCTTTAGATGTTGCTATCTTACCATTGATTCGGTAAGAAGCCCCATCGTTGGATGTGAAGGGACGGGAGTTTGGACGTTTGCATGGTCATAGAAAGAAACATATGGGATGTCTTAGCAATGTCGTTTTTTAGGGACTAGATTATTTACCGAAGGCAACGTTGAGGGTCATCGAGGGACTACGATCTTTTATCGAGGGCCTTTTTCTAAAACGCCCATGTTCGAGGGATATGACTAATTTCCGATAGGCAACAAGTGAGATTACCCTAAGGGTGCGTGTGTGCAAAGTGTGTTTAATTGCATGCATTTTAGCCTTGATTAGGGTCGTCTATTTGTTGTTTTTATCTTGCCATACACACCCTAATTACTAGCATTTACATTTGAAAGCAATAAGTTGCATAAATGTAAAGTCCTACGCTATTACAATATTTAGGGGATGGGGGTACATATGTACGAATGGGGATTGCAAGTAAAAATAAGTCCTAAGTTACAATTACAACCATATTGAAATGTACAAAATAAGAAAGAAAAAGGACTTGTTTAGAAAATGTTTTTGTCTTAAAAAAGAAATAAATTAATAAAAGAAAGAAAATATTTTTATGTCTTTTATGTTAAAAAATGATGAAAAGGAAAATAAATGAGACATGGACTCAGCGTGCTGCTACAAGCAAAACGAACGGGATCAGAATTTATAGAGTCATGAGCATTGTGACTCAGCAGGAAACGTCAGTGGGTATCAGAAGTTCTGAGTTGGTAAACTCTGAGGTCCTGCAAAACACGTTAGAGGGAAAACACAGAAATTCTGGGTGGTATTCTGACATTGGGTCACAAGTCAGAAGTTATGTATTACACTAAAACAATGAGTAAACGTCAGCAGTTCAGTGCGTTATCAGCATGTAAAAAATTAGAAACTCTGAGTGTTTGAAAATAGCGAGTGGAAAGATCAGAAGTTTAGTGTATTTGACATGTAAGGAGAACTCAGAAGTTCTGTGCTGTGTTAGAACAGTGAGTGAATCATCAGAAGTTCAATGTCCATTAACAGTGAGAAAAATCATAGAAGTTTTGTGTGTTAAAACAGTGAGAAAAATCATAGAAGTTATGTGTGTTAAAACAGTGAAGAGAACTCAGAAGTTCTGCGTGCTTAAACATTGAGAAAATCCTAGAAGTTATGTGTGTTAAAATGGTGAGTGAAAAACATAAGTTCTATGTTACATTATGACTTTTTTTCTCATATTAATCAGCACAACAATAACTTATTCATTTTTAACAAACAGCAAATCAACACAACAGTTTATAGAAGTTCTAAATCTAAATCTGAGTCTAGCCCTAATCAAGAAACTCTGATCCACAGTTTTTCTACTTATGCAATGATATGGACAATATTAATACTATGATATTTACATGTTAATGATGTTCAGAACGAAAAAACAAGCAAATTCAGAAAGACTTACCTTGAACCTGGAGTGTGCTTGGAGCTTTGAGTTGTTGCCTTTGGATGTTCTGAGTCAGCAAGAGAAACGGAAGAGGAAATGCCAAGCTCTTTGATTCAAAAGGAAGAACAAAGGTTTTGGTTTATGTTTTGGATTTCGGGATTTTTATGAAGGTTTCACAAATTCCTTTTCTCTCTTTTTGGCCAGTCTCTCTCTAAAAGCTAGCCTCTCCTTCAAAGCTCAACCCTTTGCAAGTGTGATGGAGCCACTTATTTATGGATGAATTTGTTGTGGTTTTGGGGGGAAAAACAAATGGGATTTGAACCTTTTTTGGCATCTTGTTCCCTTGCTTTTTCATCACTATTTTCATATGCTAGTTTGGTGCAATTATGGGATGTAGGCGTAGGCTGAACTAGCTGTTGGTTATAGGTCTGCAATAGGTTGTATAAACAAGGTTTTGGGATTTGGTCAAGTTCTGACCAAAGCTTTGAATATAACCTTCATATGCTAAAGCGCTGCCTTGTTCTTGAAGAAAGCATGGTGGTTGTCAGCAGGAATTAAGGAAAAGCAAAAAGCAAAGCATGGGCCTAGTACCAAAGTTTGCTATCCCAAGACAGTAGAGATACACGTGGTGAAAATCCTTTGGATAAAGACTCAGAAAGTGGTTGTGAGCATTAAATGATAATGAGACTTATCACAACCAGAAATCCTGCAACTTGAGATTCTACACCATGGCTTAGTTCTAGATCAAAAGTTCTGCTTCAGCGTAGCATCCAACCTCTGATCCTCTTATCTTCTGGCTCCAGCATGTTCTGAAGGAGCTTTTAGACTTTCTAGAAAGCTTGCAGCACGCTTCTTAACCTTCTTTGAATTACCCTGGCAAACTCTGACTGAACTTTTGTGAAAACTTGCCCAGAAGTTCAGACCAAACTCTGTCTTGAGAATATCCATAACTTGTTGAGCGTTAGGGTGATAATCTGGTCAGAAGTTCTGAAATTAAACACTTAGAAAAATTTCTAAGTATTTAGAATTTGACTTTTCTAAAGTAAAATTTGACTTTTGAATTTCTTGATGAGACAAAACTTCATATTCCAACATGTCTTGATGAAATATGATTTTTTTTTAAATTTATTTTGATTCAAAAGTCAAAGTTTGACTTTTTAGTGTGCAAATGACCATTTTGCCCTTGTGGATGACTTTTCTTGAAAAATTGCAGTTCAAGGCTTGGAATTGGATGGAAGCAAACTTGAGGATCCAGGGTGATTCCTTGAGAAATGAGAGGGCAAATTTTGGGGTACAACAAGAGGTGATATGATATTTTCTCTTTCTACCTTCAGTGAAAGTTGGTAGACCATCGGCAGTGAACGTCGATGTTTTTCTTTTTACTATCTTCAGTGAATGTTGATAGTTCATCGTCAATGAACGGCGGTGATATATTTTATCTTTCTACCTTCAGTAAAAGTTGGTAGACCATCGGCAGTGAACGTCGATGTTTGTTATCTTGCTACCCTCAGTGAATGTTGGTAGTTCATCGTCAGTGAACGGCGGTGATATGATATTTTCTATTTCTAGCTTCAGTGAAAGTTGGTAGACCATCGGCAGTGAACATCAATGTTTGTCTTTTTACTATCTTCAGTGGACGTTGATAGTTCATCGTCAGTGAACGGCGGTGATATATTTTCTCTTTCTACCTTCAGTGAAAGTTGGTAGACCATCGGTAGTGAACGTCGATGTTTGTTATCTTGTTACCCTCAGTGAATGTTGGTAGTTAATCATCAGTAAACGGCGGTGATATGATATTTTCTCTTTCTACCTTCAGTGAAAGTTGGTAGACCATCGGCAGTGAACGTTGGTGTTTGTTATGCTTTTGCTATCTTCAGTGAACGTTAATAGTTCATCGTTAGTGAACGGCGATTCCATGATATATTCTCCCTCTACCTTCAGTGAAAGTTGGTGGGCCATCGACAGTGAACGTCGATGTTTGTTATCTTTCTCGCTGCCTTCTGTAAACGTCGGTAGCTTCACCTCCGGTAGAAGTTATTGTGTCCTTTGACCATCCTACCATCCTCTCTGATTCAGTTCTTTTGGTCCACCAGTGATTTATTTTCCTGGTGGGGTTGCTCCCTTGTTTCTTTATTATTGTTACACCCCCAGTATTATCTTTGCGTCTCTTTGGTCTTGTTCATACGCATTCATGATCATAAGCATTTGCATGGTATCTTAGGGCCAAAATAGGGTTTGTTTTATATTTAACTATCTTAGATCACGTCGACACGAAGATTTTTAACCTTCGTATCTCAGGATAGAAGAAACTTAAATAAGGGCAGCTGTTGTACCCCAATTTTTGCCCCTAAGATCCCTTCATCATACCATGTTGATTCACTCACAACAAGATCACACTAGGGTTCTTGGTTCCCCTCCCTAATTTGAGATTTGCTCCTTTTGAGGAATTACCAAGCACTTTGACTTATGTTCCTTTTGTGATCATGAATATTGTTTTGTTTTCTTCATTTAAACTAATAAAATGCAATGTTGGTTTGTCTTGCTTGTTATCCATGTAGGTGAAGGGCAATGAGATATAAAAAATTACTCCATAGGTTCATGAGTTTATTTCCATGCCCTAGCCAATAAAAGCTTGAGAAGTTCAAACCTTATCATTGAATTTGTTTTGGAAGAAAGGGTATGGCAAGGTTTATTTTGGTTCACCACATTTCAAAGTTATCAAGATTTGTTCAAAAGTATAAGGGATTGATTGGAGAAGATGTTATGTGTGGACAAGGCCTTGTTCGTATTGGTCACCAGGGCATAGTTCTCTCAAATTTCAAGATATGGAAGTGGTTTTGGTGGCTATGAGTCCTCATTATCATCCTCAAAAACTTCTATTCACAAAGAAAGAATATTGGTACAAGAAAATTGTTCAAACTTGTCAAAGTTCCTCAAGGCATTTTCTTGATCTAGAAGCTAAGGTTTTGAACTTCAAAGGAGTATATCTTGCTCATATTTTGGTATTTTTGAATGATTCCAAAGACATCCTTCTCTTCAAAGGGTTATCAACAAATCACTTCAAAAGTTCCAAGGGTTTTTCATGTGGAAGAAACTTGATGAAGAAGAAAGATTACAAGCCCTTCAGATGAATCCCCAATTTTACATAAGTAACTTCAATTGATCATAACTTGGTCAATTTTCATCACCTTGGTTCCATTAGTTTTCCATGATGATATTGAATATGTGAACTTTATGCCTTCTTTTATGTTCAAAGTGGGAAAATGGATGGAAGTTGCCTTAAATATGCAAAAAATTAGAGGTCATTTCATGATTTTTGGCGAACTTCAACAAGTCATAACTTGCTCAATTTTTGGAGATTTTGAGTGGTTCAAGTTTAAAAATGTCATTCAAGAGATCTACTTCATTCCATATTTTTTTGTCAAAAGCAAATTCTAAGTGGAAGGCCATGTTTGGATGCAAGAGATTATAGGTCATTTTTAAAGAAGAATTTGAAATATTTCTAAGTATGGAACGTCAACCTTTTTTCTTCAACTTTGACTCAATGCAACTTTTAGCTCAAGCATTCATTTGATTCCATTCTTTTTCCATTGCAAATCTTGTAACCTCATCTTTCTAAAGCATCGAAAATCATGCCCTAAGACCCCTTGAGTTGGAAATGCCATGGATTTGAATTTGGTAACTTGAAACTGAATTTTCCACAAAGTCAGAATTTTGAAATCCATAATGTGACTTCTAAACACAAGATTTATGTGTGTTTTTGATTTAAAATTGATTAGCAAACTTTCCATAAGTGATTAGCACCCCAAAACGTAAGATTTGATTGAGTTTTGATGAAAATGAAGTCACACTTCACTCGTGCTCGATCTTCATCCAATTTCCCTCCAAACTTCTTTGTTTCTTCCAATTTTTATTCCCATTCACTTCCCTATAAATAGAGGGTCATCCCCCATTCATTTCTTCAAGCTTTGAGAGCCAATAACACCCTGCCAAAACCTCACACAAACCCATCTTTTTTGAATTCAGCTTCTGAGATTTAAGCTCCATTTTCCAAAATTCTTTGCGCACTCATCATCCTTAAGCATCATACAAACTCTCCAGCACTTAAACCAATCAAAACGAGCCATAATTCAAGCTACAAAAGTCAAGTTTCAGAGCTTCTTCCTTGAACTTTGAAAAGGTAGAATTCTTCACCATTTGGATCCAAATCAAGCACTAATCTATTCTACTCCTTCTCCTGATTCTAATGTTGCTTACAATTTTTAAATCCATTGAGAATTGAGAGAGAAATCTCAAATTGAAGGTGCTCGCTATTGTCTGGGTTTTTGATTCATATCTCTCTTCATACCTTATATAAATTTGGCGCGATGGTGGTGTTAGAATCGTCTTAAAGAGACGAGTTCAATGATACTAGCCTGGGATTCTAATTTTTCCATTTGAAGGATCTCACAAAATCCCCATTGCAGGGTGTCTGGAGGTTGAAGACGGTGACATGTCTCGTCTCAGCCAATGATAGCATGCCAACCATTTTAATTTAATTGGTTGCCCTTATTCTGATCCTATGTGTATCTCACTAAAGTCCATATCAAGCACAACACGTCTGGTCCACTGGATCATCTTACTAACGTGTTTTGACTTTGATCTAATGGTCCACATCTTTTTGGTTTTATTTTATTTTCTGATTTTATATTTTTATTGATTAAATTTTCAAAAATTCATAACTCTTTTATTTTTTATCCAAAAATATGAAAAAAATTCACAAAAATACTTTGAATTATTTCTGATCTCATGACTATTTTTTCACATTTTTATTTTGATATTTGATATTTTTTTGTATTTTTTTGAATGATTTTCTTTCTTTTAATTACTTAAAAAATACTTTCTGACATTTTTTAATTCTGAAAAAATTCATAAATATTATTTTGCATATTTTTGACTTTCTGAAAATTTTATGGAATTTTATATTGAGGTTTACTATTTTTGATCTATTTTCTATTTGTTTGAGCAATTTTAAATAGTTTAAAAATAGTTTCTGACTTTTAAAAATTACCAAAAATTTTATAAAAATATTTGGATCCATTTCTGATTTTTCTGTGGTCTTACTTTTCATTTTTTGATTAATTTGAACATAGTTGATATTTTTCTCTTTATTTTCTATTTTTAAACATTATTTTTTATCCTTTTGTATATATTAAAATGTCATATTATTTTGTGACTATTTTCTGGTTGATCTTGGGTTAGATTTTGGATCATGAACTTTATTAACATCATTGGATCCATGGTGTTGAGTTTAACTCCACAAAAATGGATGAATGATTTAATATTAGTTTGATTAAAATTTAATTCAAATGTGGTTTGTGAATTTTTTCCCCATCCCTCTTCATCTCATCCCCTTCTTATTGCACTAGGTGTTATTGAAGCATGATCTCTATATCATGTCTCAAAACAAATGGTGCATAAATTGCTATTGACCGGCCTCAAAATAGGTGCGACTTCTATATAAGTCCACTTACGATTGCTTAACATAGCGCTAAATTTTGTCCCGATTCAAATAAATGATCATTCGTGGCCCAAACTTATGGTTTCAAGCCTAAATATGTTAATTTGATCTCTTTGATCCAATAACTTTGAGATTCATTGTGTGGAGGCTTTGGTTCTACCAGTCCTCTAATGGATCTACAACACCTTTGGTCAACGCAAATCACTTAAACATCGTTGATCATTAAATGGTACTTATGAGAATTCCAAATGGATGATATACTTGACAAAAAGCAAATGCAACTTGTTGTGTGGAGGCTTTGGTTCTACCAATCCTCTAATGAGTTCCAAATGCAAGTTTCAAGATGGTCATCCAACTAACCACTAATTATTGACTTATTTTTATCTTATGCTTTTATTCTTTTTATGCTTTATATACTATTTACTTTTAGCATTTACATTTCATGCCATTTTCATCTTTGCTCATTTAAGCATTTATTTTCTTGCCATTTTGTACTTTGCTCACTTGAGCTTTTTTCTTTTCCATTCTTAAGATACTTAATAATCAACATAAACCCTAAAAATCTTTAATGGTACTTGGACTATTTGGTTACTATCCTTGGAATTATAGAGCATGGGACTTTTTCTTGGACTTAGGATTAGAAACCTTGGCCTATCTTGGAGACCTTGTGATCTTATATGATTATTTTATCTTGAGTTCTTGAGGTTTACCTCAAGACATTGGGTTTCTTGTTTGTTTTTGTGTGCAGGTTTTTGTGATTACATTCTCTGTTTGTAATCTGGAATTCACCCGTATACAGCCGTTACTCTGCCCAATTTTTATGAAGACTTAATACACTTGAAGTTTGGTTCTCTCAAGAGGTCTAGTATCTTTGCTTGCTTGGTTTCAATCCAAAGAATGGGAATTCTATCTTGGCTCATGATGTCAAGTATTGGCTTTTTGTTGGTTAGATGGTTTATATCCCTAACTTTTACCTTATGTTTTAGGATAGTCTCTTCTTCTCCTCCCATCTTCTTTAATTTCAAAATCCTCTCCCTCCTTTTGAAAACTCTTCTTGTTTTGAAACTTGAACTATTTTCATAATAAACTTGGACTTATGTCCATGCATTTTCAAAACATTTTCATAAATAAATCTCCAATCAACTTAATAATACCTTGACATTTTTTGTGTGAGAAGACTAAAAGTCAACCAATCTCATTTCAAACCATTTTGCCACTTTGGCTTTTTACCTTTAAAATTTTTCTTAAAATATTAAACTCTTGTCAATCCTTGTAGTGATGCGAACAACTATACTTCTACAATATGTAGTGAAGAGAGAAATTTTCCACTTGGGTGTTGAGTGAGGCATTGTTGATTTTGAAATCCAAGCCATATCCTCCACTTTGAGATGATGCAAATTCTCCTTTCTCATGATTGTGGGTAGTAGGTGTATTTTCCATACGGACACTAACGATGATGTTTTATCTTATAAAATTAACCAACACATTTGTGTGTTTTTAAATTTTTTTTTTTAAAAAAAGAGGAACTACGTGTACCCTGATCCCCTATTGCACGAAAGGTGGTACGTAGGCACTAAAGGTTCACAACCTCGACGGGTGCAAAAATTATAAAATAAATATATTTCTTTCCTCACCTCCACCATCCATTTTTTATATACAACAGTTATTATAGCCAAAATATACATATTTTTACAAAGAGGCTCCTGCGGAGTACCGTAGGTGTTTAGGGTGATAATACCTACCCTTTGAAAAACCAACCCCCTTATCTTGAATCTTTGCCCCCTCTTTTTGGGTTATTCGCTCTTTTCCCATTCCTTTGGAAATAATAAAGCATGGTGGCGATATTTATTTTGATTTGTATAAATTCTAGTCAATCCAATGGCTTAGTCTTGAACATTTCTACCGCTATACTTGGACAGCTTTGCATACAATTCTTCTCTTTCAAAACCTGCAATACTACTCTCAAGTGTTCTGCATGCTCTTCTTCTGACTTAGAGTAAATCAAAATATCATCAATGAATACCACTACGAATCGATCTATATAATTATAGAAGATACGATTCATATATTCCATGAATACTCCCGACGTATTAGTAACACCGAAAGGCATCACCGAATACTCATAATGTTCATAACGCATTCTAAAATCCGTCTTCTGGATATCTTCATCCTTCACTTTAATCTGATGGTAACCCGACCTCAAATCAATCTTACTAAACACACGAGCATCCACCAATTCGTTCATCAAGTCATCTATTCTTGAAAGCGGATACTTGTTCTTAATTGTCACTTTATTCAACTGTCTATAATCAACACAAAGCCTCGTACTTCCATCTTTCTTCTTTACTAACAACACTGGAGCTCCCCAGGGTGATACACTTGGTCTTACAAACTTATTCTCAAGTAACTCTTCCAATTGCTTCTTCAACTCTGAAAATTCATATGCAGACATCCTGTATGGTGCCATAGACACAAGTCTGGTACCAGGTACAAGATCAATTGCAAACTCAACTTTCCTCTTCGGCGGTACATCAGGAATCTCATCAGGGAAAACTTCAGAAAATTCACACACCACCTTCAATTCCTCAATTATAGCTTGAGTCTCTACAGATAGCGATGCCATCAGCGAGAACATTTGTACTTATTCTTGCATCAACTTTCTTAACTGTCTAGCAGACAACAAACTATCTTCCTCTTCCTCAGGATTAGAAAACTTCACAGACATGTCATAACAGTTAATATGAACACAGTTATGCTCTAACCACTTCATACCCAAAATTACATCCAAACCTCTTAATGGTAAACAAACCAAATCAACAGCAAAGTCTCTGTCGAAGATCGACAAGGGACACTTAACACACACAAGAGAAGTAGTCACCGACCTCTTGGCTGGAGTATCGACGACCATTTTTTCATTCAAAGAAGACAACATAAGACCCAATCTTCCAACACAATCAACAACAATAAAACAAGGCGTAGCACCGGTATCAATAATAGTAATTAAAGGAGTACTATTAATGAAACATGTACCTCTGATAAGTCTATCCTCAACAGCTGCCTGATCCTCAACCAAAGCAAACACTTTACCACTTGTATGCGCCCTCTTTGGTTTCTGACACTGACTACCAATGTGCCCTTCTTCTCTACAATTGAAACAAATCACATCCTTATGTTCACACTCAGATACAACATGTCCGTTCTTACCACAACAGAAACACCTCTTTACTTCAGTAGTACACACATTACTCTTATGCCCAGGTTTTCCACACTTAAAGCAAATCACACCAGCAGGAGCATCTCCCCCACTAGTCCTCTGACCCTGAGCAACTTTCTATTTACCTTTACCAACTGGGGTGTTGTACCCCAAAATTTGCCCTCGTTTTTTTCCCCAAGAAATCTCAGCTTCAGACATTTCCTGATTTTTTTAAACTGGCTCAAGAATCGGACAAACGGACTTTTCTTGACAGTCAAGCAAAATTAGGGTTTTTTACTGATTTTCAGAGCTTTGGATTGTTTCACAGTTGGCTCAGGGTTTTGGATGATTTTTGGTCCAATTTTGATCAGGCGAGCGTTATTTGGCATTTAATCAGGAGTTAAGGTTTTACGGGCATATTCTCAGAAGAATTTAAATCCCACAGCACCTTGCGGTTTATTCCAAGATTCGGATTAAAATTCGCGTTATCTTGGTTTAATCAGCAAAAGAGACAGTGGTTTGAATTCAGTACGTTTTGATTGGTCCAGTCAGATACAGGATGCAGTATTGGATTCACAGTGTTTATGCGTTTGATCAGTCCATTTGGGTTAACTGCTGCTTTGTTTTGGATGTTGAATAAGACAAGTTTAATTGATCAATATTGTTATATATTTAAGTTATTTATTATTCTAAAAAATTGAATGATTGAAATTTATTTTTTTCAATTGTTTTAATTCTAAGAATCTTAAATAAATAAATAAACAATAGAGAAATTAGAGTTAATTGGATAATTTAGATTTTATTGATAATTGAATTATTTGTACAAATTGTTGTTTATAATTTAAATTATGAACAATAATATACATTAATTTAAATATTACATAAAATTAAGACTATCCTATTTTCTAATATTCTTCATTCTTCACTCCGCTCCGGTACTCCATGTTTTATCTGCAAAAAAAAGAAACAAGAAAAGTCAGAAAGCAGTTGAAATTAAAAGACAGTTAAAGTTGCTCATCATTAGGGGCTACTGACTGGGATCAGTTGCCCTCTCTGCAAATCACGGGATTTCTCCCGGTTCACAAAGAGGGAAGAATTCTATTTTTTTCATGAAATGCAAATGTCAAAAGTATAAGTTCCAAAATTCAAATTGCAAACTTCCAACTAAACTGAAAAAATCCAATCTCAACTTTCTATCCAAAGCAAAGGCAAGTTACTGTCAAAATGCCAAAGATATCAAAGATTTCAAAAGTGCATTTGTTGTCACAAGTACCCAAGCTGTCATGAAAAGATTTGGCCAAGATATCAAGGAAAAGAAAAAGCACACAAACTGTCAAAGCTGGATAAAGAGGATGCAGTCAAGAAATGTAGGATGCAAGCAACTAAGATCTTTTCATCATTTCCCATCAGCATAGTAGGCCCCTTCAGAGCAAGTACAACATAATCATATAAAATTCTAAAGCTGTACTTCAAGAGAGAAAAAGAGAGATAATAGAAGCATAGGCAGGGTTAGGCATAGACAGTAGGACAGCAGAAAAGATATAACATACAAAGCTCAGTTCAGTAGCAGGCAGTTCAGAGGAGATAGAGAAGAAAAAAGATATAACCCAACAACTCAGTTCAGCATAGCAGGTTAGGACAGGGAGAGGATAGAAGAAAAATATACAAACTCAGGAAGCAAAAGAAGCCTCATTACTGTCAAGGCAGAAGCAAAACTACTGCACCAGCATTAGCCTGACAAACCCATCAAACTGAAGCAAGCTCAAACACCTAACAAAAAGCATACTGAACCTGTCCCAAACCACACATAACCTGCAAACTGTGAATCAGAACCAGTTTAACAACCTCAAGCTTCAAAACTGAAACCTCACAAGTTATCAAACCCTTTTCAAAAAAAACTCAAAAAGTCTAAAGCCACCACTACTGTCCAGAATCACAAAAAAATCTATCAAACCTGAGCAACCTCAAACTTGGCCAAGCCCAACCACATAACACATCTCAAAAACCATAATCTGAAAATGCCATAACCTGCCTACTGTCAAGAAAAGAAACAGAAATTCAAAACCATAAAAGTCCATACACCATTTACCTCCATCAAGAAAGCCTAACTACATCAACTTGTCACAAAGCCAAGCTAACATAAAAACCTGCTAATGCCACAGTCCTGCCTCAAGCATGTCAAAACATTCAATCCAACCTCTAAGCCTCAGAATTTCTTCATCATAGGCAATAAAAACATGACATCCAACTCAACGAAAGCGTCAAGGGCATCAATCTCAGGAAGCAATTCAAAAATCTAAAGGCAAGCAAACATAACACAGAACAATCATTCAAGGCATCAGGGGCTCAGAGGAAAACAAAAGTATCAAAGGCAACCTAGGCCCTCAGATCTCTGAGATCATCACTGGGCATCTCAAAGCACACATAGGCAAATCGTCCAAGAAAGCAACCAACAATTCAAAGGGACATAAAGTAGAAGAGATAAAGAAATGAGGAATTAAAGGTTCTCAGTCTAGCATCATCATCAAAACCCTAAAATATCAATCAGATAAAAATACCAGGGAAGCTCAAAGTTTCGTCACATTTCTCTCCGCCGTTCCGGCCTCCTGAAGCGTCACTCCGCCTCTCCTCCATCTCCCAAATGAAGGTAGCCAATCCTTTCCCACTTCTCTTCTCCTTCACCTCATAATCATAAAAACTCAACTTAAGACTCAAATAAAAAAATGCGTATCATTCACGAAAGAGCATAAGGTGTGGAAATCAAACCTTAAATCAAGGATGCTGGGTTCATGTCAATGGAGGGAAGAAAGGCTTCAGGAGTGACGTTGATGGCCAGAAAGAGAGGCGTTCAGAAGGTTGATGATCGGAGAAGACGAACGCGCCGCCGCTGCCTCGCTAACCCTAAAACTTTCATGACCAAACTGAACACTCCTCACTAACCCTAAATTTCGTTGAAGACCAAGCTTGGGCCTGACCCGTCCTCACTTCCCCAAAGCCCATTAAACACTAACCCTTTTTTTTATTTTTCATCAACAATATTCATTTAACCTTTTCTTTTATATATAATACTAACCCTTTCTTTTATTTTATAAGCAATATTTACTTTTTTTTTGTAAAATACTAACCTAATTAAAATACATCTTTACCTCATATATTAAATTTGAAAATAATTATTTCCATTTATTTATTTACTCTTTCATTTAAAATATATTTGTACATACATTTTAAAACATTAATTTTGTACATATTATACATTTTTTTTATATACATAATTAAAATTGAAACTTTTTAGTTAAACATACATATTTGTACATAACAATATACACATTTTTTCTAATATTGAAATTCACAAACATTTGACTAAAATACATTTAAATCAAAACACTTTCTTTTTTTCTTTTGTACATAATTAAACATATAAATCAAAGTTTCATTTAAGACATTTCTCTAGGTCAAACCCTAATACGCCTCAATTCCACAATTCGCACTTGTACATAAATTACACATACACAATACACATATACATCTCATATTTACACTTACACAATACATTCACATTGCCCTATACACATTCGTTTATATTATATCTGTATATTCGACATTTACATTTTGATCGCACATTCAATTTGGTTGTAACTTATTGGATACTATAAGTCTTATCCCCTTGTACATTTATACCCCCACTCCCGGATATTATTTTGTAATAGCGTAGATTTTACATTCCGCAATTTACAGTTTTTTCCAATTATACCATGGTTAGACCTAGGGTTTGTATGTACATAAAATCAAACGCTAGATAACCTAATACAAGACAAATGCATGTAATCAATACACAAATCACACTTGCACCCTCTAGGGTAATCCCACATGTTGCCTTCCAAAATGGGCCATGCTTGCACGTCGAGTATCTTTGGCAAAATCAAATGATCATAAGTCTCAAAGTGTTGCCTAATCGGAATGATCATAGTCCCTTCAAAATAAATTGCCAAAGACTCTTGGCATCATTGCATTCATGGTCCATACGATGACCCGCGCCCGTCCCGAATAAACTTCCTAAACGCAAGATTGTCTACCAATTTCAATGGTAGAACAAAAATTGTTAAAAGGGGTTAAAACATGACAAAGACCTTTGAGTACAATAGGGTAGACAGAACTCTTAGTTACTTGAGATCAAACTTGCAAAAACACTTGCCTTCTTTTCAAAAACCACAATCCACAACACTTTCAAACAAACTCTCAAAAACATTTTGAAACATCTTTTCGAAAAGATTCACACTTTTGTAAAACACTCAAACACGAGTCAAATACATTAGTTGCCTAAGACAAGGCATCTTTTTCCAAAACATTTTCAAAAAGCACCCACACACACACAATTTTCAAAGCAATCGAAAAACAAGGCAAGTGATCTAAAAAACCAAGTAACTAAGAGCCCATGGATAACCATGGATGAAAAGGGTGCTAATACCTTCCCTTTTCATAATCTACCCCCCGAACCCACGAAATATCTCAAAAGGTTTTTGCTGTGCTTTTTTAACCTTTCCTTTAGGATAAAATAAAAAGTCGGTGGCGACTCTTGCTCAACCGCACAAGTGCGAATACGAACGCAAAACACTAGTCAGTTCTCCCACCGTATCACATGGGGCATCATAAGGCTTACCATGATTCTGTTGGTGCTTACCCCTCTCCTCACTGATAATCTTGTAATGCGCATTATTATCCTCCTCATAAATCCTACAACTATCAATCAAATCAGCAAAGACACGGATCTTCTGGTATCCAGATACCTTCTTGATCTCCGGGCGCAACCCGTTCTCAAACTTGATACACTTCGAAAACTCAGCATCTGCATCAGCGTAGTGCGGATAAAACTTAGCCAACTCAGCAAACTTGGCAGCATACTCAACAACTGACATATTCCCTTGCTTCAACTCAAGGAACCCAATCTCCTTCTTACCACGAACATCTTCAAGAAAGTACTTCCTCAGAAATTCCCTACAGAACACAGCCCAAGTGACATTCTCACCTGCAGCTTCCAATCTCTGACAAGTCTCTAGCCACCAGTCATCAGCCTTGACTGCTAGCATATGAGTACCATAACGAACCTTCTGCGTTGGAGTGCAGTCCATCACATGGAATATTCTCTCAATCTCTTTCAACCAATCCAATGCTCCGTCAGGATCATACTTTCCCTTGAACATAGGCGAATTCTCTCTCCGAAAATTCGCCAAACTACGAGATCCAGCATTCCCGTCAGCATTCAGCTGATTCTCCATCGCATGAGCCATTGCTTCTAGAGCAGCAACAAGTGCAACATCATTCCTTCCAGCCATCTCAACTCTTCACTATAACATAAACAACGGTTAAAACTCAAGTTAACAATACTCTATTGTTAGACAACTACGACTCGACGACAAGGTCCGACCAACCTTTTGCTCTAATACCAACTTTGTAACACCCCAATTCTACCCCGACAATTAAATAAATAAATCAGAGTTATAAAATCATTCACGCAAACGAATCGGGATGCCACAAATTCATCATCAAAACTCATTGCATTCATCGTGGATACGTAACACTTTAAACCATTGGATGAACCATCATCGTAACAATTAAATCTCTTAATTCAACAATTAAAACATCTATGCAGCGGAATTCTTAATAACATCTTTATCATCATTACAACAACTTCAAAAGAACATAATTTAATAATAATCAACTTAAAGTTCAACGACTGAATAATTAACAATCAAAATCAACAAGCGTTCATCCCCCCGAGTGTTACATATCAGAGAAATGAAACCGACTCGAACTATTGAGGGTATACAACCTTCACTCTCGATTACCTGCACGTTACCAACATAATGGTAACATTCAAACATAAGGGGTGAGATATCTAACAATATAATAAAGCGCATGATAATTAATATATTAAATTAGATCACATAACATCATCACTTCTCATCTCATAATCAACAATAATCACAACAATAATACACATTCATAACATCAATACACACTTCTTTATGCAATCATATAATGCGACTGAATACTATGCAAATGCATGTGGTACCATTGGAGCAGAACTCCCATCTCAAAAATTTCCAATTAATAGAGGCATCAACAAGGCATAATACTTCATCTCAATATTCGCCAATACAAGCCATCTAAACGAGCATAAGCTCCATCTCAAAATGCAATGTATACGACACAATCATAAATGTAATAACAACACCATAATTAACAACATCTCAGTACAACATCTTCGTTGGCCAAAGGCCTACATCTGAAAAGCATCTCAACATCTCTTAATCAATATCATTTATCATCATAAAGCAGCAAACATCATTTATACATCATAATTCATCAAAACAACTCTCATTAACATCATCTCATCAACAACTCAGTCGTACAGTAATACACAGTAACTCATCAATTTCACAATGTTGGCCATAGGCCTATACAAGATATTTCCTATAATTAGTTAATCAACTAAGGCTTACTTCTAAATCACCAAATCTCCACATACTACTATTCTGTAATATTACATCATTATTATCATTAATCCTACTGTTATAAACCAGACAGTTCTCTACAAACGTCTCATCCTTATCCTTCTTCATAAAAACCAATATAACGATCAACACGGGAACTAATTCAAATCCTATGGTTATCCTTCCTATTCTTCATTTTAATCAATAAGAATGAAGTTCATCGTGTTATCTATTCAACTCTTCAAACGACACCTCAAATGGAATCCGAAAACTCAAGTTACAGCCTGCTCAAACTGATTCTGTCAAAAACCAGACGACATGGATCGATGCATAACGTCTTGGATCGATGCGTACTGCACTGAACTCGCAACATGAGTCAACACATCCTCTCTTGTATCGACTCATACTGAGTCTACCACACAACATGTATCGACACATGCTCCTTCGTATCGACTCATCCTGAGTCTAAAGGTCCTCATGTATCGATGCAAGACCTCTTTGTGTCGACTCATCCTGAGTCTAACATCATTCACGTATCGACACATACCATTTGGGGTCGATGCATACTGCTCTATCATGGGTAATTTCTGCAATTTTCTCTGCGTTTTCACTACGGGTTCCATACTTTAAGCCCTAACAACCTAATCTAATCATATATAATCATCACTTACAGTTATCCTATAATTCTACATCAAATACACAGCATCGAGACATCCTCGTTCATCTCTCAATCATCAATTCTCGTCATAAAACATCATATAATTCAATCATGAACAAAATAACACTTTCACATCTAACCCCATAAACCAATTACCATGAACCCAATTATAGAGTCAGAACCCCACCCTTACCTTGGATTGAAGGTCGCTCTATAACTTTCGGTTGAATTCCCGTTCTACCGTTTTTCCTCTTTACCAACAGCTTCACGTTCTTCTTTCCAACCCTTATTCTTCTACTGCTTCTTCTTTTCTATTCTTTCTAACAATAATAAAATAACCTATTATTCTCTTTATGCCTTAATGGGATCAAAACTAATACACCTCCTTCATTTCTTCTATTCCTTTAAAACAAACCCACATCAAATAATATTATACTTCTAATATTATTTCACCACTTAATAAAATAATTAAATCCAATTAATCACAATACATCTTCACAAATATTCCAAAAATAATTTAATTAAATAATTAATTAAATTACGGGCGTTACAAGCATGATTATAACCTTCATGCATGTAATTTTCAGGCATTCCCCATGGATAACCATGAGGCATTTGGAATTGAGGAGCAGTGGCAACAAGATTTGCAGAGACAGACATTGACAAAATCTCAAAAATGACGGTAGTCTGTTGCGGTTAAGTAGCATGAGGAGAAGGAGGTGGAGGAGGTGGTGGATGATTCTGAGCAGCCACCAACCATTCCACCAAAACAGTCAAATTGGCCATACCGGTACTTAGAGCATTCACTTCCTTGAGAAGCTCGCGATTCTCTTTTTCCAAATGTTCCATCTTCTTCTTGGTGTTAGCCCTGGTGTTATAAGAATGTGACAGCTTGTTGACTGAAGATCAAAGGATTTGAGTAAGACTCCTGAGAAACTTTAGAAATGCATAATTAAATTCAAAATGATGCATGACATGCAATACAAATGCCATGTTCCCATATTTCCAAGAACTTATACGTTTTTATTCATATTGTTAAGCCATGGTGTCCTTATTGGCAACGTTCATTTTTCGACGGCTTAACAATTGGAATCAAATAAGCGATGCTTGGAAACAAAGGAACATGTGTTTTAAAATGACATTAACATGTTATGTATGCAATCGTGTGGGATTAAGGCTCCATATAAAGTGAATATCTGTTGTGTTATTTTTGAATACCACATGATCAAAATTTTGAAACCATCTCGGAAACCAAATATCAAGAATATCAACAATGGTACGTATTAAGATTAATTCTCTCCCCACTCACAGGTGCAGTCTAGGTCAGGGTAAGGTTAAAAGGTAAATCAAAGTCGTGATTCCTCGTAAAAGTACTACCATCATAACACATATGTGCGTAATGATAGTACCCCATTTGAACCTCGTCTGAGCGTGGCTCTTATGACCCGACTAGTAAGACATGTTCCTCGTAGATGTCATGACTATCCAATCTAATCATATGTGTTCCTATATGAACTCTTTGGCCTGGGTATTGGGCCTTTTACCTCATAGTAACAACCCACCCAACAAGAAAACACAGAAGATCCAGTAGAACCACAATATCCAGCATAAAGAGAGCAATAAAATGCAATGCATGCAAACATATATACAGATGAAAATATATACAAATGAACAAGCTATAAAAGCTAAAAATAAACACCCAAAGAAAGATAACAAACAGAGATAGAATTGGTCCACTTAGGTAAGACTCCCTAGTAAAGTCCCAATTTTTCTGTAGTGGTAAAAAGCTGAGATTAAGCCATTGATTGACTTAACTCACAAAGTGAAAACCGCCACCACACTTTATTATTTCCAAGAGGAAGTAGGAAAAGAGCGAATAAAACCTAAAGTAAATAGAGATCTAGATACGGGGGCCGATTATGCAAAGGGAAGGTATTAGCACCCTAAATGTACGTTGTACTCCATGGGGTCCACTATGTTTTTTATAATCGAAGGGGTGTGTTATTTAAAGTTTAAAATTGCTAAAGGGAATACATGAATGCAAAGTATATACAAAAGAAATGTTTTTTATTAATGCGCCCCGCCGCGGTTGCGAACCTTTGTGGCTACATACCCTCTTTGTGCAATGAGAGACTAGGGCATTCGTAGTTCACCTTAAAAGGTGTTTTAGTTTTTTGTGTGTTTTTTATGAACATTGCTAACGAAGCATGTCCTTTTTGAAAAGGTTAAAGGAAAAAGTATGATGACAGAAAGATTTGAATTGGTTGGTGTTTTTGTTATTTGTGAAAGGAGTTTGTGATTTAAAACACACAAAAGACTATGAATAGAGAAAACAACAAGTTTCGAAAATAGACCCACTCATCCTTTTCCATTGCTTATGGTTCATGGTAGTGTGACTCTCATCATTAATTGTTATATGTTTTAGAATTTGAATAAATGCAAAAGAGAAATACTAATCAAAATGGGATCTCAATCTTAATAGTTGTCATGCTTGTGGACCTAAAGTTGGGATAAAAGGGGAAGCATCTGCCTAAGTTAGAATGCAAAGATGGACCTATGATTAAGGTTAAGGGAACTACCTACTCATTATCATGCATGGATTCAATCCTAAGATCTACTTTAATTCAATCTCAACCAAGAATGAACTACAGAAAATACCATGGGAACATATTATACACACAAAAAGAAGAAGAAAGGGGATAACAAACATTTATGAACTCAAGAGAGAAATCAAGGGTAAAGACTTAGCATAAAAAAGCACATTGAAGGATACAATATGGGAGGCTAAATGGGGCAAAAACAACATCAAATAGCAATAAACTAAACAAGTCACAAAGATGGAGAAATAATTGTCGAGTATGAACCAAATATAAGTCTAGGAAATCAAGCAATCAAACAACAAGTTCAAGGAGACTTAGGAAAGTAGTAATAAAGCATTGAAAGCACAAACTTGGTATCATGGAATATGTGACTTGTGAAAGAATTTAACTCAAGATGAGGTTCAAAAGTAAAAAAAGAAGTTATCAAAACTTCATACACAAATCAAAGTCAAGTAACTTGGTAAACAAACAAAGATATCATCCAAGATAGGAATCATTTGTCTATTCAAGGTAAGTGAGCAAGAAATGGGAGAAGCCACAACATGAGTCAAGATGAATGAAGTTCCTTGCATAAGAAGCAAACTTATGATGAATTTAAGAATGATCAAGATAAGTGACCTAAAACTTCATGCATAAAAGTTGGTTTAAGAAACTTGTCAAACAAGCAAAGATGTAGTCTATAAGAGGAAACAAGCATTGTAAACTAAGCAATCAAGAAAGTAGGCAAAGATTGAAGTACTTAGGTTTTAAGGGCAGTAGAAAACACTAAGTGGCCTCAAATAATCATGGCTCAAGAGAATGGAAAGAAATCATCAAGCAACATGTTCAAAAGCTTAAGTAAGAAGGAAAGTGTAGCTTCTAAAGTGTCACCATGTTGATTAGAAAATGAATTCTTAAACAAAAGGATCATAGAATCATAGATAATCGAGATGAGAAAAAAATATAAGATAAAAATACAAGCATAAAAGTTGGATCACAAACTCCTAAAATCTTCATCAATCATTAAGATCAAAACTAGGTCGAGTAAAGAAGAATTTGGCTCCTAAATTGTCATCATGATGAGTTAGCAATGGAATGAAAATCAAAGAATCAAAGGAGAAATAAGAGAAGAGATTATAGGTAATTAGGTCAGAAGCAACCTCAAATGGTTCACGTCAAATTGTACCTATGATTATCAAAAGAGAATTACACAATTGCATTCCACATCAAAGTCCCAAAGATGGACCAATAGTTCCAAAGAATGATACAAGTAGAAAAATAATTTTAGAGTACTTGAATGGCTCACCAGAGTAAGATCAAGACTCTTAACATATTGTAGGGATATAATAAGGAAGAAGGAAATTGATCCCTAAGGTTGCACAAATTGCACACCTAGTATCTCAAGCAAACAAATCAACTAGGCAAGATAGCATGTTCAAGATGAGAGTAAAGAGAAAACTTGACCTAATGAGGTCAAGTGATTCTTAAATCCTCAAGGGATTATCATTGAACTTATCATCCCTTAATAATTGATCGATTCTCAAATTATCTAGAATTGGCTCAAGTTATCAATCAAAACATCAATTAGGGCTCCACAAAGGAGGGTTCACATTAGGCACACAAATATTTAATGAAACAGTGACTTTAAAAGGATCCAAAGTTCAAACCAAGTTGATCTAATCCTCAAACATGCATGTAACCATAATGTAGCTAAAGTTTGGCATCAAAACATGTTCATAAACACCCAAGTGAAAACCCTAATTGTGAAGGCAAGCATCAATGGACAAACTTTCAAATTAAATCAAGTATAAATAGAAACGTGAAGTTAAAATTCAAACAAAAATCATGGATATGATCCTCAAACATCCACAAGTCAGAAACAAGTCTTTTCATAAATTTATAATTGAAGGAAGATGGAAAATAAAATCAAGAATTGTAAACTAGCACCAAAAGACATCCATTGAAGCATGCTTGACAAATAATTTTGAAACAGAAGTAAATCAATCAAGAATAATTAAAGTAAAATCATAAAAATCAGCTCAAGACAATCAAGAACATCAAATTTTTTTTTTGGGCATTTTTTAGGTTAGTAGAAAGTTGAAAATAAAATCAAAATTCAAACAAAAGTAAGAAAATGACCAAATTAAACAGTCTACATAAACCATTTTATAAAACAAAGCAAATTAAATGATAAATTTGGTTAAAAATCACTATATTTAACTCAAAACATTAAGGATCATGAAAAATATTTTTGTGTATTTTTTAGATTAAGGAAATGTTAAAAATAAAATCAAAATAAAACCTAAATAATTATTTTAAAATAAATGACACATTTAACCAAAACAATTAAATAAACTAGCACGAAAATCCCATAAATAAAATAAAAATCAGAAAGAAATATTAACCATGTTAAATTAATTTCATGATATTTTTTGGAATTTTTGGATAAATAAAAGTATTTTAATAAAATTGGAAAAGAAAAGGAAAAGAAAAGAAATAAAATGAAAAGAAATAAAAGAACGAAAACAAATAATGGCGCTTATGAAGAAAAGCGCTACAAAAACTCAATCAGATAGCCAACCAAAATTCAACACGCACGCGCCTGGTCCCTATTTCCACTATCTCATATTATTTCTGAATATTATGTGGTTGTCACCTTATTTGCTCAAAATCATGTGTACACATATGATATCAATTGGTCCACTTAACTTAAATCAAATAAGACAAAAACAAAATTTGGCCAATCAGCGCATGACAAAACATCGTCCCTTACCTCCAAACATTTGAAAAACCATCAAACACGATAAAGAGAAACCCTAAATCAGTTTTATCATGCAAACTTCATGCAATCATAACTTCCTTATTTCTCCATGAAATCAAAAAGTTTAAAAAGCAATAATGATCTATGAAGAACAAGGAACAACATCATGTCACTATTTTCCAGAAACAAGCATTAAATCACAGATAAAATCTAGCAACAACGCACGTGTACAAACATGATTTAGAATTTTTTTAACAAAACTACACATTATATTTGAGCCTAGATCAGTTGCCACTATTAAAAAGCTTCAGATGTAAGATGATGATGCTTCTAACATATGTTTAAACACTAAAATGAGAGAGAATAAAAGGCAAAAATCTTACCAAGTGGAATATAATTCCACTCCTTCTTCAAGTTACAGAGCATAAGAAACCTAGTAGGCTTGATCCTTGAGCTTCATAGATAATGAAATGAGTGATAAATAAGAGTTGGCACGAGAGAATTGAGAGAACTTGAGAAAACATTCCAATGAAGAGAAAAATGTCAGATCTAGAATAGAGAGTATGAGAGGTGTATCTAGTGTTTTTGAGGGTGTGAAGGGGTTATATAGAATGTATGGAGTGAGTGTGATAGCTAATTATGGTCAGAATTTGAGTGGAGGGAAAATTTGGAAGTTTTGGCCGAAAATGGAGTGTTGTGTGATGTGTCCGTTTTGCTTGCAAATGGCTTAGATTTGTATGCATTTTGGGAACCTTGTGGGGTAAGAAGATGATGTACAAAAGATGAGCACATGGGGTGATGAGTGGAATGAGTTATAAGGAAATTGATATATTTTGCAATTTTGATGAAAATAGTACAAGGAAGGTGCATGAGCTTGCGTGGGTGTATTGGGGAAGTAAATTTCATGCATATGGACTGATCATGTCCTTTGGGCAAGTTGGAAATGGTTCATATTGCAAGAAATCTCAAATTGGCCAAAGTTGATGACTTGTCTTGGCATAATAGATCAACTTGCTCAATTCTTCAAATTCATTTATGATTTTTAATTTTTTGGAAATTTAATGAGATTCCCTACAACTTTCATGTTGGAAGAATTTTGATTTGAATCAATTAAGGTCCTCAAAACTGGCCACGAAAATGACAGATTTTATGAAGGTGATCCATAATTTTCATTAAGTGTAGAAATTTGAACCAAAATGAACCTCTCTTTCAAGATGAATAATTTCTTCTCCTTTAAATTTTTGGACATGAACCCACAAGGATAAAGTTGTAGATCTTGCCTTCCTCTTTCCAATTATATTAAGTTTGCAAATTTCAGATAAAAAATGAGGAAATTATGAACATTTGAAAATGAAAAAAAATAGCTTGAAAATCTTATAGCTTAGAAAAAATTCTAAGTGTTTAAGATTTCTTCTTTGACAAGATATCTCAAATTCCATGAATTCTCATTATTATCTTCAATCAACGATCATGTAACATAAAAATATGAACTTTGACCTCATTGTTGACCAAAAGTCCTCTTGGTCAAACTTTAACTTTTGTTGACTGCACGATTGACTTTTCCCCAATTCAATTGATTCACAATCATCTTAGCAATTACAACTCTTCTAATTAAACTTGATGATCAACCTTCCGCCCCTACACAATTAGGAACATATAGAAGACCATATAATCAAGTTTTTCTCAAATAATCAGAAATAAACTGATTTTTATCATAAACCCTAGTTTTGATTGAAAAAGATAGGAGATGATGTCTCAAGTTTAAAATCCCAGTTCCTCTAGTCATGATGGAAAAACTATTGAACAATGATGTCTTGTATGATGATAAGATGATAATGCTTCAAATACATTTCCCATGGAGATATCACACACTCAAATAAACAAAACCCTAGCTCAAGGATCAAATGATGGAGAGTGTTGAACACATTCAAATCCTAGCAAACTTCATTCATCTGATGGAGTGATAGACATATTTATATGTCTTGAGGCTTAAGAAAACTTAGTAGCTTCAATAAACATAAAATTGAGGATACCTCACCCTCTTTGTATTGGTTGTGAACTCCTTCTCTTCTAGCTTGATGAAAACTAAAGATAGAACACCTTGATCCCATAATCATAAAGTCAATGATGTGCATGAGATGTATATGAGATGATGAGGGATATAAGGGGCAAAAATCCAGGTATAAAACCATTGAATTTGATAAACTCCATGAGAAAATCATGGACTTTGACATGTTAATGCACTGTGTGTAACCAACTATGTCTAGTTCTGTAGTTGATATAGAAAATCCAACATTAAGATTCCACGACAAACAACATCACTCTAGGTACGATGGAAATCGTACATCCCATACCTCTGGTGAAACAAATTAACCAAATGTTATCTATTAATATCACAACAAACTTGGTCATATTGCAAGACATTGCTTCAAAATCATGGGTTATCCTCATAGAAATAGAGGCAGACCACAAGCTAACAAAATACTCGCCAATCTGCACCACATCATCCTAACTGGATCATTGACACAAGAGCATCTCATCACATTGCTCAAGATTCAAAGCATCTCACTTTGAATGATTCCTACCCCGACTTAGACAATGCCTTAGTTTGTGATGGAACATGTTTGCAAATTACTCATACAGGTCACACTACTTTGAACACCAAAAAAGTATTCCTTCATACCAATTAAGTTTTAAATGTACCAAATATGAAATCTAATTTTCTTTTTGTTTTCAAACTATGAAAAACTAATAACTGTTATGTAGAATTTTGTTCCTCTTGTTTTGTTGTGAAGGACTTGAACTAAGAAAGATCTCTATTAGTTTCCATGACAAATAACTCCACATACCAACCATATAACACTCAATACAAGTCTCCACTCCATCTCAACATGCCATCACGAACTAGGACATCCCTCTTTAACTATTATGAAGCATCCGACAGCAAATCATCAATTACCAATAAAATCCCCTCATCTCATGAATGCAATTCTTGCTATTGTGCTAAGAGTCACACATTACCTGTCTCAAATCATCATATTAGAAGCACTACTCCTTTAGAACTCATTTATTCAGGTGTCTGGGGGCTTAACTCCTATTAGATTATTAGCTGGCTATCTTTACTATGTCATTTTTATTAATCATATCTCAAAGTATGATGGTTATACCATATGAAAAATAAATTAGACGTTTTCAATATTTTCATTCAATTCAAAACCATTGTGGAAAAACATTTTAATTTGCCTATAGCTACTTTCTTCTCTAATAATGGTGGAGAGTTTGTAAAATTAAAAAAAATATTGGGAACACATGGCATCTCTCACTTAACTACACCTCCTCAAACACGTAAAATAAATGACAATGTGGGACAAAGACTACAAAAAAAGATTATATCATACATTTTCCTTGGCTACTTTTTATCCCAATATATCTTTTACTGCCTTGAACGTGTTTCTATTTGTTTATACACTTATAGACATGTCAAATTCATTGAAAATAAATTCTATTACTCCAACTTAGCTAGTTCAACCAGTCTATCAACATCTATACCTTTCATTGATCCCCACTCCATACACGTATTATTTCCTTTATTCATATACAAGTTGTCCAATAAATGTCGCATCCTACTATAAACTCCACACATAATGATCTTGCTTCTACAGTGATCCCTACATCAGAGCTTTCACTTGCTCAAGTTGTCGCAACAATACAAGGTACTCACATTATTCCCTCTTCATCCATGTCTTTACCAACTACCATCCCCTCACCTAGTTGAAATATTATCGTTTCATGTTCCAAAAACAACAATTTAAAGCCAAAGCACATTTATGCTGCCACCAAACACACTTTACTTGAAAACTTGGAACCTTTAACCAACACTCAAGCCTTAAAAATCCCTCATTGGAGACATACTTGTTTAAAAGAGTTCAATGCACTTATTAAAAATGACACATGGAAATTGATACCAAATTAGACTAGATAAAATTTGGTAGGCTACAAGTGTCTCTTTCATGACAAAAGAAACTCAGATTGTAGTATATCTAGGTGCAAAGCTTGATTGGTAGGAAAAGGCTATACTCAAACACTTGGGTTGGATTTCAAAGAAACATTTACTCCTATCTTAAACCTCAAACCATCAAATTTGTACTTATCATTTCCCCCACCTTTGGATGGGTTTTGCATCAATTAGATGTCAATAATTCCTTCTTACAAGGTGAACTAAGTGAAGAGGTTTACATGCAACAACCACCTGACTTTACACATGTTGATTTTCCTAGTCACACTTGCAAATTAAAGAAGGTAAATTATGGTTTGAACAAGCACCTTGTCCGTGAAATGATGCACTCAAAGGATTTGTACTATCATATGACTTTAGAATGAGTTTAATTGCCACTTCCTTATTCATTTGCATCAAATAAGGTATACAAGCTTTTCATAGGAAGTTATCCACTATTCCTCAAATAATTTATGAAGGAACCGTCAAATCATTTTCAATCAAGTAACTTGGTTATCCAAATTACCTCCTTGATGTTAAACTTATCCATTCCTCTAATGGTTTGATTCTATATCAATATGCTCATGATCAACTGTGTTGATCTATATTTTAAAGGTCTTATTATCTTTCAACGGTGCTTTTAGAATTAACCTTCGATCACCATGATATACCTTCATCTTATACTTTTCTAGCTTCATGTTATATCCTTTTAGATTTAGCAAGTAATTAAGTGAACTATGCTTATAAAGTTACTTTTCATTGAAGGTATATACAACACATTAGTGATGTTGGATTTTCAACGATCCTTTCTAATCATAGATATGTCTCATTTTCCACCTTATATGGTGTGCCTTCCATTTGTAAACTTTATCACTTTCTCAACTAATTCATCTAACTTGATAACCAGTTTTTTATTACCAGTCATCTGGTTACTCCATCCAAAATCCAAGTACCATACATCAGTATGTTCATTGTTCGACTGAGTATTGACCATGAGTAACACATCATTAGAGTCATTATCTCCAGCATGTGCATACTAAAATTCATCATTATCTTTTGCGCTTTCTTCTTTCTTTTTGCCGATAACCTCGAGCATAATGACCAAATCCTTGACAATTGTAATACAACACCTCTTCGTGTCAACTTTCTTCCCTGAATACTTGTTTCCCATGTCTTTCTTGGTTGAATTCGAGTGATTCTTTGAATTCTTACTTGACTTTTTATCATAAGCAAAATTCTTTCTCTGTTTCTCTCTCTCTATTTTCCATACATCTTGATGAATATGCTTGTAGTTCATATTCAACCCCTTTCTCTCTTTCTGAGTTCCTATGCTTCAGCCTCATCTCATGAGCCTCTAATGAAGTTTGAAGTTATTCTAATTTCATATCAACTAGGTTCTTAGATTCTTTAATTGACACTATAATGTAATCAAAATTTGCACTCAGAGATCTCAAAACTTTCTCAATCTTTTGTAAATTGTTGATTGATTTATCACACGCCTTCATCTGGTTCATTTACGGCATCGTACATGAAAAGAATTCTGAGACTTATCCATCTTCCTTCATGTGAATCATATTGAATTTCTTTCTTAACGCCTGCAACTTTACCCTCTTATGTTTTTATCTCTTTCGTACTAGTTCTTCAACTTTCCCCATGCTCCTTTGGCCGTTTCTTCTTCAATTATATTCTTGAACATGTTAGGATCCACACACTGGTGAATCAAGAACAAAGTTTTTCCATCTTTCTTCCTTTGATCCTTGTGCGCGTCTTTCTAAACATCATATGTATTAGCTTCCAATGGCGATACTCCATCATTCACGATTTCAAACACATCTTGAAATCTCAAAATGACCTTCATTTGTGCAACCCATCTATCCTAGTTCTCTCCTTTGAAAATTGGTGGATTTTCTGGAAATTGCGTTGATGTTGTTGTTTGGTTTACCATTACAAATTCTCCCTGAAATGCAATTTGGGCTCGTTGATACCAAATTGTTGGAACAATTAGGATTTTTAAGAAAGATGAGGAAGAAGATTGAAGATAGAAAAGAAATAATTAGAAAACTATATTTCAATACTTGTGAAGCTGTTAAAACTGTTAAGTGTTATAAAACTATACAACGTCATGCATATTTATAAGAGATCAAGGCTCAAGCCCAAAACATACAAGCCAATCCCAAAACATACAAAGTTATATTTTGGTGTAACACCCCACACATAAATTGCCTAGGATATATGCGCGTAATATTAAAATGGTATTTCACATCAAACACAAGCAACGAAAATAAATACATGTATTAGTATTGTGATACGTTGACAGAACCCACTGTTATACTTGTTTTTCATTTGTATTCGCAAATGTTGTGGTAAGCAAGAGTCGCCATTAACTTTTCTTTTATCCAACAAAGAAAAGGGTGAAAAGAACAGAAAAAGACCTTTTCGAGAATTTTCTGAGTAAGGGGGGGTAGATTATGGAAAGGGAAGGTGTTAGCATCCTTTCCATCCGTAGTTTTCTACAGGCTCTTAGATGCTTAGCTAATTTTTTGAAATACCTTGTACTTTTGTAAGTTTTTGAAAAGTATTTTAAAAGTGCCTTAGTGCGGCGATTTGTTTTATGATAACACTTGTATCGGTCCTCAAGAGTGTTGATAAAGCGTTTTTTTGAAAAGGTTTTTGAAATGTTTTGTGTAAGTGTAAAAATTTATTTTTGAGAAAGCATCTAGGAACTATCTACTTATACTCGAAAGGTTTGTTCTTTTCTTCATATTCTTTAGACAACGCTATCCTACTATTAGTGATTAGGTAGCCCTATCGTTGGATGTATGAGGGACGTTCGCGGGTCATCGTAAAATCATAAAGGCAACATATAGAGACGCTTTAGCAATTTTGTTTAAAGAACTAGATCATTTACCGAAAGGCAACACTGTAGGGCCATCGAGGGACTATGATCTTTAGTTTTGAGGGTCTTTGCTAAAGCATCCCTACTTTCGAGGGACATGACTGTTTTATTTTCCAAAGGCAACCAAAGTGGGGATACCCTGGAGGTGTATATGTGCAAGTATGTTAGTTTTCAGTTATTTTTGTCTTTGATTTTAAGTTTTCTAACCTCTGATTATTATTCTTGTCACGCAATCCTATTATCATGTGTCGTACCCCAAATTTGTTCTACCTTTGTGATCACATCACTATGTGATTTTCAAGGTTAAAAATGGAAGAAAAATGTTTTAATTGAAGATGGTCCATCAATATCTGGTGGCCCATTTATAAGAATTCAAGTCAACAGAGGGGTATATCCTAATTCAAGGGAGTGGGGCTTTCTAAATCAGTAAGACCTAGATGCCCGTAAGCCCATTCGCGAAACATGTTGGCCCATGGCCCATGGGATTCTAATATGAGAGTCCATTTCAAAAATGGGTTAAGATTCAATAGGTAAAGCTTAAAAGGCCCATTAAATTTTATTTGTTTTTAGTAAAAAGAGGGGGGGGGGGGTGTATATCTTATTAAGCCTATTTAATTAATTTTTGAAAATCATTCTATTTTGTTTTATTTCAAGGAAAAAATATTATTATTAAACATTGTCTTATTAATTATTTTAAAATCATTTATTAAAAGACTAGTTTTACAAAACTCAAATTTTATGTTGGGTCCAATTTTTTGCAAAGAAGCCCAATTCAGAGTATTGCAATAAACAAAATAGTATGCTGGACTCATTTGTCAATTTTAGAGATTATGTTGTTGTTACTGTTTTATTTTAAGTATTATTATTAAAATATCATCTTTGTTTTATTTTATTACAATTATTAAATATTATTTAAGGATTTGTTTTATAAGTATTATGTTTGAAAATGTATTTTAAAGCCTAAAAGATTGGGCCCGGTCCGTATCAAGGTGATAATGTTGTTGCAATAAACAAAAAAAATTGTTATTGGGCGGAAGATATTTTTGCAATATAGTTTAAGGCCCAAAATTACAAATGGATACTGTATCAATCAAGGGAAAGAAAAGTGCATGTTTCGTTGGACAAACACTTACTGTTTGAATCTAAAATCAAAACTAAATCAAATCAAATATTATTGGTATAATTCAAAGCCCAGAATCTCGAATTCACGTTCAATCAAAGTCTCAGATTCCATAAAAAAACAAATCCAGTTCGCGTTACATATGGTATAATCAAATAAAAAATTTACAGAACGAATCAATCAGAATCAATTATATTCGTAATCCCTAATTTATCTAAAAATAACTGTAACGACCAAAATGAAAAAAAACCCTAAAAATTCCTTATGATATAAAGAAACATCAAATGAAGAAAATGGAGATGGAGAGAAAACAGAGACGGGGATTTTTTTCAGAGAACAAGAACAAAGCGGACCCTTTGACAGAAAAAGAGAGTAATTTCGTAGACGGAGAGGTTAGAGGAAACAAAATCTGGAACAAGCTCTTTACCGTTAAAGACGAGAAGAGGAGGCGATTAGAGTTTCTGGATCGTAAACCCTAATCGCTCGTCGTTGCTAACCGTAAGCCATCGCTAAACACCTTCGTTCTTCGCCATCGCCTTCAAAGCTCCCATCAAGACCTACCAATCAAACAAGACGGAGAGAGATTTGCGAAAATCGGAGAAGAAGCTCGGAGATTCAGAAGCGGAAAACACAGTAGGGGTAAAATCACTTAGCTCTTGGTTGTTGTTTGTCTAAGGGTGGTAGGTTAATAAATTATAGAGTTTGTTCTTCCAGCCGCCGTCGATTTCTGAAGGAATTAAGGTTTACGGTTTGGGGGAAGAAGGAGAGAAGGAACAAGGGAGAAAGTAAGAAGAAGAGAGTTGTTGTGGAATTCGTGGAAATGAAAAAGGAATACGAAAATTGAAAAATGATATTATGTCCATTTTGATCCCGTACCCACGCGCATACGGTAGTTAACATGGTCTCTCGCCTTTGTCTGTTCAATGCGTATCAGACGGCCATAAGGCCAAGTCTGCATCATACTCCATACTCCCACGCTACACAGGATCCACCCAACCCTCTTTAGATTCGTTGGGCCTAAGCCCAGCTGCTTTTCACACCCCCCTTTTGCCACTTTGCTAAATACATAAAATAAAATGCACCTCTTGTCCAGCCGGTACAATGGGCCTAATCCAATCTAATTTCAGCACCCCTATCCTTTTATTCCATAACTGGAAATGCACCCCCCAAGTTTAATCAATTATTTGTTTTATTATTTTTAATATATTATATTTTTTTATCTATTTTTAATTCTTATATTTATTATATTTTTATAATAATTATTATTTATATTTGCAATTATTATTATTATTATTATTAATTTTTATATTTATTATTATTATATATATTGTTATTTATTATATCATGAAATTAAGTTTTTCTATATCAAAAGGTTTATATTATTTTCCTATATCATCTGCATTAAAATATGTTTTCTCATGCATTAACCAAGAATTTCGTAACTAATATTATTAAAAAAACACTCAACAAACAACAAACTATTTTCGCGAATAAAACTAAGCTAATCAACAGTTTTTTTTGCAAATGGATTTTAAACTAATTTTGGCTTATTGCGTTCTCAGTCAAAATCTCCGCAATCACTACTCTCGACCGAGGGAGAAGTGATTCAAAATATGTTTGCAAACCCCTAAAAGACACCAACCCATACGAACTGCGAATTGGGACTCTGATTCCTCATAAGAGGATACGTAGGCACACGATCTAAAATCGTGGAGAGTCTTGCTAATTAAAACTTAAAACCCTATTTACCCCAAACCTAAACCTAGAGCTTAATATCCTTGTGAACAAGGTAGATGAAAGGTGCTTAAAATCTTCCTTTCGTCTAATTGAGTCCGTAACCTAGAATCTCTGTCCGAGAATTAGGGTTTTCTGTTAGGTTCCCTTTCCTAGGACAAAAACTAATAGTGACGAATTTGATTTAAAAACCAGTCGCAACAGCTGGAGACTCTGCTGGGGACTCTCCTTAACCATAGGTTTTAGGTCTCTTTTGGGTTTTTATTTTTATTTATTTATTTGCATTAATTTACTCATTGAACTTTTTTTATTTTCTTGTCTATTTTTCATTATTATATATTTACTACGTGGCGGGTTTTTATTTCAAAAAAATATTTTCGATAACCCTTAGAAAGAAGGTTCGTCTATTAGCTTAGGGGGTACATCATCCCTGCGAGTTTATGTGATGAATTCGCCTAGAGTCGGTGAACTTCCGAAAAAGGAATACTTATTGAGAGATATCCTCTTGAAGATTAGGACTTTGGAAGGTCACCCATAACTCTTTGTAACGACCTTAACCTAAAATCTCATGAAGATACCGTTCATGACTTTGAGACGAATGTTTCGGTCCGTAAAGAGGCTCCACCTAAGGGAGGCCCTTGTGCCTTTTCCCTCTAGTATTATTCATGACACCCTTAAGGAAACCACCTTTTGAGGGTAGATCAATTGTAGGCCAAGACTAAGGAACCTACCTTATGAGGGTACTTATTACAAAAAGTCCCGTCACTCAACCTTACACCCATGCATTCATATATTTCATGTATTCGTCATAAATTCATCATATATTCGTCACCCGTCTCTTTGTCTTATTCACGGGGTACCAAAAAAATAAAATCAAGATCTCGGTGACTGTATTTAAAAAATGGACACCGAAGGAAACAACTTGTCCGCGTCAGCGCGCCAAACATGTCTGAAATCAATGCCACAAAAGGGAAAAATCATGCTGAAGACTTTCTCAAATTTTGTCCAGCAACAGTGGATGGTTTCAAGAGTAGATATCTGTAGGCGCGCCTAGAAGACTTATTTCCTTTTTGCCTGATTTCACGCAAACAAAGTTTTGGATTAAGATTGTAATATTTTTCAATATTTTAATTACATTACTCTCGATAAAGATGTTTGTTTCCACACATCATTTGTGTATCTATTCTAAAGATAGTCGCCAAGTAAAATAATAAAGGACAAACATATACCCAAGTGAATGAGACATTTAAAACAAGTAACCATTTCATACTCATACATATTCATTTGCATGCATGCATTCACGAACACCCGCATATCATGTCAAAACTCATTTTTTTTAAAAACATCTCTCCAGTTGAACCATTGGTAGAAGAAGGTCTCCACCTCCTTGGCCTCCATATCAAACAAGGGCCTATCAACAGAAAGCGATGGAGAAATTAGAGGAAACCCAGGCTGCGTTCAAAGAGGATCTCGACCAAGTAAAGGGTGACGTAAGTTTAATAAAAGGAGATTTGAGTCAAGTTCTTCTGGATTTGAAGAGCATCATTGGCAGGCAAGACCAAATTCCCAGGGTAGCTTTTGAGGAAATAGCCCAGACTATTGGTGCATCAAGCGGTCACCAACTGAGGAAAGAGTCAGAGGCAGGACTCCAGAAGTCCATCATAGCCCAACAAGAAGCTGAAACTGAAGGGTTTGTCCCACGACCGCCAAAAGCAGGGGCATCTCATACCCTACAGATTCCAACCAATAATGCGGACTCCCGTTAGGACACAATGGAGCTTTCGAAAGAGCTCAATAAAGGCTAGGGGACCAGGGGATAGTCCAGTTCGGACAATACCCTGAAGAAAAATATAAAATTGCTCTGAAAGGCGAAGCGTATTTTCTTCCGATCCAAGAAACCTTTGTCAACAATGGAGTAGTGCATGGCGGATCTGGGGCAAAAATATTCAACAAAGCCAACATCAAAGGGTCAATTGAAGTCATCTGAGAATGCGCCCCAGGCGAAAAACTAAAAAGATGGACGACTATGGAGATTCATGAGATCTTTTTCTTTCCTAATTAATTTTTCTTATTTTCCAAAGGTGTCAAGCCCGAGGCATAAGGGTTGCTTGTAAGGGTTTCCCTGTTATGTTTCAGACAATATTTACGATTAATTAAAGTGATATTTTATTTTCAATCAAGATCCATGTCTTTGTTTTGCATTCATGTCTTAACTTTTAAAAAAATGGCAATACTTTCTCTGCATATGCATTTTCAAATATTCAAATACTAAATCGGCACCAAAACATGATAAAGGTGCAAATTCATGCCCAAAACCACCGATAATGCTGTTGCTGCGATCCGATATAATTTTTATGCTCCGATCAACCAAGCTAAAGAGGAAGATGATAAAGATTTTGAACTCTCTGAGAAGATGGAGAGGGAAATAAAAAAGATAACAATACACAACTGTATCTAGAGGCTATCAACCGATGTAAAAGCAAATGCGTGGCAAGAAGGGTGTATCGGTTGGACTTTCCACGATGTAAAAGCCCAACGCTTGTATCGGTTGGAAAGTCCACCGATGTAATAAATAATAAAAACAAAATTAATAACTTGAAAACTGTACAGTCTCCTCCATTTTTACTACCCATTTTTTCCGACCCATTTTCTCTGCGACAAGATTTTCGCCGCCACGCCCACCACTGCCATTATCTCCGCGCCATTTCGCCGTCTCTCCTCCAACCCACCGTCGTCGCTGTCAACGACCTTCCCACTTCGACGTCTCTCCTCTGACGCACACCGCTGCCCACCGCGACGCCGTCTCTCCTCCGACCCACCGTCGTCGCCATCAACGACCGTCCCACTTTGTCGTATCTCCTCCGACGTCCACCGTCAACGACTCACCTTCACGACTTCGCTCGCCGTTTCAACTGTAAGTGCAAATTTTTGTTTAAAAAATGAATTATTAGCATTATTCCTCTTTGAGTTTCAACTGTAAGAGAGAAATTTTTGTTGATTGTTCTGATAGAAAAAACTCTAAGTACTATGTTGTTGTTGTTCTGGTTATGTTTTTTATTTTGTTAATCTGTTTTGTTGGATTTTTTGTGGGTTAGTAAGGGTTTTAATGCGAGTTTATATTTAAAGTATGTTAGATTGTAAGAAGAGATTGAAAAGAGAGAAATAGTGGAAGGGAGTATCTAATATTATTAGTATAGATATAATATTTTATTTAAATGATAAAGTTGTTAGTGTTAATATATTATTTTTGTTTAGAAAAAATCTAATATAATAACTATATAGGCCATTAACAATGTAATACCATTTGATAGATACATAATAGTGTAAGAAAATAAGAAGTTGCATATAGGTGATATATAGGGATGCAGCAAAGGTTAAGTCTCAATTTCATACACAAACATGGTTTTAATTAAGAACAAAAGTTAATGATTTTTAATTATTTTAATTAAAAATGTTTAATTATTTTAATTAAAACAAAAGAAAATAAAGAGAAAATATGATTTTTAGTGCAGAATAATGCTATCCTAAAATGCAGATACATATATGCTCTCCAACAAAATTTACATGTAAAAAAGTATTCATTCCACTCAATTTTTACTCAAGAGTAAATTAACTATATATGTGGATGAACACAACAGTAATTAAAGTAGTTTCTTAAAGGTGTTCTTCTGTAATAAAAAAATAACATGTAATAAATTGTGCTAAAAGAATTAATGGTCCTCTAAGAAACACATTGTTTATATTTAACCTATCAAACTTAATAGAGTTATCACCTTGCCATTGAAATTTGATTCTATTTTTCTTTCTCCGCGAAGCAGCGCAACTTGCAATCTCAGAATCTCCGTGAAGTAGCGCAGCCGCGGACACACCGTTCGTCAGACCTTCCTCCATGTGAACATAGTTATGGATCGTAGTTGGATGAGAGCTAATCGATTAAGTGACGAGTACGAACATGGAGTGATGGAATTTCTACAGTTTGCTGAAAGTAATGCTGACAAAAGTCTTCCTACGTTTTTTCTCTGTCCATGTATTCGTTGTGCAAATAAAGAACCAAAACGTAGTAAGAAAGAAATCATGGATCATCTAATTTTTGTAGGGATTTGTCAAAGTTATAAAAAATGGATATGGCACGGTGAAGTAGTAGCAAAGTCTAACGTGTCTCAAAGAGATGATGTTAGTGAAGAAATGGATGATCGTCTAGAAGACATGATGCGTGATATTGGACAAGATTCGTTTAAGAGGGCACATACGTATGATACTATATGCAATGACAAGGATAAACCATTGTACCCGGGATGCAAAAAATTTACACGTCTGTCAGCCGTGTTAAAATTATTTAATCTGAAGGCAAAGAATGGGTGGACTGACAAAAGTTTTACCGAGTTGCTTGAATTGTTGACCGAAATGCTTCCAGAAGGTAATGTAATGCCAAGTCGTTATTACGAGGCGAAGAAAATATTGTGTCCGATGGGTTTGGAGTATGAAAAGATATATGCATGCCCTAATGATTGCATATTATACAGAAAAGAGTATGAAAAGTATAATCATTGTCCAAAGTGTAAGGCTTCACGCTACAAAAAGAAAGATAGTGAGTCAATTGATGATGAGGTGGTAAAAAAGGGTCCTCCTGCGAAAGTGGTATGGTACCTACCAATAATTTCAAGGTTCAAGAGATTATTCGCCAATGCAGATGATGCAAAGAATCTTAGATGGCATGTAGAAGAAAGAAAATATGATGGACAAATTCGTCATGTAGCTGATTCTTTGCAATGGAAGAAAATAGATTCTTTGTTTCCAAATTTTTGCAAAGAGTCGAGAAACCTTAGACTTGGACTTGCTACTGATGGAATGAATCCGTTCGATAATCTGAGTACTAACCATAGTTCTTGGCCTGTTCTCTTGATGATTTACAACCTATCTCCTAGGCTGTGCATGAAGCGTAAATATATTATGTTATCGATGATGATATCGGGCCTAAAATAACCAGGAAATGACATAGACGTTTATCTAAGTCCACTGATTGATGATTTAAGAGTGCTGTGGGAGGAAGGGGTGGATGTTTTTGATGCGTATTTTGGCGAACAGTTCAATATGCGTGCCATGTTGTTTTGCACCATCAATGATTTTCCGGCATATGGTAATTTGTCTGGGTATAAAGTTAAAGGGCATAATGCGTGTCCTATATGTGAAAAAGACACTTGTTACCATCAGCTTGAAAAAGGAAAGAAGACCGTTTATCTCGGACATCGAAAATTTCTAAAACGTTATCATCCATATCGTAGATTGCGGAAAGCTTTCAATGGGGAACAAGAGCATGGTGTTGCTCCAAAGCCCTTGTCTGGAGAGGAAGTTTATCAGCGACAACAGGGACTTGATGTTATCTTTGGAAAGTACCAAAAACGATCTACTGTGAAAAATGTATGGAAAAAGAGATCGATTTTCTTCGATCTTCCATATTGGTCTAGTCTTGATGTAAGCCATTGTATTGATGTGATGCACGTGGAGAAAAATGTATGCGATAGTGTAATCGGAACACTTCTCAACATTCAAGGCAAGACAAAAGATGGTATTAATGCTCATCTGGATTTGGGTTTGATGGGTATACGAGAAGAGTTAACCCCACAATATATAGGTAACAAGACATATTTGCCTCCTGCCTGCTACACTTTGTCTAAAAAAGAGAAAACAAGTTTTGTGAGTGTTTACAAAGTATCAAAGTGCCGCATCGGGTATCAAAATATGTGATGTAAAAAATACAATTAACAAACTTTTTACATCAGGTATTTATTTACAATGATATAAAAAATAAGGAAAATTTTTTTTTCGTCACCTATTACATCGGGCAATCTCATCCACCGATGTAAAAGATTTTCAAAAAAAAACATGGTGGCATTTTTGTAAATAAGAAACAAGGTGTCTAAAACGTTAAAAAAATATAAGCAAGCTATTACATCGGTTGGACTTTCCACCGATGTAATAAACTCGCTGGATTTAGTATATAAAATATATTAAAAAAATGATTAAAAGGCTACGCGTTTCCACACAAGCTATTACATCGGTTGGACTTTCCACCGATGTAATAAACTCGCTGGATTTAGTATATAAAATATATTAAAAAAAATGATTAAAAGGCTACGCGTGTCAAGCTATTACATCGGGTTCAGTATCCACCGATGTAAAAAACTCGTTGGATTTAGTATATAAAATATATTTAAAAAAATGATTAAAAGGCCACGCGTGTCAAGCTATTACATCGGGTTCAGTATCCACCGATGTAAAAAACCAACGCGTGTCAAGCTATTACATCGGTTGGACTTTCCACCGATGTAATAAACTCGATTGATTTAAAATATAAAAAAATGAAAAAAACCAACGCGTGTCAAGCTATTACATCGGGTTCAGTATCCACCGATGTAAAAGCAAATGCGTGGCAAGAAGGGTGTATCGGTTGGACTTTCCACCGATGTAAAAGCCCAACACTTGTATCGGTTGGAAAGTCCACCGATGTAATAAATAATAAAAACAAAATTAATAATTTGAAAACTGTACAGTCTCCTCCATTTTTACTACCCATTTTTTCCGACCCATTTTCTCTGCGACAAGATTTTCGCCGCCACGCCCACCACTGCCATTATCTCCGCGCCATTTCGCCGTCTCTCCTCCGACCCACCGTCGTCGCCGTCAACGACCATCCCACTTCGACGTCTCTCCTCCGACGCACACCGCTGCCCACCGCGACGCCGTCTCTCTTCCGACCCACCGTCGTCGCTGTCAACGACCGTCCCACTTCGTCGTATCTCCTCCGACGCCCACTGTCAACGACTCACCTTCACGACTTCGCTCGCCGTTTCAACTGTAAGTGCAAATTTTTGTTTAAAAAATGAATTATTAGCATTATTCCTCTTTGAGTTTCAACTGTAAGAGAGTAATTTTTGTTGATTGTTCTGATAGAAAAAACTCTAAGTACTATGTTGTTGTTGTTCTGGTTATGTTTTTTATTTTGTTAATCTGTTTTGTTGGATTTTTTATGGGTTAGTAAGGGTTTTAATGCGAGTTTATATTTAAAGTATGTTAGATTGTAAGAAGAGATTGAAAAGAGAGAAATAGTGGAAGGGAGTATCTAATATTAGTAGTATAGATATAATATTTTATTTAAATGATAAAGTTATTAGTGTTAATATATTATTTTTGTTTAGAAAAAATCTAATATAATAACTATATAGGCCATTAACAATGTAATACCATTTGATAGATACATAATAGTGTAAGAAAATAAGAAGTTGCATATAGGTGATATATAGGGATGCAACAAAGGTTAAGTCTCAATTTCATACACAAACATGGTTTTAATTAAGAACAAAAGTTAATGATTTTTAATTATTTTAATTAAAAATGTTTAATTATTTTAATTAAAACAAAAGAAAATAAAGAGAAAATATGATTTTTAGTGCAGAATAATGCTATCCTAAAATGCAGATACATATATGCTCTCCAACAAAATTTACATGTAAAAAAGTATTCATTCCACTCAATTGTTACTCAAGAGTAAATTAACTATATATGTGGATGAACACAACAGTAATTAATGTAGTTTCTTAAAGGTGTTTTTCTGTAATAAAAAAATAACATGTAATCAATTGTGCTAAAAGAATTAATGGTCCTCTCAGAAACACATTGTTTATATTTAACCTATCAAACTTAATAGAGTTATCACCTTGCCATTGAAATTTGATTCTATTTTTCTTTCTCCGCGAAGCAGCGCAACTTGCAATCTCGGAATCTCCGTGAAGTAGCGCAGCCGCGGAAAAACCGTTCGTCAGACCTTCCTCCGTGTGAACATAGTTATGGATCGTAGTTGGATGAGAGCTAATCGATTAAGTGACGAGTACGAACATGGAGTGATGGAATTTCTACAGTTTGCTGAAAGTAATGCTGACAAAAGTCTTCCTACGTTTTTTCTCTGTCCATGTATTCGTTGTGCAAATAAAGAACCAAAATGTAGTAAGAAAGAAATCATGGATCATCTAATTTGTGTAGGGATTTGTCAAAGTTATACAAAATGGATATGGCACGGTGAAGTAGTAGCAAAGTCTAACGTGTCTCAAAGAGATGATGTTAGTGAAGAAATGGATGATCGTCTAGAAGACATGATGCGTGATATTGGAAAAGATTCGTTTAAGAGGGCACATACGTATGATACTATATGCAATGACAAGGATAAACCATTGTACCCGGGATGCAAAAAATTTACACGTCTGTCAGCCCTGTTAAAATTATTTAATCTGAAGGCAAAGAATGGGTGGACTGACAAAAGTTTTACCGAGTTGCTTGAATTGTTGACCGAAATGCTTCCAGAAGGTAATGTAATGCCAAGTCGTTATTACGAGGCGAAGAAAATATTGTGTCCGATGGGTTTGGAGTATGAAAAGATACATGCATGCCCTAATGATTGCATATTATACAGAAAATAGTATGAAAAGTATAATCATTGTCCAAAGTGTAAGGCTTCACGCTACAAAAAGAAAGATGGTGAGTCAATTGATGATGAGGTGGTAAAAAAGGGTCCTCCTGCGAAAGTGGTATGGTACCTACCAATAATTTCAAGGTTCAAGAGATTATTCGCCAATGCAGATGACGCAAAGAATCTTAGATGGCATGTAGAAGAAAGAAAATATGATGGACAAATTCGTCATGTAGCTGATTCTTTGCAATGGAAGAAAATAGATTCTTTGTTTCCAAATTTTGGCAAAGAGTCGAGAAACCTTAGACTTGGACTTGCTACTGATGGAATGAATCCGTTCAATAATCTGAGTACTAACCATAGTTCTTGGCCTGTTCTCTTGATGATTTACAACCTATCTCCTAGGCTGTGCGTGAAGCGTAAATATATTATGTTATCGATGATGATATCGGGCCCAAAACAACCAGGAAATGACATAGACGTTTATCTAAGTCCACTGATTGATGATTTAAGAGTGCTGTGGGAGGAAGGCGTGGATGTTTTTGATGCGTATTTTGGCGAACAGTTCAATATGCGTGCCATGTTGTTTTGCACCATCAATGATTTTCCGGCATATGGTAATTTGTCTGGGTATAAAGTTAAAGGGCATAATGCGTGTCCTATATGTGAAAAAGACACTTGTTACCATCTGCTTGAAAAAGGAAAGAAGACCGTTTATCTCGGGCATCGAAAATTTCTAAAACGTTATCATCCATATCATAGATTGCGAAAAGCTTTCAATGGGGAACAAGAGCATGGTGTTGCTCCAAAGCCCTTGTCTGGAGAGGAAGTTTATCAGCGACAACAGGGACTTGATGTTATCTTTGGAAAGTACCAAAAACGATCTACTGTGAAAAATGTATGGAAAAAGAGATCGATTTTCTTCGATCTTCCATATTGGTCTAGTCTTGATGTAAGACATTGTATTGATGTGATGCATGTGTTGAAAAATGTATGCGATAGTGTAATCGGAACATTTCTCAACTTTCAAGGCAAGACAAAAGATGGTATTAATGCTCGTCTGGATTTGGGTTTGATGGGTATACGAGAAGAGTTAACCCCACAATATATAGGTAACAAGACATATTTGCCTCCTGCCTGCTACACTTTGTCTAAAAAAGAGAAAACAAGTTTTTGTGAGTGTTTACAAAGTATCAAAGTGCCGCATCGGGTATCAAAATATGCGATGTAAAAAGTACAGTTAACAAACTTTTTACATCAGGTATTTATTTACAATGATATAAAAAATAAGGAATTTTTTTTTTTTCGTCACCTATTACATCGGACAATCTCATCCACCGATGTTAAAGATTTTCAAAAAAAAACACAGTGGCATTTTTGTAAATAAGAAACAAGGTGTCTAAAACGTTAAAAAAATATAAGCAAGCTATTACATCGGTTAGACTTTCCACCGATGTAATAAACTCGCTGGATTTAGGCTATAAAATATATTTAAAAAATGATTAAAAGGCTACGCGTGTCAACACAAGCTATTACATCGGTTGGACTTTCCACCGATGTAATAAACTCGCTAGATTTAGTATATAAAATATATTTAAAAAAATGATTAAAAGGCTACGCGTGTCAAGCTATTACATCGGGTTCAGTATCCACCGATGTAAAAAACTCGCTGGATTTAGTATATAAAATATATTTAAAAAAATGATTAAAAGGCCACGCGTGTCAAGCTATTACATCGGGTTCAGTATCCACCGATGTAAAAAACCAACACGTCTCAAGCTATTACATCGGTTTGACTTTCCACCGATGTAATAAACTCGATTGATTTAATATATAAAAAAATGAAAAAAACCAACGCGTGTCAAGCTATTACATCGGGTTCAATATCCACCGATGTAAAAGCAAATGCGTGGCAAGAAGGGTGTATCAGTTGGAATTTCCACCGATGTAAAAGCCCAACGCTTGTATCGGTTGGAAAGTCCACCGATGTAATAAATAATAAAAACAAAATTAATAACTTCAAAACTGTACAGTCTCCTCCATTTTTACTACCCATTTTTTCCGACCCATTTTCTCTGCGACAAGATTTTCGCCGTCACGCCCACCACTGCCATTATCTCTGCGCCATTTCGCCGTCTCTCCTCCGACCCACCGTCGTCGCCGTCAACGACCGTCCCACTTCGACGTCTCTCCTACGACGCACACCGCTGCCCACCGCGACGCCGTCTCTCCTCCAACCCACCGTCGTCGCCGTCAACGACCGTCCCACTTCATCGTATCTCCTCCGACGCCCACCGTCAACGACTCACCTTCACGACTTCGCTCGCCGTTTCAACTGTAAGTGCAAATTTTTGTTTAAAAAATGAATTATTAGCATTATTCCTCTTTGAGTTTCAACCGTAAGAGAGAAATTTTTGTTGATTGTTCTGATAGAAAAAACTCTAAGTACTATGTTGTTGTTGTTCTGGTTATGTTTTTTATTTTGTTAATCTGTTTTGTTGGATTTTTTGTGGGTTAGTAAGGGTTTTAATGCGAGTTTATATTTAAAGTATGTTAGATTGTAAGAAGAGATTGAAAAGAGAGAAATAGTGGAAGGGAGTATCTAATATTAGTAGTATAGATATAATATTTTATTTAAATGATAAAGTTGTTAGTGTTAATATATTATTTTTGTTTAGAAAAAATCTAATATAATAAATATATAGGCCATTAACAATGTAATACCATTTGATAGATACATAATAGTGTAAGAAAATAAGAAGTTGCATATAGGTGATATATAGGGATGCAGCAAAGGTTAAGTCTCAATTTCATACACAAACATGGTTTTAATTAAGAACAAAAGTTAATGATTTTTAATTATTTTAATTAAAAATGTTTAATTATTTTAATTAAAACAAAAGAAAATAAAGAGAAAATATGATTTTTAGTGCAGAATAATGCTATCCTAAAATGCAGATACATATATGCTCTCCAACAAAATTTACATGTAAAAAAGTATTTATTCCACTCAATTGTTACTCAAGAGTAAATTAACTATATATGTGGATGAACACAACAGTAATTAAAGTAGTTTCTTAAAGGTGTTCTTCTGTAATAAAAAAATAACATGTAATCTATTGTGCTAAAAGAATTAATGGTCCTCTCAGAAACACATTGTTTATATTTAACCTATCAAACTTAATAGAGTTATCACCTTGCCATTGAAATTTGATTCTATTTTTCTTTCTCCGCGAAGCAGCGCAACTTGCAATCTCGGAATCTCCGTGAAGTAGCGCAGCCACGGACACACCGTTCGTCAGACCTTCCTCCGTGTGAACATAGTTATGGATCGTAGTTGGATGAGAGCTAATCGATTAAGTGACGAGTACGAACATGGAGTGATGGAATTTCTACAGTTTGCTGAAAGTAATGCTGACAAAAGTCTTCCTACGTTTTTTCTCTGTCCATGTATTCGTTGTGCAAATAAAGAACCAAAACGTAGTAAGAAAGAAATCATGGATCATCTAATTTGTGTAGGGATTTGTCAAAGTTATACAAAATGGATATGGCACGGTGAAGTAGTAGCAAAGTCTAACGTGTCTCAAAGAGATGATGTTAGTGAAGAAATGGATGATCGTCTAGAAGACATGATGCGTGATATTGGACAAGATTCGTTTAAGAGGGCACATATGTATGATACTATATGCAATGACAAGGATAAACCATTGTACCCGGGATGCAAAAAATTTACACGTCTGTCAGCCGTGTCAAAATTATTTAATCTGAAGGCAAAGAATGGGTGGACTGACAAAAGTTTTACCGAGTTGCTTGAATTGTTGACCGAAATGCTTCCAGAAGGTAATGTAATGCCAAGTCGTTATTACGAGGCGAAGAAAATATTGTGTCCGATGGGTTTGGAGTATGAAAAGATACATGCATGCCCTAATGATTGCATATTATACAGAAAATAGTATGAAAAGTATAATCATTGTCCAAAGTGTAAGGCTTCACGCTACAAAAAGAAAGATGGTGAGTCAATTTATGATGAGGTGGTAAAAAAGGGTCCTCCTGCGAAAGTGGTATGGTACCTACCAATAATTTCAAGGTTCAAGAGATTATTCGCCAATGCAGATGACGCAAAGAATCTTAGATGGCATGTAGAAGAAAGAAAATATGATGGACAAATTCGTCATGTAGCTGATTCTTTGCAATGGAAGAAAATAGATTCTTTATTTCCAAATTTTGGCAAAGAGTCGAGAAACCTTAGACTTGGACTTGCTACTGATGGAATGAATCCGTTCGATAATCTGAGTACTAACCATAGTTCTTGGCCTGTTCTCTTGATGATTTACAACCTATCTCCTAGGCTGTGCATGAAGCGTAAATATATTATGTTATCGATGATGATATCGGGCCTAAAACAACCAGGAAATGACATAGACGTTTATCTAAGTCCACTGATTGATGATTTAAGAGTGCCATGGGAGGAAGGGGTGGATGTTTTTGTTGCGTATTCTGGCGAACAGTTCAATATGCGTTCCATGTTGTTTTGCACCATCAATGATTTTCCGGCATATGGTAATTTGTCTGGGTATAAAGTTAAAGGGCATAATGCGTGTCCTATATGTGAAAAAGACACTTGTTACCATCAGCTTGAAAAAGGAAAGAAGACCGTTTATCTCGGGCATCGAAAATTTCTAAAACGTTATCATCCATATCGTAGATTGCAGAAAGCTTTCAATGGGGAACAAGAGCATGGTGTTACTCCAAAGCCCTTGTCTGGAGAGGAAGTTTATCAGCGACAACAGGGACTTGATGTTATCTTTGGAAAGTACCAAAAACGATCTACTGTGAAAAATGTATGGAAAAAGAGATCGATTTTCTTCGATCTTCCATATTGGTCTAGTCTTGATGTAAGACATTGTATTGATGTGATGCATGTGTTGAAAAATGTATGCGATAGTGTAATCGGAACATTTCTCAACTTTCAAGGCAAGACAAAAGATGGTATTAATGCTCGTCTGGATTTGGGTTTGATGGGTATACGAGAAGAGTTAACCCCACAATATATAGGTAACAAGACATATTTGCCTCCTGCCTGCTACACTTTGTCTAAAAAAGAGAAAACAAGTTTTTGTGAGTGTTTACAAAGTATCAAAGTGCCGCATCGGGTATCAAAATATGCGATGTAAAAAGTACAGTTAACAAACTTTTTACATCAGGTATTTATTTACAATGATATAAAAAATAAGGAAAATTTTTTTTTTCGTCACCTATTACATCGGACAATCTCATCCACCGATGTTAAAGATTTTCAAAAAAAAACACAGTGGCATTTTTGTAAATAAGAAACAAGGTGTCTAAAACGTTAAAAAAATATAAGCAAGCTATTACATCGGTTAGACTTTCCACCGATGTAATAAACTCGCTGGATTTAGGCTATAAAATATATTTAAAAAATGATTAAAAGGCTACGCGTGTCAACACAAGCTATTACATCGGTTGGACTTTCCACCGATGTAATAAACTCGCTAGATTTAGTATATAAAATATATTTAAAAAAATGATTAAAAGGCTACGCGTGTCAAGCTATTACATCGGGTTCAGTATCCACCGATGTAAAAAACTCGCTGGATTTAGTATATAAAATATATTTAAAAAAATGATTAAAAGGCCACGCGTGTCAAGCTATTACATCGGGTTCAGTATCCACCGATGTAAAAAACCAACACGTCTCAAGCTATTACATCGGTTTGACTTTCCACCGATGTAATAAACTCGATTGATTTAATATATAAAAAAATGAAAAAAACCAACGCGTGTCAAGCTATTACATCGGGTTCAATATCCACCGATGTAAAAGCAAATGCGTGGCAAGAAGGGTGTATCAGTTGGAATTTCCACCGATGTAAAAGCCCAACGCTTGTATCGGTTGGAAAGTCCACCGATGTAATAAATAATAAAAACAAAATTAATAACTTCAAAACTGTACAGTCTCCTCCATTTTTACTACCCATTTTTTCCGACCCATTTTCTCTGCGACAAGATTTTCGCCGTCACGCCCACCACTGCCATTATCTCTGCGCCATTTCGCCGTCTCTCCTCCGACCCACCGTCGTCGCCGTCAACGACCGTCCCACTTCGACGTCTCTCCTACGACGCACACCGCTGCCCACCGCGACGCCGTCTCTCCTCCAACCCACCGTCGTCGCCGTCAACGACCGTCCCACTTCATCGTATCTCCTCCGACGCCCACCGTCAACGACTCACCTTCACGACTTCGCTCGCCGTTTCAACTGTAAGTGCAAATTTTTGTTTAAAAAATGAATTATTAGCATTATTCCTCTTTGAGTTTCAACCGTAAGAGAGAAATTTTTGTTGATTGTTCTGATAGAAAAAACTCTAAGTACTATGTTGTTGTTGTTCTGGTTATGTTTTTTATTTTGTTAATCTGTTTTGTTGGATTTTTTGTGGGTTAGTAAGGGTTTTAATGCGAGTTTATATTTAAAGTATGTTAGATTGTAAGAAGAGATTGAAAAGAGAGAAATAGTGGAAGGGAGTATCTAATATTAGTAGTATAGATATAATATTTTATTTAAATGATAAAGTTGTTAGTGTTAATATATTATTTTTGTTTAGAAAAAATCTAATATAATAAATATATAGGCCATTAACAATGTAATACCATTTGATAGATACATAATAGTGTAAGAAAATAAGAAGTTGCATATAGGTGATATATAGGGATGCAGCAAAGGTTAAGTCTCAATTTCATACACAAACATGGTTTTAATTAAGAACAAAAGTTAATGATTTTTAATTATTTTAATTAAAAATGTTTAATTATTTTAATTAAAACAAAAGAAAATAAAGAGAAAATATGATTTTTAGTGCAGAATAATGCTATCCTAAAATGCAGATACATATATGCTCTCCAACAAAATTTACATGTAAAAAAGTATTTATTCCACTCAATTGTTACTCAAGAGTAAATTAACTATATATGTGGATGAACACAACAGTAATTAAAGTAGTTTCTTAAAGGTGTTCTTCTGTAATAAAAAAATAACATGTAATCTATTGTGCTAAAAGAATTAATGGTCCTCTCAGAAACACATTGTTTATATTTAACCTATCAAACTTAATAGAGTTATCACCTTGCCATTGAAATTTGATTCTATTTTTCTTTCTCCGCGAAGCAGCGCAACTTGCAATCTCGGAATCTCCGTGAAGTAGCGCAGCCACGGACACACCGTTCGTCAGACCTTCCTCCGTGTGAACATAGTTATGGATCGTAGTTGGATGAGAGCTAATCGATTAAGTGACGAGTACGAACATGGAGTGATGGAATTTCTACAGTTTGCTGAAAGTAATGCTGACAAAAGTCTTCCTACGTTTTTTCTCTGTCCATGTATTCGTTGTGCAAATAAAGAACCAAAACGTAGTAAGAAAGAAATCATGGATCATCTAATTTGTGTAGGGATTTGTCAAAGTTATACAAAATGGATATGGCACGGTGAAGTAGTAGCAAAGTCTAACGTGTCTCAAAGAGATGATGTTAGTGAAGAAATGGATGATCGTCTAGAAGACATGATGCGTGATATTGGACAAGATTCGTTTAAGAGGGCACATACGTATGATACTATATGCAATGACAAGGATAAACCATTGTACCCGGGATGCAAAAAATTTACACGTCTGTCAGCCGTGTCAAAATTATTTAATCTGAAGGCAAAGAATGGGTGGACTGACAAAAGTTTTACCGAGTTGCTTGAATTGTTGACCGAAATGCTTCCAGAAGGTAATGTAATGCCAAGTCGTTATTACGAGGCGAAGAAAATATTGTGTCCGATGGGTTTGGAGTATGAAAAGATACATGCATGCCCTAATGATTGCATATTATACAGAAAATAGTATGAAAAGTATAATCATTGTCCAAAGTGTAAGGCTTCACGCTACAAAAAGAAAGATGGTGAGTCAATTTATGATGAGGTGGTAAAAAAGGGTCCTCCTGCGAAAGTGGTATGGTACCTACCAATAATTTCAAGGTTCAAGAGATTATTCGCCAATGCAGATGACGCAAAGAATCTTAGATGGCATGTAGAAGAAAGAAAATATGATGGACAAATTCGTCATGTAGCTGATTCTTTGCAATGGAAGAAAATAGATTCTTTATTTCCAAATTTTGGCAAAGAGTCGAGAAACCTTAGACTTGGACTTGCTACTGATGGAATGAATCCGTTCGATAATCTGAGTACTAACCATAGTTCTTGGCCTGTTCTCTTGATGATTTACAACCTATCTCCTAGGCTGTGCATGAAGCGTAAATATATTATGTTATCGATGATGATATCGGGCCTAAAACAACCAGGAAATGACATAGACGTTTATCTAAGTCCACTGATTGATGATTTAAGAGTGCCATGGGAGGAAGGGGTGGATGTTTTTGTTGCGTATTCTGGCGAACAGTTCAATATGCGTTCCATGTTGTTTTGCACCATCAATGATTTTCCGGCATATGGTAATTTGTCTGGGTATAAAGTTAAAGGGCATAATGCGTGTCCTATATGTGAAAAAGACACTTGTTACCATCAGCTTGAAAAAGGAAAGAAGACCGTTTATCTCGGGCATCGAAAATTTCTAAAACGTTATCATCCATATCGTAGATTGCGGAAAGCTTTCAATGGGGAACAAGAGCATGGTGTTACTCCAAAGCCCTTGTCTGGAGAGGAAGTTTATCAGCGACAACAGGGACTTGATGTTATCTTTGGAAAGTACCAAAAACGATCTACTGTGAAAAATGTATGGAAAAAGAGATCGATTTTCTTCGATCTTCCATATTGGTCTAGTCTTGATGTAAGACATTGTATTGATGTGATGCATGTGGAGAAAAATGTATGCGATAGTGTAATCGGAACACTTCTCAACATTCAAGGCAAGACAAAAGATGGTATTAATGCTCGTCTGGATTTGGGTTTGATGGGTATACGAGAAGAGTTAACCCCACAATATATAGGTAACAAGACATATTTGCCTCCTTCCTGCTACACTTTGTCTAAAAAAGAGAAAACAAGTTTTTGTGAGTGTTTACAAAGTATCAAAGTGCCGCATCGGGTATCAAAATATGTGATGTAAAAAATACAGTTAACAAACTTTTTACATCGGGTATTTATTTACAATGATATAAAAAATAAGGAAATTTTTTTTTCGTCACCTATTACATCGGGCAATCTCATCCACTGATGTAAAAGATTTTCAAAAAAAAACACGGTGGCATTTTTTTAAATAAGAAACAAGGTGTCTAAAACGTTAAAAAAATATAAGCAAGCTATTACATCGGTTGGACTTTCCACCGATGTAATAACCTCGCTGGATTTAGTATATAAAATATATTAAAAAAAATGATTAAAAGGCTACGCGTGTCAAGCTATTACATCGGGTTCAGTATCCACCGATGTGAAAAACTCGCTGGATTTAGTATATAAAATATATTTAAAAAAATGATTAAAAGGCCACGCGTGTCAAGCTATTACATCGGGTTCAGTATCCACCGATGTAAAAAACCAACGCGTGTCAAGCTATTACATCGGTTGGACTTTCCACCGATGTAATAAACTCGATTGATTTAATATATAAAAAAATGAAAAAAACCAACGCGTGTCAAGCTATTACACCGGGTTCAGTATCCACCGATGTAAAAGCAAATGCGTGGCAAGAAGGGTGTATCGGTTGGACTTTCCACCGATGTAAAAGCCCAACGCTTGTATCGGTTGGAAAGTCCACCGATGTTATAAATAATAAAAACAAAATTAATAACTTGAAAACTGTACAGTCTCCTCCATTTTTACTACCCATTTTTTCCGACCCATTTTCTCTGCGACAAGATTTTCGCCGCCACGCCCACCACTGCCATTATCTCCGCGCCATTTCGCCGTCTCTCCTCCGACCCACCGTCGTCGCCGTCAACGACCGTCCCACTTCGACGTCTCTCCTCCGACGCACACCGCTGCCCACCGCGACGCCGTCTCTTCTCCGACCCACCGTCGTCGCTGTCAACGACCGTCCCACTTCGTCGTATCTCCTCCGACGCGCACCGTCAACGACTCACCTTCACGACTTCGCTCGCCGTTTCAACTGTAAGTGCAAATTTTTGTTTAAAAAATGAATTATTAGCATTATTCCTCTTTGAGTTTCAACTGTAAGAGAGAAATTTTTGTTGATTGTTCTGATAGAAAAAACTCTAAGTACTATGTTGTTGTTGTTCTGGTTATGTTTTTTATTTTGTTAATCTGTTTTGTTGGATTTTTTGTGGGTTAGTAAGGGTTTTAATGCGAGTTTATATTTAAAGTATGTTAGATTGTAAGAAGAGATTGAAAAGAGAGAAATAGTGGAAGGGAGTATCTAATATTAGTAGTATAGATATAATATTTTATTTAAATGATAAAGTTGTTAGTGTTAATATATTATTTTTGTTTAGAAAAAATCTAATATAATAACTATATAGGCCATTAACAATGTAATACCATTTGATAGATACATAATAGTGTAAGAAAATAAGAAGTTGCATATAGGTGATATATAGGGATGCAGCAAAGGTTAAGTCTCAATTTCATACACAAACATGGTTTTAATTAAGAACAAAAGTTAATGATTTTTAATTATTTTAATTAAAAATGTTTAATTATTTTAATTAAAACAAAAGAAAATAAAGAGAAAATATGATTTTTAGTGCAGAATAATGCTATCCTAAAATGCAGATACATATATGCTCTCCAACAAAATTTACATGTAAAAAAGTATTCATTCCACTCAATTGTTACTCAAGAGTAAATTAACTATATATGTGGATGAACACAACAGTAATTAAAGTAGTTTCTTAAAGGTGTTCTTCTGTAATAAAAAAATAACATGTAATCAATTGTGCTAAAAGAATTAATGGTCCTCTCAGAAACACATTGTTTATATTTAACCTATCAAACTTAATAGAGTTATCACCTTGCCATTGAAATTTGATTCTATTTTTCTTTCTCCGCGAAGCAGCGCAACTTGCAATCTCGGAATCTCCGTGAAGTAGCGCAGCCGCGGATACACCGTTCGTCAGACCTTCCTCCGTGTGAACATAGTTATGGATCGTAGTTGGATGAGAGCTAATCGATTAAGTGACGAGTACGAACATGGAGTGATGGAATTTCTACAGTTTGCTGAAAGTAATGCTGACAAAAGTCTTCCTACGTTTTTTCTCTGTCCATGTATTCGTTGTGCAAATAAAGAACCAAAACGTAGTAAGAAAGAAATCATGGATCATCTAATTTGTGTAGGGATTTGTCAAAGTTATACAAAATGGATATGGCACGGTGAAGTAGTAGCAAAGTCTAACGTGTCTCAAAGAGATGATGTTAGTGAAGAAATGGATGATCGTCTAGAAGACATGATGCGTGATATTGGACAAGATTCGTTTAAGAGGGCACATACGTATGATAATATATGCAATGACAAGGATAAACCATTGTACCCGGGATGCAAAAAATTTACACGTCTGTCAGCCGTGTTAAAATTATTTAATCTGAAGGCAAAGAATGGGTGGACTGACAAAAGTTTTACCGAGTTGCTTGAATTGTTGACCGAAATGCTTCCAGAAGGTAATGTAATGCCAAGTCGTTATTACGAGGCGAAGAAAATATTGTGTCCGATGGGTTTGGAGTATGAAAAGATACATGCATGCCCTAATGATTGCATATTATACAGAAAATAGTATGAAAAGTATAATCATTGTCCAAAGTGTAAGGCTTCACGCTACAAAAAGAAAGATGGTGAGTCAATTGATGATGAGGTGGTAAAAAAGGGTCCTCCTGCGAAAGTGGTATGGTACCTACCAATAATTTCAAGGTTCAAGAGATTATTCGCCAATGCAGATGATGCAAAGAATCTTAGATGGCATGTAGAAGAAAGAAAATATGATGGACAAATTCGTCATGTAGCTGATTCTTTGCAATGGAAGAAAATAGATTCTTTGTTTCCAAATTTTGGCAAAGAGTCGAGAAACCTTAGACTTGGACTTGCTACTGATGGAATGAATCCGTTCGATAATCTGAGTACTAACCATAGTTCTTGGCCTGTTCTCTTGATGATTTACAACCTATCTCCTAGGCTGTGCATGAAGCGTAAATATATTATGTTATCGATGATGATATCGGGCCCAAAACAACCAGGAAATGGCATAGACGTTTATCTAAGTCCACTGATTGATGATTTAAGAGTGCTGTGGGAGGAAGGGGTGGATGTTTTTGATGCGTATTCTGGCGAACAGTTCAATATGCGTGCCATGTTGTTTTGCACCATCAATGATTTTCCGGCATATGGTAATTTGTCTGGGTATAAAGTTAAAGGGCATAATGCGTGTCCTATATGTGAAAAAGACACTTGTTACCATCAGCTTGAAAAAGGAAAGAAGACCGTTTATCTCGGGCATCGAAAATTTCTAAAACGTTATCATCCATATCGTAGATTGCGGAAAGCTTTCAATGGGGAACAAGAGCATGGTGTTACTCCAAAGCCCTTGTCTGGAGAGGAAGTTTATCAGCGACAACAGGGACTTGATGTTATCTTTGGAAAGTACCAAAAACGATCTACTGTGAAAAATGTATGGAAAAAGAGATCAATTTTCTTCGATCTTCCATATTGGTCTAGTCTTGATGTAAGACATTGTATTGATGTGATGCATGTGGAGAAAAATGTATGCGATAGTGTAATCGGAACACTTCTCAACATTCAAGGCAAGACAAAAGATGGTATTAATGCTCGTCTGGATTTGGGTTTGATGGGTATACGAGAAGAGTTAACCCTACAATATATAGGTAACAAGACATATTTGCCTCCTGCCTGCTACACTTTGTCTAAAAAAGAGAAAACAAGTTTTTGTGAGTGTTTACAAAGTATCAAAGTGCCGCATCGGGTATCAAAATATGTGATGTAAAAAATACAGTTAAATAACTTTTTACATCAGGTATTTATTTACAATGATATAAAAAATAAGGAAAATTTTTTTTTCGTCACCTACTACATCGGGCAATCTCATCCACCGATGTAAAAGATTTTCAAAAAAAAAAACACGGTGGCATTTTTGTAAATAAGAAACAAGGTGTCTAAAACGTTAAAAAAATATAAGCAAGCTATTACATCGGTTGGACTTACCACCGATGTAATAAACTCGCTGGATTTAGGCTATAAAATATATTAAAAAAATGATTAAAAGGCTACGCGTGTCAACACAAGCTATTACATCGGTTGGACTTTCCACCGATGTAATAAACTCGCTGGATTTAGTATATAAAATATATTTAAAAAAATGATTAAAAGGCTACGCGTGTCAAGCTATTACATCGGGTTCAGTATCCACCAATGTAAAAAACTCGCTGGATTTAGTATATAAAATATATTTAAAAAAATGATTAAAAGGCCACGCGTGTCAAGCTATTACATCGGGTTCAGTATCCACCGATGTAAAAAACCAACGCGTGTCAAGCTATTACATCGGTTGGACTTTCCACCGATGTAATAAACTCGATTGATTTAATATATAAAAAAATGAAAAAAACCAACGCGTGTCAAGCTATTACATCGGGTTCAGTATCCACCGATGTAAAAGCAAATGCGTGGCAAGAAGGGTGTATCGGTTGGACTTTCCACCGATGTAAAAGCCCAACGCTTGTATCGGTTGGAAAGTCCACCGATGTAATAAATAATAAAAACAAAATTAATAACTTGAAAACTGTACAGTCTCCTCCATTTTTACTACCCATTTTTTCCGACCCATTTTCTCTGCGACAAGATTTTCGCCGCCACGCACACCACTGCCATTATCTCCGCGCCATTTCGCCGTCTCTCCTCCGACCCACCGTCATCGCCGTCAACGACCGTCCCACTTCGACGTCTCTCCTCCGACGCACACCGCTGCCCACCGCGACGCCGTCTCTCTTCCGACCCACCGTCGTCGCCGTCAACGACCGTCCCACTTCGTCGTATCTCCTCTGACGCCCACCGTCAACGACTGACCTTTACGACTTCGCTCGCCGTTTCAACTGTAAGTGCAAATTTTTGTTTAAAAAATGAATTATTAGCATTATTCCTCTTTGAGTTTTAACTGTAAGAGAGAAATTTTTGTTGATTGTTCTGATATAAAAAACTCTAAGTACTATGTTGTTGTTGTTTTGGTTATGTTTTTTATTTTGTTAATCTGTTTTGTTGGATTTTTTATGGGTTAGTAAGGGTTTTAATGCGAGTTTATATTTAAAGTATGTTAGATTGTAAGAAGAGATTGAAAAGTGAGAAATAGTGGAAGGGAGTATCTAATATTAGTAGTATAGATATAATATTTTATTTAAATGATAAAGTTGTTAGTGTTAATATATTATTTTTGTTTAGAAAAAATCTAATATAATTACTATATAGGCCATTAACAATGTAATACCATTTGATAGATACATAATAGTGTAAGAAAATAAGAAGTTGCATATAGGTGATATATAGGGATGCAACAAAGGTTAAGTCTCAATTTCATACACAAACATGGTTTTAATTAAGAACAAAAGTTAATGATTTTTAATTATTTTAATTAAAAATGTTTAATTATTTTAATTAAAACAAAAGAAAATAAAGAGAAAATATGATTTTTAGTGCAGAATAATGCTATCCTAAAATGCAGATACATATATGCTCTCCAACAAAATTTACATGTAAAAAAGTATTCATTCCACTCAATTGTTACTCAAGAGTAAATTAACTATATATGTGGATGAACACAACAGTAATTAAAGTAGTTTCTTAAAGGTGTTCTTCTGTAATAAAAAAATAACATGTAATCAATTGTGCTAAAAGAATTAATGGTCCTCTCAGAAACACATTGTTTATATTTAACCTATCAAACTTAATAGAGTTATCACCTTGCCATTGAAATTTGATTCTATTTTTCTTTCTCCGCGAAGCAGCGCAACTTGCAATCTCGGAATCTCCGTGAAGTAGCGCAGCCGCAAACACACCGTTCGTCAGACCTTCCTCCGTGTGAACATAGTTATGGATCGTAGTTGGATGAAAGCTAATCGATTAAGTGACGAGTACGAACATGGAGTGATGGAATTTCTACAGTTTGCTGAAAGTAATGCTGACAAAAGTCTTCCTACGTTTTTTCTCTGTCCATGTATTCGTTGTGCAAATAAAGAACCAAAACGTAGTAAGAAAGAAATCATGGATCATCTAATTTGTGTAGGGATTTGTCAAAGTTATACAAAATGGATATGGCACGGTGAAGTAGTAGCAAAGTCTAACGTGTCTCAAAGAGATGATGTTAGTGAAGAAATGGATGATCGTCTAGAAGACATGATGCGTGATATTGGACAAGATTCGTTTAAGAGGGCACATACGCCTATATGCAATGACAAGGATAAACCATTGTACCCGGGATGCAAAAAATTTACACGTCTGTTAGCCGTGTTAAAATTATTTAATCTGAAGGCAAAGAATGGGTGGACTGACAAAAGTTTTACCGAGTTGCTTGAATTGTTGACCGAAATGCTTCCAGAAGGTAATGTAATGCCAAGTCGTTATTACGAGGCGAAGAAAATATTTTGTCCGATGGGTTTGGAGTATGAAAAGATACATGCATGCCCTAATGATTGCATATTATACAGAAAAGAGTATGAAAAGTATAATCATTGTCCAAAGTGTAAGGCTTCACGCTACAAAAAGAAAGATGGTGAGTCAATTGATGATGAGGTGGTAAAAAAGGGTCCTCCTGCGAAAGTGGTATGGTACCTACCAATAATTTCAAGGTTCAAGAGATTATTCGCCAATTCAGATGATGCAAAGAATCTTAGATGGCATGTAGAAGAAAGAAAATATGATGGACAAATTCGTCATGTAGCTGATTCTTTGCAATGGAAGAAAATAGATTCTTTGTTTCCAAATTTTGGCAAAGAGTCGAGAAACCTTAGACTTGGACTTGCTACTGATGGAATGAATCCGTTCGATAATCTGAGTACTAACCATAGTTCTTGGCCTGTTCTCTTGATGATTTACAACCTATCTCCTAGGCTGTGCATGAAGCGTAAATATATTATGTTATCAATGATGATATCGGGCCCAAAACAACCAGGAAATGACATAGAAGTTTATCTAAGTCCACTGATTGATGATTTAAGAGTGTCGTGGGAGGAAGGGGTGGATATTTTTGATGCGTATTCTGGCGAACAGTTCAATATGCGTGCCATGTTGTTTTGCACCATCAATGATTTTCCGGCATATGGTAATTTGTCTGGGTATAAAGTTAAAGGGCATAATGCGTGTCCTATATGTGAAAAAGACACTTGTTACCATCAGCTTGAAAAAGGAAAGAAGAACGTTTATCTCGGGCATCAAAAATTTCTAAAACGTTATCATCCATATCGTAGATTGCGGAAAGCTTTCAATGGGGAACAAGAGCATGGTGTTGCTCCAAAGCCCTTGTCTGGAGAGGAAGTTTATCAGCGACAACAGGGACTTGATGTTATCTTTGGAAAGTACCAAAAATGATCTACTATGAAAAATGTATGGAAAAAGAGATCGATTTTCTTCGATCTTCCATATTGGTCTAGTCTTGATGTAAGACATTGTATTGATGTGATGCATGTGGAGAAAAATGTATGCGATAGTGTAATCGGAACACTTCTCAACATTCAAGGCAAGACAAAAGATGGTATTAATGCTCGTCTGGATTTGGGTTTGATGGGTATACGAGAAGAGTTAACCCCACAATATATAGGTAACAAGACATATTTGCCTCCTGCCTGCTACACTTTGTCTAAAAAAGAGAAAACAAGTTTTTGTGAGTGTTTACAAAGTATCAAAGTGCCGCATCGGGTATCAAAATATGTGATGTAAAAAATACAGTTAACAAACTTTTTACATCAGGTATTTATTTACAATGATATAAAAAATAAGGAAAATTTTTTTTCGTCACCTATTACGTCGGGCAATCTCATCCACCGATGTAAAAGATTTTCAAAAAAAAACACGGTGGCATTTTTGTAAATAAGAAACAAGGTGTCTAAAACGTTAAAAAAATATAAGCAAGCTATTACATCGGTTGGACTTTCCACCGATGTAATAACCTCGCTGGATTTAGTATATAAAATATATTAAAAAAATGATTAAAAGGCTACGCGTGTCAACACAAGCTATTACATCGGTTGGACTTTCCACCGATGTAATAAACTCGCTGGATTTAGTATATAAAATATATTAAAAAAAATGATTAAAAGGCTACGCGTGTCAAGCTATTACATCGGGTTCAGTATCCACCGATGTAAAAAACTCGTTGGATTTAGTATATAAAATATATTTAAAAAATGATTAAAAGGCCACGCGTGTCAAGCTATTACATCGGGTTCAGTATCCACCGATGTAAAAAACCAATGCGTGTCAAGCTATTACATCGGTTGGACTTTCCACCGATGTAATAAACTCGATTGATTTAATATATAAAAAAATGAAAAAAACCAACGCGTGTCAAGCTATTACATCGGGTTCAGTATCCACCGATGTAAAAGCAAATGTGTGGCAAGAAGGGTGTATCGGTTGGACTTTCCACCGATGTAAAAGCCCAACGCTTGTATCGGTTGGAAAGTCCACCGATGTAATAAATAATAAAAACAAAATTAATAACTTCAAAACTGTACAGTCTCCTCCATTTTTACTACCCATTTTTTCCGACCCATTTTCTCTGCGACAAGATTTTCGCCGCCACGCCCACCACTGCCATTATCTCCGCGCCATTTCGCCGTCTCTCCTCCGACCCACCGTCGTCGCCGTCAACGACCGTCCCACTTCGACGTCTCTCCTCCGACGCACACCGCTGCCCACCGTGACGCCGTCTCTCCTCCGACCCACCGTCGTCGCCGTCAACGACCGTCCCACTTCCTCTTATCTCCTCCGACGCCCACCGTCAACGACTCACCTTCACGACTTCGCTCGCCGTTTCAACTGTAAGTGCAAATTTTTGTTTAAAAAATGAATTATTAGCATTATTCCTCTTTGAGTTTCAACTGTAAGAGAGAAATTTTTGTTGATTGTTCAGATCGAAAAAACTCTAAGTACTATGTTGTTGTTGTTCTGGTTATGTTTTTTATTTTGTTAATCTGTTTTGTTGGATTTTTTGTGGGTTAGTAAGGGTTTTAATGCGAGTTTATATTTAAAGTATGTTAGATTGTAAGAAGAGATTGAAAAGAGAGAAATAGTGGAAGGGAGTATCTAATATTAGTAGTATAGATATAATATTTTATTTAAATGATAAAGTTGTTAGTGTTAATATATTATTTTTGTTTAGAAAAAATCTAATATAATAACTATATAGGCCATTAACAATGTAATACCATTTGATAGATACATAATAGTGTAAGAAAATAAGAAGTTGCATATAGGTGATATATAGGGATGTAGCAAAGGTTAAGTCTCAATTTCATACACAAACATGGTTTTAATTAAGAACAAAAGTTAATGATTTTTAATTATTTTAATTAAAAATGTTTAATTATTTTAATTAAAACAAAAGAAAATAAAGAGAAAATATGATTTTTAGTGCAGAATAATGCTATCCTAAAATGCAGATACATATATGCTCTCCAACAAAATTTACATGTAAAAAAGTATTCATTCCACTCAATTTTTACTCAAGAGTAAATTAACTATATATGTGGATGAACACAACAGTAATTAAAGTAGTTTCTTAAAGGTGTTCTTCTGTAATAAAAAAATAACATGTAATCAATTGTGCTAAAAGAATTAATGGTCCTATCAGAAACACATTGTTTATATTTAACCTATCAAACTTAATAGAGTTATCACCTTGCCATTGAAATTTGATTCTATTTTTCTTTCTCCGCGAAGCAGCGCAACTTGCAATCTCGGAATCTCCGTGAAGTAGCGCAGCCGCAGACACACCGTTCGTCAGACCTTCCTCCGTGTGAACATAGTTATGGATCGTAGTTGGATGAGAGCTAATCGATTAAGTGACGAGTACGAACATGGAGTGATGGAATTTCTACAGTTTGCTGAAAGTAATGCTGACAAAAGTCTTCCTATGTTTTTTCTCTGTCCATGTATTCGTTGTGCAAATAAAGAACCAAAACGTAGTAAGAAAGAAATCATGGATCATCTAATTTGTGTAGGGATTTGTCAAAGTTATACAAAATGGATATGGCACGGTGAAGTAGTAGAAAAGTCTAACGTGTCTCAAAGAGATGATGTTAGTGAAGAAATGGATGATCGTCTAGAAGACATGATGCGTGATATTGGACAAGATTCGTTTAAGAGGGCACATACGCCAATATGCAATGACAAGGATAAACCATTGTACCCGGGATGCAAAACATTTACACGTCTGTTAGCCGTGTTAAAATTATTTAATCTGAAGGCAAAGAATGGGTGGACTGACAAAAGTTTTACCGAGTTGCTTGAATTGTTGACCGAAATGCTTCCAGAAGGTAATGTAATGCCAAGTCGTTATTACGAGGCGAAGAAAATATTGTGTCCGATGGGTTTGGAGTATGAAAAGATACATGCATGCCCTAATGATTGCATATTATACAGAAAAGAGTATGAAAAGTATAATCATTTTCCAAAGTGTAAGGCTTCACGCTACAAAAAGAAAGATGGTGAGTCAATTGATGATGAGGTGGTAAAAAAGGGTCCTCCTGCGAAAGTGGTATGGTACCTACCAATAATTTCAAGGTTCAAGAGATTATTCGCCAATGGAGATGACGCAAAGAATCTTAGATGGAATGTAGAAGAAAGAAAATATGATGGACAAATTCGTCATGTAGCTGATTCTTTGCAATGGAAGAAAATAGATTCTTTGTTTCCAAATTTTGGCAAAGAGTCGAGAAACCTTAGACTTGGACTTGCTACTGATGAAATGAATCCGTTCGATAATCTGAGTACTAACCATAGTTCTTGGCCTGTTCTCTTGATGATTTACAACCTATCTCCTAGGCTGTGCATGAAGCGTAAATATATTATGTTATCGATGATGATATCGGGCCCAAAACAACCAGGAAATGACATAGACGTTTATCTAAGTCCACTGATTGATGATTTAAGAGTGCCGTGGGAGGAAGGGGTGGATGTTTTTGATGCGTATTCTGGCGAACAGTTCAATATGCGTGCCATGTTGTTTTGCAACATCAATGATTTTCCGGCATATGGTAATTTGTCTGGGTATAAAGTTAAAGGGCATAATGCGTGTCCTATATGTGAAAAAGACACTTGTTACCATCAGCTTGAAAAAGGAAAGAAGAACGTTTATCTCGGGCATCAAAAATTTCTAAAACGTTATCATCCATATCGTAGATTGCGGAAAGCTTTCAATGGGGAACAAGAGCATGGTGTTGCTCCAAAGCCCTTGTCTGGAGAGGAAGTTTATCAGCGACAACAGGGACTTGATGTTATCTTTGGAAAGTACCAAAAATGATCTACTGTGAAAAATATATGGAAAAAGAGATCGATTTTCTTCGATCTTCCATATTGGTCTAGTCTTGATGTAAGACATTGTATTGATGTGATGCATGTGAAGAAAAATGTATGCGATAGTGTAATCGGAACACTTCTCAACATTCAAGGCAAGACAAAAGATGGTATTAATGCTCGTCTGGATTTGGGTTTGATGGGTATACGAGAAGAGTTAACCCCACAATATATAGGTAACAAGACATATTTGCCTCCTGCCTGCTACACTTTGTCTAAAAAAGAGAAAACAAGTTTTTGTGAGTGTTTACAAAGTATCAAAGTGCCGCATCGGGTATCAAAATATGTGATGTAAAAAATACAGTTAACAAACTTTTTACATCAGGTATTTATTTACAATGATATAAAAAATAAGGAAATTTTTTTTTCGTCACCTATTACATCGGGCAATCTCATCCACCGATGTAAAAGATTTTCAAAAAAAAACACGGTGGCATTTTTGTAAATAAGAAACAAGGTGTCTAAAACGTTAAAAAAATATAAGCAAGCTATTACATCGGTTGGACTTTCCACCGATGTAATAAACTCGCTGGATTTAGTATATAAAATATATTAAAAAAATGATTAAAAGGCTACGCGTGTCAACACAAGCTATTACATCGGTTGGACTTTCCACCGATGTAATAAACTCGCTGGATTTAGTATATAACATATATTAAAAAAAATGATTAAAAGGCTACGCGTGTCAAGCTATTACATCGGGTTCAGTATCCACCGATGTAAAAAACTCGCTGGATTTAGTATATAAAATATATTTAAAAAAATGATTAAAAGGCCACGCATGTCAAGCTATTACATCGGGTTCAGTATCCACCGATGTAAAAAACCAACGCGTGTCAAGCTATTACATCGGTTGGACTTTCCACCGATGTAATAAACTCGATTGATTTAATATATAAAAAAATGAAAAAAACCAACGCGTGTCAAGCTATTACATCGGGTTCAGTATCCACCGATGTAAAAGCAAATGCGTGGCAAGAAGGGTGTATCGGTTGGACTTTCCACCGATGTAAAAGCCCAACGCTTGTATCGGTTGGAAAGTCCACCGATGTAATAAATAATAAAAACAAAATTAATAACTTCAAAACTGTACAGTCTCCTCCATTTTTACTACCCATTTTTTCCGACCCATTTTCTCTGCGACAAGATTTCCGCCGCCACGCCCACCACTGCCATTATCTCCGCGCCATTTCGCCGTCTCTCCTCCGACCCACCGTCGTCGCCGTCAACGACCGTCCCACTTCAACGTCTCTCCTCCGAAGCACACCGCTGCCCACCGCGATGCCATCTCTCCTCCGACCCACCGTCGTCGCCGTCAACGACCGTCCCACTTCGTCGTATCTCCTCCGACGCCCACCGTCAACGACTCACCTTCACGACTTCGCTCGCCGTTTCAACTGTAAGTGCAAATTTTTGTTTAAAAAATGAATTATTAGCATTATTCCTCTTTGAGTTTCAACTGTAAGAGAGAAATTTTTGTTGATTGTTCTGATCGAAAAAACTCTAAGTACTATGTTGTTGTTGTTCTGGTTATGTTTTTTATTTTGTTAATCTGTTTTGTTGGATTTTTTGTGGGTTAGTAAGGGTTTTAATGCGAGTTTATATTTAAAGTATGTTAGATTGTAAGAAGAGATTGAAAAGAGAGAAATAGTGGAAGGGAGTATCTAATATTAGTAGTATAGATATAATATTTTATTTAAATGATAAAGTTGTTAGTGTTAATATATTATTTTTGTTTAGAAAAAATCTAATATAATAACTATATAGGCCATTAACAATGTAATACCATTTGATAGATACATAATAGTGTAAGAAAATAAGAAGTTGCATATAGGTGATATATAGGGATGCAGCAAAGGTTAAGTCTCAATTTCATACACAAACATGGTTTTAATTAAGAACAAAAGTTAATGATTTTTAATTATTTTAATTAAAAATGTTTAATTATTTTAATTAAAACAAAAGAAAATAAAGAGAAAATATCATTTTTAGTGCAGAATAATGCTATCCTAAAATGCAGATACATATATGCTCTCTAACAAAATTTACATGTAAAAAAGTATTCATTCCACTCAATTGTTACTCAAGAGTAAATTAACTATATATGTGGATGAATACAACAGTAATTAAAGTAGTTTCTTAAAGGTGTTCTTCTGTAATAAAAAAATAACATGTAATCAATTGTGCTAAAATAATTAATGGTCCTCTCAGAAACACATTGTTTATATTTAACCTATCAAACTTAATAGAGTTATCACCTTGCCATTGAAATTTGATTCTATTTTTATTTCTCCGCGAAGCAGCGCAACTTGCAATCTCGGAATCTTCGTGAAGTAGCGCAGCCGCGGACACACCGTTCGTCAGACCTTCCTCCGTGTGAACATAGTTATGGATCGTAGTTGGATGAGAGCTAATCGATTAAGTGACGAGTACGAACATGGAGTGATGGAATTTCAACAGTTTGCTGAAAGTAATGCTGACAAAAGTCTTCCTACGTTTTTTCTCTGTCCATGTATTCGTTGTGCAAATAAAGAACCAAAACGTAGTAAGAAAGAAATCATGGATCATCTAATTTGTGTAGGGATTTGTCAAAGTTATACAAAATGGATATGGCACGGTGAAGTAGTAGCAAAGTCTAACGTGTCTCAAAGAGATGATGTTAGTGAAGAAATGGATGATCGTCTAGAAGACATGATGCGTGATATTGGACAAGATTCGTTTAAGAGGGCACATACGTATGATACTATATGCAATGACAAGGATAAACCATTGTACCCGGGATGCAAAAAATTTACACGTCTGTTAGCCGTGTTAAAATTATTTAATCTGAAGGCAAATAATGGGTGGACTGACAAAAGTTTTACCGAGTTACTTGAATTGTTGACCGAAATGCTTCCAGAAGGTAATGTAATGCCAAGTCGTTATTACGAGGCGAAGAAAATATTGTGTCCGATGGGTTTGGAGTATGAAAAGATACATGCATGCCCTAATGATTGCATATTATACAGAAAAGAGTATGAAAAGTATAATCATTGTCCAAAGTGTAAGGCTTCACGCTACAAAAAGAAAGATGGTGAGTCAATTGATGATGAGGTGGTAAAAAAGGGTCCTCCTGCGAAAGTGGTATGGTACCTACCAATAATTTCAAGGTTCAAGAGATTATTCGCCAATGCAGATGACACAAAGAATCTTAGATGGCATGCAGAAGAAAGAAAATATGATGGACAAATTCGTCATGTAGCTGATTCTTTGCAATGGAAGAAAATAGATTCTTTGTTTCCAAATTTTGGCAAAGAGTCGAGAAACCTTAGACTTGGACTTGCTACGGATGGAATGAATTCGTTCAGTAATCTGAGTACTAACCATAGTTTTTGCCCTGTTCTCTTGATGATTTACAACCTATCTCCTAGGCTGTGCATGAAGCGTAAATATATTATGTTATCGATGATGATATCGGGCCCAAAACAACTAGGAAATGACATAGAAGTTTATCTAAGTCCACTGATTGATGATTTAAGAGTGCCGTGGGAGGAAGGGGTGGATGTTTTTGATGCGTATTCTGGCGAACAGTTCAATATGCGTGCCATGTTGTTTTGCACCATCAATGATTTTCCGGCATATGGTAATTTGTCTGGGTATAAAGTTAAAGGGCATAATGCGTGTCCTATATGTGAAAAAGACACTTGTTACCATCAGCTTGAAAAAGGAAAGAAGACCGTTTATCTCGGGCATCGAAAATTTCTAAAACGTTATCATCCATATCGTAGATTACCGAAAGCTTTCAATGGGGAACAAGAGCATGGTGTTGCTCCAAAGCCCTAATCTGGAGAGGAAGTTTATCAGCGACAACAGGGACTTGATGTTATCTTTGGAAAGTACCAAAAATGATCTACTGTGAAAAATGTATGGAAAAAGAGATCGATTTTCTTCATCTTCCATATTGGTCTAGTCTTGATGTAAGACATTGTATTGATGTGATGCATGTGGAGAAAAATGTATGCGATAGTGTAATCGGAACACTTCTCAACATTCAAGGCAAGACAAAAGATGGTATTAATGCTCGTCTGGATTTGGGTTTGATGGGTATACGAGAAGAGTTAACCCCACAATATATAGGTAACAAGACATATTTGCCTCCTGCCTGCTACACTTTGTCTAAAAAAGAGAAAACAAGTTTTTGTGAGTGTTTACAAAGTATCAAAGTGCCGCATCGGGTATCAAAATATGTGATGTAAAAAATATAGTTAACAAACTTTTTACATCAGGTATTTATTTACAATGATATAAAAAATAAGGAAATTTTTTTTTTCGTCACCTATTACATCGGGCAATCTCATCCACCGATGTAAAAGATTTTAAAAAAAAAACACGGTGGCATTTTTGTAAATAAGAAACAAGGTGTCTAAAACGTTAAAAAAATATAAGCAAGCTATTACATCGGTTGGACTTTCCACCGATGTAATAAACTCGCTGGATTTAGTATATAAAATATATTAAAAAAATGATTAAAAGGCTACGCGTGTCAACACAAGCTATTACATCGGTTGGACTTTCCACCGATGTAATAAACTCGCTGGATTTAGTATATAAAATATATTTAAAAAAATGATTAAAAGGCTACGCGTGTCAAGCTATTACATCGGGTTCAGTATCCACCGATGTAAAAAACTCGCTGGATTTAGTATATAAAATATATTTAAAAAAATGATTAAAAGGCCACGCGTGTCAAGCTATTACATCGGGTTCAGTATCCACCGATGTAAAAAACCAACGCGTGTCAAGCTATTACATCGGATGGACTTTCCACCGATGTAATAAACTCGATTGATTTAATATATAAACAAATGAAAAAAACCAACGCGTGTCAAGCTATTACATCGGGTTCAGTATCCACCGATGTAAAAGAAAATGCGTGGCAAGAAGGGTGTATCGGTTGGACTTTCCACCGATGTAAAAGCCCAACGCTTGTATCGGTTGGAAAGTCCACCGATGTAATAAATAATAAAAACAAAATTAATAACTTCAAAACTGTACAGTCTCCTCCATTTTTACTACCCATTTTTTCCGACCCATTTTCTCTGCGACAAGATTTCCGCCGCCACGCCCACCACTGCCATTATCTCCGCGCCATTTCGCCGTCTCTCCTCCGACCCACCGTCGTCGCCGTCAACGACCGTCCCACTTCAATCTCTCCTCCGACGCACACCGCTGCCCACCGCGATGCCATCTCTCCTCCGACCCACCGTCGTCGCCGTCAACGACCGTCCCACTTCGTCGTATCTCCTCCGACGCCCACCGTCAACGACTTACCTTCACGACTTCGCTCGCCGTTTCAACTGTAAGTGCAAATTTTTGTTTAAAAAATGAATTATTAGCATTATTCCTCTTTGAGTTTCAACTGTAAGAGAGAAATTTTTGTTGATTGTTCTGATCGAAAAAACTCTAAGTACTATGTTGTTGTTGTTCTGGTTATGTTTTTTATTTTGTTAATCTGTTTTGTTGGATTTTTTGTGGGTTAGTAAGGGTTTTAATGCGAGTTTATATTTAAAGTATGTTAGATTGTAAGAAGAGATTGAAAAGAGAGAAATAGTGGAAGGGGGTATCTAATATTAGTAGTATAGATATAATATTTTATTTAAATGATAAAGTTGTTAGTGTTAATATATTATTTTTGTTTAGAAAAAATCTAATATAATAACTATATAGGCCATTAACAATGTAATACCATTTGATAGATACATAATAGTGTAAGTGTTGTACCCCAAAATTTGCCCTCCCATACTCATCAAGAATTGTCAAGTCAAGGTCACAAAATTCCCCAAGGGATGTGCAGTGCAACAGTCTCTCATGCAGTCAAAACTAGGGTTTGAGTTCTGGTCAAGCAAATGAACTTTTCAAAGGCCTAATCAAGTCTCATATGCTTACAAATGTGGTAAAGCATCCTCATGTCAAGTTTCAAGGCATTCAGCTCAAAATTGCACAGTCAAAACCCTAAATTGCACTACAGTCAACTGTAGGGGCAAAATGGTCATTTGACAGTCAAAAGTTCAAATTTTTGGTCAATATATCATTTTGAAGCCACAAACATCATTTGATCAATGCTTGATCATGATTCTCAAAATTTGGCTCAGAAATCATCAAAGATGCAAAAGTTGCTATATTTGGACAGCTGAGAAAGTCAACTGAAATTGACCAGGGCATAACTTTCATATGGATTATCAGAAAAATTCCATCCAAAGCTCATTTTGAAGAGAAAGACATTTCCTACAATTCATCTTCATATTCCAAGTCCAAGAAATGCTCTCACAAAAAGTTATCAATTTCAACATTATAGGTCATTTTCAAAAGTCAACAAAAAGTGACTTTAAGTCAAAGGCCATAACTTGAGATTGGTAAATCAAAATGACATGGGTCCAAAGGCATTGGTTAAAGGACTCAAAGACCTTTCCAAAATGTCCAAGAACATGTGAAAAGCTTAAAAATTGACCATGTTATGCCTTGTGGAAGTTGGGAAATTTTTAGGAATTTGGAAAAGTCAACATTGATGCAAAAGGCCTAAAAATGCAAATGGGCCCATTTTTCTTCCAAGTTTCTTCATGCCAAGCCTATGCACGACCATTAGGCCCAAAGGGAAGTATTTTCATATTTTTTAATTATTTATTTGAATTTATATTAATTTATATTCATTTAAATCATTTTAATTCATGAAAAATATAAACCTAACCTAAAAAAATCTTTTTATGCATGATTTGGCCTCTATAATTCGTGCACATATCAAATAGGCAAGCTTTGGTGCTAATTGATCAGATTGACACAAGAACCATGAAAAAAGATTCAAAAAAGATATTAAGCAAATCAAATCTTCAAACAATGAATTCATGAGATTTTGTTGGTTTTTGTTGACCTAGGAGCTTGGCTATATACTCAGGAACACAACCCTAAGCCAAAAAGACTGCAAGCTGTGCATAAACAAGCTTTTGCATATTGAAAAATTCTCATAAAATTCAAAATCTGAAAACTAGCTTTAAGGTGGATTCAAGCTTCAATCTTTATTCCAATAGCATCCTGAGACATCCCTGAACGTTTCTCAATCATAAACAACAAGCAAAACGCCCTGAATTGGTATCCCATGGACAAACTGTACCTCAAAAATTCTCAAATCGCATAGCATGATTCCATCATCTTTTTGCATTTTTCTTTGTTGATTCATGTTTATATTGATGTTCCTAAGCTAACCATTGCGTTCAATTGCTTTTTTGTGCCATATATACGAATTCGCCATTATCACATACTAGGGTTACAGGTTTCCCAGATTGGGGGTTTCACAACCAAGTAAAATTAGGGTTCAAGATGGCCATGGCTGGATTCAGCACATCAAGACGAAGGAGTCTTGACCCTCGCGCCCAATTTATATATACCATAGCGCTAGTCGCTATTTTTTCGTTGCCTGCCTAAGACCACGCCCAGAAACCGTTGCAATAGGACTTTGTTTTCAGAAAAAAGAGAAAGGCGTGAGGAAGATGATGAGTTGTCAGCTGGTGGTTCGTTAGTTCAAATTTGCGCGCGTTTTAGTTAATGGGCGTTGGTTTTGCTTTTTCATTATTTGTTTATAATAATATATCAACTAACGCGCTTGGCTCAGGTGGTGAACGTGAATCACATTAATCCTCAAGACCTGGGTTCAAGCCCCAGGTCTGGCAAATACTCCATATTATTTTTCAATAATTGATCCCATGCAGCATAAGCGTTGAGGCGCACCATGTGTGTCAAGATCCAAAAGTCCACGTGCCTAATGGATGCAGATCAATGGCTCCAGTGCAGAGGACATACCATACGCAAGTCAATATGCCACACATGATCCAAGAAAGTCAACCAATTTCCAGCTTATTGGGCCAGGCTTCTCAAATTTGCACCTCCTAATCTGGGGCTACACCCCACCCTGGTTTGCCCTTTTATTTATTTATTTTTTTATTCTTTATCTTTTAATCATTATTTTAATTATTATATTATTCTAATTATTGTTTATTTAATTTCATTAAAAATCAGAAAAACATCAAAAATATAATTTTTATTTTTAATTACTTTTCTAAATAAATAATATATAAATATTTAGTTTAATTAGGTTGTAGTTTTAATCTTTTTAATAAAAAAAACACCAAAAATAGAATTTAGATTTAATATCTTTTTTTATGATTTTCCTTTTAATTTTTTTCCTTTTTTCAGAATAATATTATTTAGTTATTTTCATAAATTAAATTGTGCATAAATAAATTAGGGTTTAATCTAGATCATATTTTAATTCTTTCTTAATAATTAAAAAATATTAGAATTAGGGTTTACCTTTTAATTTAATTCCAATTGATTTTTTTTTCCTTATTAAATCTAAAAAAAACACAAAAATACAAAAAAAAAACATTTAATTTTCATTTTTTTCCTTATTAATTTTAATTATTTTTGCAAATGGGTCCAACGCCCGTCGCCTTTAATTATTAATTTTGCGCATTTATTTTATGTCACTTATTATAATTATGTAATTGTCCCTAAGCATTGTAATTTAAATTCCTCGCACTTTTATTTTATCGCTTTATTTATTTTCCGCTAAATCGGGTCCGGTTTAATTTTGGCGATGTGGACCCGCGCTTTTGTAATAACCTTAGATTTATTTTCCCGCAAACTTTATAACTGTTAAATATGCATGCAAGAATGAATGGCTCTAATTAAAATCAAGCGTAGATCACTAATAACATGACAAGATAAAATATTTGAATCTGACACACGAATCACACACCACCCCTAGGGTACGCCTCACTGTTGCCTTGCCTCGAAAGGTGGTCGTCGAGTAGAGGACGTCTTAGTAAGTCCTCATGATCCGGGAACCCGGCATGAGGGTAGCTTCTAAGGTGTCTTCCCATTGCTCTGGTGATCACCATGTCCCGAACCTCGAATTGACCCGAACACCTCCAACGGTGGTGCTACCTACCTCTCAATGGTGGGATGGCATTACTTTAAAGGACATTTACACAGACGAATTCCTTAGGGTAGGTAGGTTCTCGTAGATACTTGCTCTCTTCAAAAACAAACAAAACTCTTTTCACACCGACACTTTTCAAAAGCTTTCAAAGCAAACTTTTCAAACACTCTGACGTATGAGTCGATCTGAAATTTTTCAAAGAATCTTTTTTTAAACCCACATTGGAAAGCAAAACAAACAATTTGAAAACACATTGAGCAAGTATCTAAGAGCCCATGGATAACCATGGATAGAAAGGGTGCTAACACCTTCCCTTTCTATAACCTACCTCCCGAACCGAGAGCAATCTCTTTAAGGAATTTTTCTGTGCTTTTGTCCTTTCCATTTGGAGAAAATAAAAGACGGTGGCGACTCTTGCTTCCGCGACATTTCGCGAACCAGCGTTAAACAGTCAGTTCCAGATCCACCGATCACAGAACTGGCGACTCTGCTGGGGACTAAAACTTAAAGTGAGGTATACCTTAGGGCTAGGTCATAACTATGTTTTCAATTGTCTTCTTTGCTTGCTTTACTATTGTGGGTTGTATCGGAGTTACATAGATCCTAACCCGGATCTGGGGATACCCTGTTTAGGTAGCATAAGCTGTGAGGGACCTGTCCGGCGTAGACCGACACAGGTGAAACAGTGGCTACGTTGGTGTGGCACCTTGGTCTGTACCGATATCCCTTGTGTTGCAACGAGGAGAATATGGGCCTTCTAAGGAGTCATTAAGCACCAATAGACCTTAGAACCTTAAATGACACAACTTGGCCATTAGAACAGTAGCAGTATGCTACGCCCATTGAGGCTAAACTCTCGTGATGGTTCTGGCCGCAAGAAAAGATTGCGATGCTGGAGTTATGACCGATTGAGGTTAGTCAATGATATTGGGATCCTCTAAGAACCCGGTTACTTTTGATTAGGACAGGTATGAACCAACGAACTGAAAGAGGGTAACACCTAGACCCCATGCTGGCCTAAACTCTAAGGGTTTCTCTTGCGTGACTTGTGTGCCTTCGTACTTGACTACTTGCATGCTTGTTATCTGACCCTTGATGTCTTGCAGGTTTTGTTCATAGTCCTTAATTGGGACTTATAACAAGGTGTACTAACCACTTGCAGGTCTTGTTTATAGTCCTTAACTAGGACTCATGACAGGTTTACCAAATTTCTTGCAGGTCTTGTTTATAGTCCTTAACTAGGACTCATGACAGGTTTACCAAATTTCTTGCAGGTCTTGTTTATAATCCTTAACTAGGACTCATGACAGGGTTTTCCAAATCTCTTGCAGGTTTTGTTTATAGTCCTTAATTGGGACTCATAACAGGATACTGAATTTCTTGCAGGGTCTGTTTATAGTCCTTAATTGGGACTCATAGCAGGGCTTACCTACTTCACCCCATGCATAGCATGACATCATACCATTGCGTACCATTGCATACATCCTAACCCATTTCAAGGATCTCAAGGGCTTGTGATGCAGGTCATGATAAACCAATTACCCAGCAAGGGGCAAAGAGGATTTATTTTCCTCTAGCCAAGGGTGTCAGGGGCTATGACCCACTGGATATGGTGAGCCTTTGACCCTTGAAGAAGGGCTCTCTACAATAGGAAGTTCCTTCAATCAAGTTGCCAGTTCCCAATTCTAACAAGTTTTTTATACCCTGCGAGATCCTTGAAAACATTGCATGCATATCATACATATCATTGCATTACAGATACCCGTTCTTTGCAGGTCACTCACCCTTCTCGCTGTTTATTTCAGCAATGGCTTGCCCACAAGACAACCAGAACTTTCTTGATCAAGAGACTCGGTTCGGGGAAATCCTCCTGAATCTATCCAAGGGGCAGGAGGAGCTAAGGACACTTCTCACGGAGACCTCCGTCAGGGGCAATGCTGAGGATGGAAAGTTGGAACACCTACAAGCTGAGATGGATGCTATGAAAGCCCAGATGCTGGGACAGAGGAATATCATTCATTGCCTAGTTCAAAGACAAGAGGAGCTCTGGTTTCTCTTCAACCAACTGCTTCAGGGTAACCTACTGGGGCAAACATCTGAGGGTAAAAAGCCATTCATCATCCAATCATCCTCAAGACAAGAGGATAAGGGGAAAGCTCCTCAAATGACTCCAGTGCCACCAATTCAGCGCCAACCTCGCCGAGTTCAGCCAGACAAGCCCAAGAGGCAATTCACCCAGCTCAACATGTCGCTGTTTCAAGCTTTGCAACGCCTATTGAGGTTGAATCTGATTACATTAAAAGCTCATCCCCGGAACCCCAACACAGCATCTCCGGCCTATGATCCCAATAAGAGGTGCGCCTACCACTCTGCTAGCCCAGGACATGATACCAATGAATGTTGGGAGCTGAGGAACAAAATCCAGAACCTGATCGATGAAGGGACAGTGGAGTTCACACAAGATGGACAGGTTGAATTTTTCTACCATTCCTCCAAGGCTCATCAGTTAAAGTGACAAGCTTCGAGACTAAGAAACTTTTGTTCATTCGAATGTTCAAGTGGCAATTCTCTTTTGTTCAAACATTTACTCATTGTTAAAACATTGTTATTTCATTAATGCATCGCTTATGTCTATTTTGAATCAATATATTCGTATTCACTATACGCAAATTATTTTCATATTTTTTCTGATGTCAACTCTTGATCCAAGATTCTAAGCCTCTTGAGGGAGGATGACGAAAACGATACCACAATCTCTACAGTATGCTTTTGAACAGACCCCGCTGATGAGGTACAGGCATTGTTTCAATTCCTAAACACTGGAGTTATAAGGACGATAATCCCTCGTCAACCCATCAGAGCCAAAGAAGTAGGAGTTTTATTTTCGAAAATCAAAACCCTTAATCATAACCTGGGGCAGGGTAGTCTCTCAATTGATCCAAGTGCATGACGAATGGCACCGAAGAGATCTTTACAAAACGAACAAAGACAGTGATGGTTCAGAACAATCAAAAGAACAGGCAGTCATCATCAAAATTCATAAATAAAAAGCCCAAAAAGTCTAAACCTACAAAGGGGACTTATGAAACTGGGGCATCCCGCTGACTGTAATTCCAAAAAAGGAAACAGTTCAGGCAAAAAAAAAAGAAAAAAGAAAGGGATAACAAAACCAAGAAGGAGGTCATACAAACCCTCAACAAAAGAAATGACTGCCCATTCAAAATAAATCATCAATATCCGAACCATCATCGGAAATCAAAGCAAAGACTCAAAACAAGGTCTAACGTACGATCAACTGAGTTTAGGTTTGGAGAACATCACGAAGAGCGGGTGGGTACAAATAAAATTTGAGCCTTTATCCTTTGTTTCTTAAACCGTGAACCAGGCCACGTTATAACCCTTAAAAGTCCTAGCTGAAGCATGGGTTAGTTCGAAAGCATACTGTTACGAAAGGTATCCTGACTCCTGAAGGCTTACGGTAAAATAACGAGTTGACATCATGTTTTTACAAACAATCACTCGTTTTATGAAAAGAATACATTCTTCAAAATCTTCAAGACAGACATAAGCTTCGCATTTTTAACATAACTTTGTTTGCATATGACTTTTTGTTTGAACAGCAGGGAAATTCGCACGATGAATACCTAGTGAACAAAAGCACTTCCAATCAAGGGGCATGGCATGGCTATTGTCCATCATCTGGGGCAGTCCAATCAAGATTCGGAGAATCTCTCAAAAGGCCAACCAGCCTGGGGCAAATCTCCACCTGAGTCACTTGGGGCATTTCAACAACAAATCTCGCCTGATCAAACACCTTCTGGTGACAAAACACTTCTAAACAGGGGCAATTCCCTACATTCTAAGAGCGTGGACATAGTCGGAAAAATACTACGCACAATCAAAGACCCGCTAGGTTGATATACCTAGGCAAAAATAAGGGCTTCCCGGCGAACCAAAAGGGTTCGGGAAAAATGAAGGGATGAAATGAAAAGAATCTGTACACCCGGCAAGTCGAAAACCTGAAAAGGCGGCTTGGGCAAAAATGGGTATCCCGATGGACTGAAAACCCGAAAGGGCGGTCCAGGCAAAAGTTAGGGATCAAAGCGTACGACTATGTCCTGTCATCTTGGCACCTGCCTACCAAAAGAAGCTTGGTCTATCAACAACTATCAGCCCCCCCACAGGTCTTCTTCTCCAACCTCAGAAACAGGGGCAATAAAGAGTTGTCTAAGCAATCTAATTGTTCCATCCACCAAGGTACCAAGATAGGTTCAGCTAAAGAACACGGCCAGGTGTATCTTAATTCCCCAGAGAGTAAGTCAGCAAATCAGTGCATTCTTCTCCAAGCAGAGTTATCAAATCTTAAGGAAGTTGAGTATCCTCCAGCAGATCTCAAACATTCCCCAGCAGCATATATCCCCGGCAGTCTTGGCCTAAAGATTGTTCCCCGGCGGTATCTCAACATTCAAAGGAGTCACTTCCCAGCATATCAAAACTCCCCAGAAGAGTCCAACCCAGCTTCACCAGCAAATTTGGAATTCATATCCCCAAGCAATAAGCTTATCCCCAGTAGATTCTGGAAGCTTATCCCCTCGCAGAGCACGAACGCGTCGTCCGGCTTGATTTAAAGAATTATTTCCTTAACAGGATATAACTGGGTTATCCTCAGCCAAAAGCCACGGAAAGGTCGTCGTCAGCGTAGTTCTTTCCTAACCCCAGCAAAGTCCTTCAACACTTCCTATACAATAAGGGTATCCTCAATAAATTACTATCAACAATCAGCAAAGCATCTCTATCCCCACAGAGTATTGCTTCCCAGCATGATCATCAGAGTATCTTTTCTCCCCATAGAATCTTCCATTTGCCGAGTTTATTCCGCAACGGAGTCATCTTCTCCTACCGGTATTCTTGCAGCTATCATCTCCAGCGGAAGCAAAAGCTTATTCTTCCAACATCAGCCCAGGATACAACTTCCCGGCACCCGTCAAGGATTTAATTTCCTAGACGAAAACATACATAAAACTACATACATCATTATAGCATGCATAACGTATTGCATCATACAAGTCTCCTTTATATTGCTTGACCCATATCATACATTGCATATGACTGACTTTTACCTTTCAGGAAAGATGCAGTTTAAATTCTCAATCACGTTTCAAGACCTAGACCGGTTCAGTTAAATCGACCCTAAGATTTTCCTGATTCTTACCCAGTCCAAGGCCTTCTCTGGTTCAGTCAGATCGACCCTAAGATCTCCCTGATTCTTCTCCAGTTGAAGACGTTTCAAGACCTAGACCGGTTCAGTTAAATCGACCCTAAGATTTTCCTGATTCTTACCCAGTCCAAGGCCTTCTCTGGTTCAGTCAGATCGACCCTAAGATCTCCCTGATTCTTATCCAGTTGAAGATGTTTCAAGACCTAGACTGGTTCAGTTAAATCGACCCTAAGATTTCCCTGATTCTTACCCAGTCCAAGGCCTTCTCTGGTTCAGTCAGATCGACCCTAAGATCTCCCTGATTCTTCTCCAGTTGAAGACGTTTCAAGACCTAGACCGGTTCAGTTAAATCGACCCTAAGATTTTCCTGATTCTTACCCAGTCCAAGGCCTTCTCTGGTTCAGTCAGATCGACCCTAAGATCTCCCTGATTCTTCTCCAGTTGAAGACGTTTCAAGACCTAGACCGGTTCAGTTAAATCGACCCTAAGATTTTCCTGATTCTTACCCAGTCCAAGGCCTTCTCTGGTTCAGTCAGATCGACCCTAAGATCTCCCTGATTCTTCTCCAGTTGAAGACGTTTCAAGACCTAGACCGGTTCAGTTAAATCGACCCTAAGATTTTCCTGATTCTTACCCAGTCCAAGGCCTTCTCTGGTTCAGTCAGATCGACCCTAAGATCTCCCTGATACTTATCCAGTTGAAGATGTTTCAAGACCTAGACCGGTTCAGTTAAATCGACCCTAAGATTTCCCTGATTCTTACCCGGTCCAAGGCCTTCTCTGGTTCAGTCAGATCGACCCTAAGATCTCCCTGATACTTATCCAGTTGAAGATGTTTCAAGACCTAGACCGGTTCAGTTAAATCGACCCTAAGATTTTCCTGATTCTTACCCAGTCAAAGGCCTCTCTGGTTCAGTCAGATCGACCCTAAGATCTCCCTGATTCTTATTCCAGTAGAAGACACCCAAGATTTTTCTCAACGAGCGTTGTTGAAGTTAAAGTCATCCAAGATTTTTCTCAACGAGCGTTGTTGAAGTTAAAATCGCCCAAGGTTCCCTTACCATTCATGCTAAGGTAGTAATCATCCCTGGTTCATTCATCGCCGTTTGGAGCTCCAGACTCAGCTCCTGTAACCAGTCAGGACACATCTATACCAAGCATCTAAAATCAGCTCCTGCAACGTGTCAGGTACTCATTTGTTCTTTTGCAGGTATACAGGTTCTAGCGAAGGAATCTCTTACACAATCAACATCCAGATGGCATCTATAAGCCCATCACCCTATCCAGCAATCTCCAAATGGCATCTATAAGCCCATTCCCCCATCATCACTGTCACTATGTGAGCGCAAATTTCTGGGCACTTTAGTGTTCAATCATCTTCTACCCTCGGATTACGAAAGGCACGTCAGCCAATCTGCATCCTCAGGTCTAAGAAGATTGAACAGGGGCAACTGTTGTACCCCAAAATTTGCCCTCCCATACTCATCAAGAATTGTCAAGTCAAGGTCACAAAATTCCCCAAGGGATGTGCAGTGCAACAGTCTCTCATGCAGTCAAAACTAGGGTTTGAGTTCTGGTCAAGCAAATGAACTTTTCAAAGGCCTAATCAAGTCTCATATGCTTACAAATGTGGTCAAGCATCCTCATGTCAAGTTTCAAGGCATTCAGCTCAAAATTGCACAGTCAAAACCCTAAATTGCACTACAGTCAACTGTAGGGGCAAAATGGTCATTTGACAGTCAAAAGTTCAAATTTTTGGTCAATATATCATTTTGAAGCCACAAACATCATTTGATCAATGCTTGATCATGATTCTCAAAATTTGGCTCAGAAATCATCAAAGATGCAAAAGTTGCTATATTTGGACAGCTGAGAAAGTCAACTGAAATTGACCAGGGCATAACTTTCATATGGATTATCAGAAAAATTCCATCCAAAGCTCATTTTGAAGAGAAAGACATTTCCTACAATTCATCTTCATATTCCAAGTCCAAGAAATGCTCTCACAAAAAGTTATCAATTTCAACATTATAGGTCATTTTCAAAAGTCAACAAAAAGTGACTTTAAGTCAAAGGCCATAACTTGAGATTGGTAAATCAAAATGACATGGGTCCAAAGGCATTGGTTAAAGGACTCAAAGACCTTTCCAAAATGTCCAAGAACATGTGAAAAGCTTAAAAATTGACCAAGTTATGCCTTGTGGAAGTTGGGAAATTTTTAGGAATTTGGAAAAGTCAACATTGATGCAAAAGGCCTAAAAATGCAAATGGGCCCATTTTTCTTCCAAGTTTCTTCATGCCAAGCCTATGCACGACCATTAGGCCCAAAGGGAAGTATTTTCATATTTTTTAATTATTTATTTGAATTTATATTAATTTATATTCATTTAAATCATTTTAATTCATGAAAAATATAAACCTAACCTAAAAAAATCTTTTTATGCATGATTTGGCCTCTATAATTCGTGCACATATCAAATAGGCAAGCTTTGGTGCTAATTGATCAGATTGACACAAGAACCATGAAAAAAGATTCAAAAAAGATATTAAGCAAATCAAATCTTCAAACAATGAATTCATGAGATTTTTTTGGTTTTTGTTGACCTAGGAGCTTGGCTATATACTCAGGAACACAACCCTAAGCCAAAAAGACTGCAAGCTGCGCATAAACAAGCTTTTGCATATTGAAAAATTCTCATAAAATTCAAAATCTGAAAACTAGCTTTAAGGTGGATTCAAGCTTCAATCTTTATTCCAATAGCATCCTGAGACATCCCTGAACGTTTCTCAATCATAAACAACAAGCAAAACGCCCTGAATTGGTATCCCATGGACAAACTGTACCTCAAAAATTCTCAAATCGCATAGCATGATTCCATCATCTTTTTGCATTTTTCTTTGTTGATTCATGTTTATATTGATGTTCCTAAGCTAACCATTGCGTTCAATTGCTTTTTTGTGCCATATATACGAATTCGCCATTGTCACATACTAGGGTTACAGGTTTCCCAGATTGGGGGTTTCACAACCAAGTAAAATTAGGGTTCAAGATGGCCATGGCTGGATTCAGCACATCAAGACGAAGGAGTCTTGACCCTCGCGCCCAATTTATATATACCATAGCGCTAGTCGCTATTTTTTCGTTGCTTGCCTAAGACCACGCCCAGAAACCGTTGCAATAGGACTTTGTTTTCAGAAAAAAGAGAAAGGCGTGAGGAAGATGATGAGTTGTCAGCTGGTGGTTCGTTAGTTCAAATTTGCGCGCGTTTTAGTTAATGGGCGTTGGTTTTGCTTTTTCATTATTTGTTTATAATAATATATCAACTAACGCGCTTGGCTCAGGTGGTGAACGTGAATCACATTAATCCTCAAGACCTGGGTTCAAGCCCCAGGTCTGGCAAATACTCCATATTATTTTTCAATAATTGATCCCATGCAGCATAAGCGTTGAGGCGCACCATGTGTGTCAAGATCCAAAAGTCCACGTGCCTAATGGATGCAGATCAATGGCTCCAGTGCAGAGGACATACCATACGCAAGTCAATATGCCACACATGATCCAAGAAAGTCAACCAATTTCCAGCTTATTGGGCCAGGCTTCTCAAATTTGCACCTCCTAATCTGGGGCTACACCCCACCCTGGTTTGCCCTTTTATTTATTTATTTTTTTATTCTTTATCTTTTAATCATTATTTTAATTATTATATTATTCTAATTATTGTTTATTTAATTTCATTAAAAATCAGAAAAACATCAAAAATATAATTTTTATTTTTAATTACTTTTCTAAATAAATAATATATAAATATTTAGTTTAATTAGGTTGTAGTTTTAATCTTTTTAATAAAAAAAACACCAAAAATAGAATTTAGGTTTAATATCTTTTTTTATGATTTTCCTTTTAATTTTTTTCCTTTTTTCAGAATAATATTATTTAGTTATTTTCATAAATTAAATTGTGCATAAATAAATTAGGGTTTAATCTAGATCATATTTTAATTCTTTCTTAATAATTAAAAAATATTAGAATTAGGGTTTACCTTTTAATTTAATTCCAATTGATTTTTTTTCCTTATTAAATCTAAAAAAAACACAAAAATACAAAAAAAAAACATTTAATTTTCATTTTTTTCCTTATTAATTTTAATTATTTTTGCAAATGGGTCCAACGCCCGTCGCCTTTAATTATTAATTTTGCGCATTTATTTTATGTCACTTATTAAAATTATGTAATTGTCCCTAAGCATTGTAATTTAAATTCCTCGCACTTTTATTTTATCGCTTTATTTATTTTCCGCTAAATCGGGTCCGGTTTAATTTTGGCGATGTGGACCCGCGCTTTTGTAATAACCTTAGATTTATTTTCCCGCAAACTTTATAACTGTTAAATATGCATGCAAGAATGAATGGCTCTAATTAAAATCAAGCGTAGATCACTAATAACATGACAAGATAAAATATTTGAATCTGACACACGAATCACACACCACCCCTAGGGTACGCCTCACTGTTGCCTTGCCTCGAAAGGTGGTCGTCGAGTAGAGGACGTCTTAGTAAGTCCTCATGATCCGGGAACCCGGCATGAGGGTAGCTTCTAAGGTGTCTTCCCATTGCTCTGGTGATCACCATGTCCCGAACCTCGAATTGACCCGAACACCTCCAACGGTGGTGCTACCTACCTCTCAATGGTGGGATGGCATTACTTTAAAGGACATTTACACAGACGAATTCCTTAGGGTAGGTAGGTTCTCGTAGATACTTGCTCTCTTCAAAAACAAACAAAACTCTTTTCACACCGACACTTTTCAAAAGCTTTCAAAGCAAACTTTTCAAACACTCTGACGTATGAGTCGATCTGAAATTTTTCAAAGAATCTTTTTTTAAACCCACATTGGAAAGCAAAACAAACAATTTGAAAACACATTGAGCAAGTATCTAAGAGCCCATGGATAACCATGGATAGAAAGGGTGCTAACACCTTCCCTTTCTATAACCTACCTCCCGAACCGAGAGCAATCTCTTTAAGGAATTTTTCTGTGCTTTTGTCCTTTCCATTTGGAGAAAATAAAAGACGGTGGCGACTCTTGCTTCCGCGACATTTCGCGAACCAGCGTTAAACAGTCAGTTCCAGATCCACCGATCACAGTAAGAAAATAAGAAGTTGCATATAGGTGATATATAGGGATGCAGCAAAGGTTAAGTCTCAATTTCATACACAAACATGGTTTTAATTAAGAACAAAAGTTAATGATTTTTAACTATTTTAATTAAAAATGTTTAATTATTTTAATTAAAACAAAAGAAAATAAAGAGAAAATATGATTTTTAGTGCAGAATAATGCTATCCTAAAATATAGATACATATATGCTCTCCAACAAAATTTACATGTAAAAAAGTATTCATTCCACTCAATTGTTACTCAAGAGTAAATTAACTATATATGTGGATGAACACAACAGTAATTAAAGTAGTTTCTTAAAGGTGTTCTTCTGTAATAAAAAAATAACATGTAATCAATTGTGCTAAAAGAATTAATGGTCCTCTCAGAAACACATTGTTTATATTTAACCTATCAAACTTAATAGAGTTATCACCTTGCCATTGAAATTTGATTCTATTTTTCTTTCTCCGCGAAGCAGCGCAACTTGCAATCTCGGAATCTCCGTGAAGTAGCGCAGCCGCGGATACACCGTTCGTCAGACCTTCCTCCGTGTGAACATAGTTATGGATCGTAGTTGGATGAGAGCTAATCGATTAAGTGACGAGTACGAACATGGAGTGATGGAATTTCTACAGTTTGCTGAAAGTAATGCTGACAAAAGTCTTCCTACGTTTTTTCTCTGTCCATGTATTCGTTGTGCAAATAAAGAACCAAAACGTAGTAAGAAAGAAATCATGGATCATCTAATTTGTGTAGGGATTTGTCAAAGTTATACAAAATGGATATGGCACGGTGAAGTAGTAGCAAAGTCTAACGTGTCTCAAAGAGATGATGTTAGTGAAGAAATGGATGATCGTCTAGAAGACATGATGCGTGATATTGGACAAGATTCGTTTAAGAGGGCACATACGTATGATAATATATGCAATGACAAGGATAAACCATTGTACCCGGGATGCAAAAAATTTACACGTCTGTCAGCCGTGTTAAAATTATTTAATCTGAAGGCAAAGAATTGGTGGACTGACAAAAGTTTTACCGAGTTGCTTTAATTGTTGACCGAAATGCTTCCAGAAGGTAATGTAATGCCAAGTCGTTATTACGAGGCGAAGAAAATATTGTGTCCGATGGGTTTGGAGTATGAAAAGATACATGCATGCCCTAATGATTGCATATTATACAGAAAATAGTATGAAAAGTATAATCATTGTCCAAAGTGTAAGGCTTCACGCTACAAAAAGAAAGATGGTGAGTCAATTGATGATGAGGTGGTAAAAAAGGGTCCTCCTGCGAAAGTGGTATGGTACCTACCAATAATTTCAAGGTTCAAGAGATTATTCGCCAATGCAGATGACACAAAGAATCTTAGATGGCATGTAGAAGAAAGAAAATATGATGGACAAATTCGTCATGTAGCTGATTCTTTGCAATGGAAGAAAATAGATTCTTTGTTTCCAAATTTTGGCAAAGAGTCGAGAAACCTTAGACTTGGACTTGCTACTGATGGAATGAATCCGTTCGATAATCTGAGTACTAACCATAGTTCTTGGCCTGTTCTCTTGATGATTTACAACCTATCTCCTAGGCTGTGCATGAAGCGTAAATATATTATGTTATCGATGATGATATCGGGCCCAAAACAACCAGGAAATGACATAGACGTTTATCTATGTCCACTGGTTGATGATTTAAGAGTGCTGTGGGAGGAAGGGGTGGATGTTTTTGATGCGTATTCTGGCGAACAGTTCAATATGCGTGCCATGTTGTTTTGCACCATCAATGATTTTCCGGCATATGGTAATTTGTCTGGGTATAAAGTTAAAGGGCATAATGCGTGTCCTATATGTGAAAAAGACACTTGTTACCATCAACTTGAAAAAGGAAAGAAGACCGTTTATCTCGGGCATCGAAAATTTCTAAAACGTTATCATCCATATCGTAGATTGCGGAAAGCTTTCAATGGGGAACAAGAGCATGGTGTTACTCCAAAGCCCTTGTCTGGAGAGGAAGTTTATCAGCGACAATAGGGACTTGATGTTATCTTTGGAAAGTACCAAAAACGATCTACTGTGAAAAATGTATGGAAAAAGAGATCGATTTTCTTCGATCTTCCATATTGGTCTAGTCTTGATGTAAGACATTGTATTGATGTGATGCATGTGGAGAAAAATGTATGCGATAGTGTAATCGGAACACTTCTCAACATTCAAGGCAAGATAAAAGATGGTATTAATGCTCGTCTGGATTTGGGTTTGATGGGTATACGAGAAGAGTTAACCCCACAATATATAGGTAACAAGACATATTTGCCTCCTGCCTGCTACACTTTGTCTAAAAAAGAGAAAACAAGTTTTTGTGAGTGTTTACAAAGTATCAAAGTGCCGCATGGTTACTCATCAAATGTCAAGAGGCTTGTATCAGTTAAAGATTTTAAATTAGTTGGCTTAAAATCTCACGACTGTCATGTCTTAATGCAACAACTACTACTATTGGCTATTCGTGGGATATTGCCTAACAATGTAAGGAAGACCATAACTAGGTTATGCTTATTTTTCAATGCAATTTGTTGTAAAACCATTGATCCACTAAAGTTAGACGATTTGGAAAATGAGGCTGCAGTTATCTTGTGCCAATTAGAGATGTATTTTCCTCCTTCATTTTTTGACATTATGGTTCACTTGATTGTTCATCTAGTAAGGGAGATTAGATTATGTGGTCCAGTTTTTTTTCGGTGGATGTATCCAATAGAGCGATACATGAAGATTCTAAAAGGGTATACAAAAAACCCACACCGTCCAGAAGCATCGATTATTGAGAGGTACATTGCAGAAGAAGCAATTGAGTTTTGTTCTAACTATTTGTCAGGAGTGGATGTTGTAGGGGTTCCCAAGTCTCGTCATGATGGAAGATATGAGGGTGTGGGTACACAAGGTTTAAAAGTCAAGAGCTTAAGTATTGATGTGGTTGTTCAAGCGCATTTGCATATATTGAATAACATAGATGAAGTTCAACCTTACTTATCTGCTCACAAAAGCATCGTAAAGAAAAAGTACCCCAAGATGAATGAAAGAGGGTTGTTAAAAGAGCATAATAAGAGTTTCTCTGAGTGGTTTAAAGAAAGAATTGCTAATGAAGATAGTGTTTCTAATACAATTAAGTGGTTGTCTTATGGGCCTAAATGTAACATAATAACTTGGAGTGGATATGATATTAATAAAACCTCTTTTTATACAAAGTCAAAGGATGACCGTAGTACCACACAAAATAGTGGGGTAATGATTGTGGCCGAGTCCATGCACTTCTCTAGTGCTAAAGATAAAAATCCGGTTATGGCATCTACACCGTACTTTGGGGTGATTGAAGAGATTTGGGAAGTTAATTATGTTGTGTTTAAAGTTCCTGTATTTAAATGCAAATGGATTGATATCAACAATGGTGTCAGAATCGATGAATTTGGAGTTACACTGGTTGATCTTAGCAAGTTAGCTTATGCGAACGAACCATTCATCATGGCATCTCAAGCAAAACAAGTGTTTTATGTCACAGATCCTTCTAATAAAAAGTGGTCAGTGGTTTTACAAGGAAAGGTCCATGATAGTGACGAAAATCATGATGAGAATCTTGATATTTCTGAAACTCATCCTTTCTCAACAAATGTGACTACATTCATTGAAGAAAATGAAGGGGATGATGTACATGCTATTCGCATAGACCATGAAGAAGGGATATGGGAGGACTAGTAAGATTTTTTGTATAAGTTAATTCCACGTTACTTTATTTTCTAATTGTTTTTATTTTGTGCTTAATTTTATTTCTAATTGTTTTTATTTTGTGCTTAATATTATTTCTAATTATTTTTGTTTTGTGTAAACAGATACATGGGTGATTTAAACCCCAATAAAAGAAGAGTTAGAGGTCCCACTTTAATGACACAAATTGACAAAGTTCATTAAACAGGTGAAAAGTTAAAGGTCGAGTTTAATGCAAGAACCTATGAATGTATTGGTGTTGGTAAAAATGCTACATATTTCAAGAGTTATATAGCATCTCTTGCTCGACAGTATTGTAGCATTGTGAATAATGATTGGAAAGAAGTAGATGAAGGCGTAAAAGATGCTATTTGGACTGATATTCAGGTATTTTAAATACAATACTTTATTATATTTTATAATCATATACTAATTAACAACATATGACATATACTACATTTGTAGGCTCATTTTACTATTCCAGAATGTAAAGATCCAAAGAAGGATATGTTGAAGAAAGAATGGATTAAATATGCGGGAGAGCGATGGAGAGGTTTTAAGACACAACTCACAGATAGATATATTCATCATCCCATAGAAAATGATCCTCCTCCATATGTCAAGTATAACTTTATTACAGAAGACGCCTGGAAAGAGTTTCTCAAGATTCGAGATACCCCTGAATTTAAGGTTAGTAGGAGTTATATGTTTTTGTGTGCATAACATTTTTATTATATTTAGTGATTAATTACTTGTTTGAGTTTATAATAGGAAAAAAGTCAGAAGGGTAAGGATAATGTGGCCAAGAATTTATACCCACATGTATTGTCTCGTGGAGGGTATCGCTTACTTGAGGAGAAAATTATGAAAGAAAAGTCATCATCGAGAGATAATTCCACATTAGATGATAATGATAGTCCATCTCCACCATCACGCCATGAGTTATGGAAGAGAGCACGACAAAAGAAAGGAGGAGAATACACATCAAAATCTACACAAGAGGTTGCTGAAAAAATTGTAAGTAAATAACGAAAAATTATTCAAGTATCATTATATTTGTGATTGATTAATTGATGTTTTTGCATTTTGTAGGATTCTCTTGTTCAAGAAGCTGAAAAAGGTGCAATTGTTCCAGATGGACATAACGATATCTTATCATTAGCCATTGGAACATCTGAGCATGGAGGTCGTGTTCGTGGTGTTGGAAAACACCATAAACAAAGCACTTACTTTGGAAGAAAAAGTCAACATATCGACGTAAATGAACAACTTGCAATATTGGAAACAAAACTTAGAGCTGAACTTGAAGAAAAGTTGGTTGAAGAGCGTAAGATGTTTCAACAATCATTAATGGAGACACTTAAGTCTATGGGTTTATCACAAAGCACATGTGATATCAAATGCATTCAAAAATTGGAAATTATCGATGGAAGTGGAAAAGGAAGTTGTTCAGCTGCAAAGGGAAGCACAAAAGAGAGCACAAAAGACTTGGAAGTTGATGATGTTCAGAGATTGTTACTCATGGTTTTGAAATTGGATGATAACCATTTGGCAATACAATTAAGTCATTGTGCGAGTGTCTCTAATTTTTATGTTTCAGCTAAATGTATCAGAGAGTTATTGGTGGGTTTAGGTCATTGGCTTGACGTGTCTATTCTGCAAATTTGGTGCACGTAAGTACATTTTATTGTTTTATTAAAGTCAATCTCTATTAATATATTATATCTCTCATCACTTTGATTCTAATGTTAATTTTAAAATTATTCAGGTATATTCATCGTGTTTGTCTTGAGAATTCCATTTCAGAATTATATGGATTTATGGACCCTGCTAGGTGTATTTATAATGATAATGTAGCGAAATCTCAAGAAGATGTTAAAAATTACGTGCTAGAAAAGTTACGTGATGAAAACAGAGCGTGCCACTTACTACCATTAATTCATGGGTAAGAATTTTTATGAAATTGTGTTTTATATTATTTAATTTTGATAACATATATATTTTATGCGACTTTTCTGTTTCCACACACACGTACAAGAGACATTGGCAATTAATAGTCATGTGTCCAAGAGACAATTTAGTTGCCGTATTTTGTTCACTTCATCGGGAAATTGACCAGAACACGAAGAAAATTATTACAAAGTAAGTTTATATCTTTCATGTGACTTTCATTGACAACTAATAGTTATGTGATTTTTCATTGGCGAGTATATTTAGTTATGTGATGTTTATATCTTTCTGTATTAGTTCTTTTGGGATTCATCAAATGGAAAATGGAAATAGAAAAAAGGCTACATGGCTTCATCCCAATGTAAGTGTGATGTAAATTGTAATTCTATAGTTAAATTTATGATAAATATTCACTAATTATGTCATTCAATTGTAGACAAGGCAACAACATAACTCTAATGATTGTGGATACTATGTGATGAAAAATATGTTGGATATTGTCTCTGCTAATATAACCGAGAATTGGATGCAGGTACTAAAAATAACTTTACTTTGTTATTTACTTTTTGTTTTTCGACTTAATATGAATTTTTAAAAAATAACTCTATATTGTTATATTTATGTATTATAGGTATTTGATGACCCAACAGAATTAACACCAGATGATTTGTATGATTTGCGACTTCGTTGGGCAAAATGTTTCTTTGAGCTACATGGAACTTAAGTTTATCTTGGTGAGTTTTATAGAATTGTATAAGTTGTGGTTTTTACACAATACATGTGGTTTTTGCTCATGCGTTGAGTTTCTTGATTTTTTTTGCTGATGTTAATTGTTATTATTTATTGTCAGGCAATATGATTTTGGTGTTGTCTACCGAAGATTTTATATTGGTAATTCAAGTTTGGAAACTTAGAAATAGTTGAATATTTTTGTATATGTATATTTTGTGAATATTATGTAATTGTAAGTTTTGAAAAAGACTTATAAATAGTTGAATATTGTTTTATATTTTGTGAAGAATTTGTAATTGTAAGTTTGTTTGTTGTAATACAATACAAGTTTGAAATACAATTGTTCAATTTGTAAGTTTGTTGTGAAAAATATGAAAACATCGACCTAAATGTGATATATGTGATGTTGGAAAGCTATGAAATCTATATAGCGACATAAATATAGTCTGTTTGATATTGGAAAAATTTGAAAAAATGGGTACAAATTATATTTGTATAGGGAAACCCAGAAAATAAATAATCTATTCCAAAAAAATTTCATACATTTTACATCGGTTATTAGTAAAAACTGATGTAAAAACTCTCAAAAAGGGACTTTTTACATCGGTTGGGGATAATAACCGATGTAAAAAGTCTCGTCACTGGGGACTTTTTACATCGGGTATCACTGTAAGGGATAAGATTAGGATGCTTCGTGTCCCATTCTCCCTAGATTTTATTGATTACTAAGGCCGAGTCTCCAAATACACTCAAGAATTTGATCCTCAAGTCGATAGTAGCTTTGAGACCCATAATACATGCTTCATATTCAGCCATGTTGTTGGTACAGTTGAAGCATAGCCTAGCAGGGAAAGGAGTATGACAACCTTCAGGAGATATGATCACAGCGCCGATGCCATTTCCAAGAGCGTTGGAAGCTCTGTCAAAAACTATAGTCCAACGGGATCCTCTTTCAGGTCCTTCATCTGGTCTAGGTTCTTCACAATCAGTAACTAACATGATATTCTCGTCCGGGAACTCAAAATTCATGGATTGGTAGTCATCCACAGCCTGATGAGCTAAATGATCAACTAATACACTTCCCTTAATTGCTTTCTATGTTGTATACTGAATGTCGTATTCAGTCAGGATCATTCTCCATCTTGCTATTCTTCTGGAGAGAGCGGGCTTCTCAAATTTGTACTTGATAGGGTCCATTTTCGATATCAATAAGGTAGTGTGAGTCAACATATACTGTCTTAGTCGGTGAGCATCCCATGCCAAAACGCAGTAAGTTTTCTGGAGCAGTGAGTATGTTGTTTCACAGTCGGTAAACTTTTTGCTAAGGTAGTATATTGCATGCTCTTTTCAACCAGACTCGTCATGCTACCCCATCACACACCTCCATTTAGTTCTCTAACACTGTTAAGTACATGATCATATGTCTTCCTTCAACTGGCGGTATCAAAATTAGAGGTTCTTGAAGATATTCCTTGATTTTCTCAAAGGCGGTCTGGAAATCTTCATTCAATTTCACTTCTTGATATTTCTTTAGTAATTTGAAGATTTTCTCACAAGTAGCAGGTAGGTGGGAAATGAATCTGGTTATGTAGTTTAGGCGTCCCAAGAATCCTCTAACTTCCTTCTCAGTGTGAGGAGTTGGCATTTCTTGTATATCTTTAACCTTTGTGGGGTCTACTTCAATGCCTTTTCCGCTGGCCACAAAACCTAAGAGCTTACTAGATCTTACCCCAAAGGTGCATTTATTCGGGTTCAGCCTCAGTTTGTACTTCTTGAGTCTTTCAAACAGTTTTTGCAAGTGATCAAGGTGTTCCTCTTCAGTCTAAGACATGGCTATCATATCGTCAATGTAGACCTCTATCTCATGATGGATCATATCGTGAAACAAAGCTACCATGGCATGCTGATAGGTTGCCCCGATGTTCTTTAACCTAAAGGGCATAACCTTGTAGCAGGAAGAGCCCCACTGTGTGACGAATGTTTTTTTCTCCATGTATTCGGGTGCCATTTTGATCTGATTATACCTGGAGAAACCATCCATGAAGGAGAATACCTTATGTTGTATGGTGTTGTCAACAAAAACATCGATGTGGGGAAGCGAAAAGTCATCCTTGGGGCTTGCCCTATTCAGGTCTCTATAATCCATACACATACGTACCTTACCGTCCTTCTTAGGTACTGGAACCACGTTAGAAACCCATTGTGGATAGGAAGTGACGGCTAAGAAACCAGTGTTGAAGTGTTTCATGACTTCAGCCTTGATCTTTTCTAACATCTCTGGCCGCATACGACGAACCTTCTGTTTCACCGGAGGGCAGTCTTCTTTTGTCGGAAGACGATGGACCATGATATTAGTGTCAAGTCCTGACATTTCTTCGTATGACCAGGCAAAAACCTCAACATAGTCATGTAGCATCTGTATTAACCACTCTTTGACACTATGCTCCAGATCGGCGCCTACCTTGACCTCTTTCTTATCCTCTTCAGTACCCAAGTTAATTGTCTCAACCGACTCTTCATGGGGCTGTATTGCCCTTTCTTCCTATTGTAACAGTCTGGCAAGTTCTCCTGGTACTTCACAATCTTCCTCACCTTCATCCTCGGCTTGGCAGATCGGACTTTCAAAGTCATCATGGGTAATATCAGAACCGATATTAATGGGATCCAGAGTGGATGTGGATCTGCAGTTTGATATGTGGGTGTGTGTAAGAGCATAGCTATATATTTTTGATAAAGTAAAAAGAAGAAAAGAAAAAACAAAGAGCGCAAATTTTGTATGCAAAACGTCCAATGTTTTATTGATGACATAGGAAAATGAAGAAATAACCCTCACAAAATAGACCATTGTGCCTCGGTAAGACACAAGGCTTTAAAGTTTCAATTGTTCAAATATTACATATCCCAAAAAAACAAAAAGACAATTACTCTTGAATAAAAGTAATAGGCACAAAATCTTTGGCTTCCCAATTTCTGAGTCCACCGCTGATGGTTGGGAAGATCCACTTGTGTAAGTCATAATCATTATCATTGTCTTCCAGAGCATTGAATCCATGGTTGTTGATCCATAATGGTGGTCCCCTGGCGCGAGCACGACGAACATCTTTCTGGGTTCCTGAAGTAAAACCCAAACCAAACTTGTCAGATTTGTAGGGAATGTCTGGAAGTTGGCCCCAACTGGTACACCCACCTTCTTCAACTACTGCTTTGGAGTCCCTTAGAGAAGCCATTTTTAGCGGAGGTATGGTAGTCTTTGGAACATTGACAGTAGTCTTGGTCGCACCAACTATTTGCAGAACCTACTCAAAGTTATGACAGGTGGGTCTCAATGAACTCGCCTTCCATTTCAACATACCTGAAAGAGTTCAGTTGGCTAACCATGTATTCTTCCTCCCCATGGACTATGGTAATATTTCTGTTGACTGGGTACTTCAACATTTGATGCAGGGTAGAACTAACAGCACCAACCCCATGGATCCAGGGTCGACCCAATAAGAAGGAATAAGATGGGCAGATGTCCATCATATAGAAAGTTGAATCAAAAGTCTGAGTACCAACTTTGATAAGGATGTCCACCTCCCTGTGTACCGTCCTTTTGGAACCATCGAAGGCCCTCACCATAATGTTATTGGGCTTCAGTGCGAGTCCTTCACAATCCAACCTGTCTAGAGCATTCTTGGGTAAGACATTCAGAGACGAACCTGTATCCACAAAAACATGAGCTAGGTTAGTGCCCCTGCACTCAATAGAGACATGTATGGCATCATTGTGTTTCCTCTCCTTGGGAGTTAAGTCAGCGTCAGAAAAACCCAATCCATTATCAACACTCAGGATGGCAACACAGTTCTCGAATTGATCAACAGAGGTCTCTTGGGGTATATGGGCAGACTTCAGGAATTTTACTAAAGCCTTAGCGTGGGCTTCAGAGCACAAAAGTAAGGCTAGCATTGAGATTTTTGAAGGGGTCTGCCCCAATTTCTCCATGACATTATAATCACTTTTCTTGATTATCTTCAATATCTCTTCCATTTCCTTTTTATAAGCCTCAGGAATGACTTCTTTGTGTGCCTTCGTCTGGACAGGTTCAACCAATACCTCATTTCCCCGAGTCTCGGCCGACTCAGTAACATGGATAACAACAGGGATAACAGTAGGAGTAGCGATGGGAGTACTAACATGAGCAGCACCAGGAATAATCATAGGAATAGAAATAGTCTTTGGAGAGATCTCGAGAGAGAAAACTCTTTCTCTTCTCGTAATTTTACTGGTCCCAACGATGTTGTCGATGTTGGGATCAGTATCTTCAGCAACTTTATCTTCAACAGCCAATAGGTCTTGCTTGACGCCGTGGTAATAGACGTCAGCCCCATAATTCTAGGGAACAAATTTATCAGAGGAATATGGTATTGGCCCCGGCAGGGTGATGATCAAGGGAGAAAACTTGGGAACGGATGTAATCCTGATGGGTCTTTTGGTGGAGACCCTGGGAGGATTGTCAGAAATGGTAATTATTGAGACATCTTCGCATGAATTTCTTGTAAGAGGAACTTTATCGAACATGATTTCTTTGTTAATCATCAGGTGCTGGACGCCCATTTTTAACAACAAACAACCATCTGGTAGAGACATACATAAGTGGCAACCTTCACCACAACCCATAAATAAACCGGCTTGCAATAGATTCTCTTTAGCAGATAGAAGAGGAGTAGCTAATTCATCCATGGAGGAAACAAAACGATCATCATCAACAACATTGACACCTTGGCCATGTTTGGGCATTGGCGCAGTTATTACATTAGGCATCACTAGAAGGTCAAACTCAATCTCCTTCACCTTAATGAGATCTTGTACCTTATTCTTTAAAGCCCAACAATCGTTCATATCATGCGCTGGAGTTTCAGAAAGGTAAGCACATCGAGCATTTGTGTTGTAGCGGGGAGATGCAGTATTGGGATTCTTAGGAGCCTCCTTTAGGGTCACCAAATTGGACTTCAACAGATGTGGAAAAACCTGGGACAAGGTCATGTTGATGCGGGTAAACTGTCTTCTGGATGCATCCGGTCTACGCTGATTATTTCGTTGCTGGTTTGATGCAGGATTGGAAATCATAACAGCCCCTACCGTCGGACACGTCCAGTTTTGTTGTGATTTCTTTTGCCATAAGTAGCACTGACCTCCTTCTTTCTAGTGAAATGTTTCTTTGTTGTGCTGGAGGATGCATGTCTCCGGATTACCACTTTTGATACCAACTTCTACCCGTTCACCCGTCAGTATCAGTTCAGTGAACCCAGCAAAAGAGCTTCCAATCAGATGGTTAAATAATAAACCAGACAACGTGCCTAAGAACATGTCCACCAGCTCTCTATCAGACAACGAAGGCTGGACTCTTCCCACAAGGTCTCTCCACTTTTGGGCATAATCTTTAAAACCTTCGCCAGAACCCATAGACATACTTTGCAATTGTGTACGATTTGGGGAGAGGTCAGTAATATATTGGTACTGCTTGTAGAAAGTAGCCTCCAGATCTTCCCAATTACGAATGTTGGTTCTTTCCAGTTGATAAAACCATTCCAGCTGAGTCCCTGCCAAACTTTCCTAGAAGACATGTACCCACAGATTCCTATCAATAGTGTGGGGTTGAATCTTCCTGACATATGACGTTAAGTGCAGCTTAGGACAGGAGACACCGTCGTACTTAGCAAATGTAAGGACCTTAAATTTCTACAGGATGACCACCCTTGATATCCGTCCTAGTTCTTCAAAATCCAGCTCGTGCACCCTCTGGATCTCCATAGCATTGAGATGATCCTCCAACTATTTGTATTTATCATCAGTTGGAGGATACTGATCCTCAGAATAGTAAACTTCATCTTCCTCATACCCTGGGTTGTTGTTCTCTTCCGTTGGCTTCTCCTCTTGATTGTCCCCCTCATTTGACAGGGTTGTGAAATCTAGAGCTTGCTTAGCCAGTCCTCAGAATCTTCTACCCAAGTTCAAGACACCAACTGGTTTCTTTGGCTTCTTGGTCTTCTCTTTGATGATCAGAGCTTTCAGATCTTCTTGCCCCTTAGCCAAAGCCAGGAACATTTGCTGAAAATGAGTGTTCTGAGCTTGGAGGTCCTTCACTGTTTGTTCAAGAGTCATTTCTTTTGCTAAAATAAACATTGAAAAGATAAGAAACCTGTCTTGAAATACATGTTTATGCAATGAAATGCATGATATTCTTATGAAATGTTTTCAAAGGCCTCATAGAATTTAAAATCTTTTAACCAAAACAGAAACAAAGACTTTTTATTAGCAAGTTCAAATGAAATCAAAGTTTACAAAGGAATAAAAAATAAAAAACTTCTAAGATTCCTAAGTCTCCCAAGGACGCTTCCTTTTGGTGTTGATGTAGGCATTGAGATTCTGCTCTTCGTGAAGCTGCTTCATCAGTTCCAATATACTTTTCTCACTGGCATAGAATTGGGACTCAAAGGTATCTCGTTCTTGTTTGAGTTGTATCCAAGACTTTTGCAATTCTTCGAAGTTTATTGGCATATCAGGATGAAGAATGATGCGAGACTCGACTCCTTGAATAATAGGCTCTGAGATCATTGGTAAGATTGCATCATATGGCATCATAAGACTTTGAGCATGAGTTCACACCCATTTGAGGTAAGGCTCCAAAGGGATGGAGTTCTTGTGCCCTAAAGTCTTACTATCATTCTTCTTAACCATTCCCCAAGCATGGATGAACCTCTAACGATAACATTACAGATCATTTTAATAGTCGAACATAATACCCTGAATGAGCATATCATTAGGACCATCACTCTGGGCGTAACCGAACTGACATAGAGCTAAATAAGGGTTGTAAGTGATTCGTCCTTTAATGCCAAGGAGTGGTACATTGGGAAATTCTCTGCAGCAATCAATAAAAGAGATGTCTTCTTGAGAGCGAGGGCACCAATAGATGTCAGAGTGAGAAAGAGACAGTAATCTTTGGTTCCACCTTAAACCTAACTCATTCTTCATTACTTACCAAGGAAGGTGAAAAATAAACCACCTATAGAGTAGAGGTATACAACACATAAGAGTCCCTCACTTCTTCATGGCACGGGTATGGAGTGAATTCAGAATACCCCCGAGCAATGTAGGCACTGGATTATGAGCAAGGAAGATATTGATGGCACTGACATCTATAAACTGGTCCGAATTGGGGAACAAAACCAACCCATAGATCAAGAGAGCTAAGACGTCTTCAAAGGAATGGTAACTCATAGTGTTTAGGAATACCTGAGCTTTCTTCATCGAAAAACTTGTAAGGAGGCCCTTTACTCGACTCCTTTTTTCCAGTTAGACTCAATGTCAGACGGCTTCAAGTGCAAAGTTATGGCATCATCTTCAGCAGTTGGATCTATTTCTAAACCGGTAAAGGGTATCTGCTTCAATATAGGAAAACCAAGTATTTTGGAGGATTCATCCAGCGTAGGCACCAACTGATAGTCTGAAAATGTGAAGCAATGATGCTTAGGGTCGAAGAACTGGAATAAGACACTCTTTAAACCCTCGTCAAAACTGATAGTGACCAAATTGAACAAGTGACCATATCTCTTGTTGAATGATGATCTCTCAGGAACTTTTAAGACCATTTCTTTGAGTTTTGGAGGAATCTCTACAACATTGATTCAGATGGTTTTTCTGCGAGCTGAATCCATAACCTACAAAACAGAGGAGAGATAAATCCACAGGCACTTGAAATGGTTAGTGTACATGACATGTTATGATGTTTATGATGTTATGGTCATGCTTTGAAATCACAAGTATATCAAACATAAACAAGTCACATAGAGACCTTAAGTTTAAAGGCTTGCATGAGTTTTAAAGGTAACTACCCTCTTGAAGTTTCAGTTGGCTCCCCAGCAGAGCCGCCAGTTCTGTGATACGGTGGCAGAAACGACTGTTATACTGGTTTTGCGTTTGTATTCACAAATGTTACAGTAAGCAAGAGTCGCCACCAACTTTTCTTTTATCCAACAAAGGAAAGAGTGAAAGGAACATAAAAAGACCTTTTCGAGATTTTTTTGAGTAAGGGGGGTAGATTATGGAAAGGGAAGGTGTTACCACCCTTTCCATCCGTAGTTTTCTAAGGGCTCTTAGATGCTTAGCTCATTTTTTGAAATACCTTGTGCTTTTGTGTTTTTGAAAAGTATTTTAGAAGTTCCTCAATGAGGAGATTCGCTTTATGATAACTCTTGTATCGGTCTTCAAGAGTGTTGATAAAGCATTTTTTTTTAAAAATGTTTTATGTAAGTGTAAAAATTTGTTTTTGAGCAAGCATCTAGGAAATATCTACTTATACTCGAAAGGTTTGTTCTTTTCCTCCTATCCTTTAGACAATGATATCCTACTATTAGTGAGTAGGTAGCCCTATCGTTGGATGTATGAGAGACGTTCGTGGGTCATCTTACAGTCATAAAGGCAACATGTAAAGACGTTTTAGCAATTTTGTTTAAGGGACTAGATCATTTATCGAAAGGCAACACTGTAGGGCCATCGAGGGACTATGATCTTTTGTTTTGAGGGTCATTGCTAAAGCATCCCTACTTTCGAGGGACATGAATGTTTTGTTTTCCAAAGCCAGCCAAAGTGGGGATACCCTAGAGGTGTATATGTTCAAGTGTGCTGGTTTTCAGTTATTTTTGTCTTTGATTTTATGTTTACTAACGTCTGATTATTAGTCTTGTCATGCAATCCTATTATCATGCATCTAAACAATTTAAATATTAGAGAAATTTAAAGTGGGGAAAGTTAAATCTACACTATTACAATGCTTCAGGGAAGGGGTATTTACATGTCCAAAATTGAGGGGGATAAAGCAAAAAATAAAGTCCTAATTTTAACTATTACATCCAGTAGGCAGATACAATAATATGAATGTAAATGCACGCCAAATGGAAAAGAATGTCTAAAAAACCTAAGGAAAAGGAAATATTTGTTTTGTTTTTATTTTTATTTTTTATGAAAAGGAAATGGATTAAAGATAAAATTAAACCTAAATTCTAATTTATTTTAATTTTTGAGAAGAAGATGTTAAAATTAATCAATTAATTAATTCAGAAAATAATTTAATTAATAAAATCTAATCCTAATTTTTATGATGATTTTTATTATTTGATTGTTGATTTAAAAGAAATGAGTAAAAATAAAAATAAATACAAGAAGAAGAGTATTTCGATCAAAGAAAAATGATGGCCATCGATCTAGTGAAGGATGGCCTTCGATCCTGTGAAGATATATGGCCTTCGATCCAGTGAAGAATGTTGTTGAATGTGCATGGTGAGTGTATTTGGCTTGTATGCATCAGATCACTAGGCCAACTTGTCAATTGAAAGAAATGACACCAATGTGGAGTCCTACGAATTCTGTTAATTTAAAAAAAAAACCTATCCCAATCGAAATCACCACCTGAACCCGAATCTGGGGCTGCTTCGATTTGCAGTGGTCTACATCATGATTTTCGAAAATGACTATTTCAAAAGACCCCTGACAATGGTATCCTAGAATCTGGTTGCTGCAACCTACATATATGGCATTAAATCATTCATAAACAACAGGAATATCATGAATATGTAATCCACACGAGTTTACATTATAGATTGAATGAGATTGAATTTTTTTTACCAACTGGAGGTGCTTCTTCCTGGTATTCTGAGCATGGGATGGCTTGGAATTTGTTGTTTGAATTTGACAAATTTGATGTATTTTTTGTGATTTTTGTGTGGCTTCTTTCAGGAAGTGATATGCGTATAGTCTGTGTGTGTATGTAAGTAGTCTTCGTCCTTTGGCTTGGGTTGGTGTCTTGTATTTATAGGAGTGGGATCAGACAAGAAAATAGGGAAATAAACATGTCCTTAAAGACAAGCCATTAAACATGGCTTTGTAAATAAAATCATAACAATTTAAAGATTTCCATTTAGAGAATTTTCATGCAATTTTGGAATTGGGAATGTACCTGGACAGGTGATAATTGGTGCTTTGTACGAATTCAAATTGCTCAGAATTTTCTTCACCAGAGTTTCTTTGATCAGCCCCTAAGCATTACCTTCTTCAATTGCCTTTATTTCAATTCAAACCAATTGAAGCATCAAATCTTCCTTTTTGACTGGTCAATGGCTGCTTTAGCTCTTTATCTATCGAAAGGATTTATAGAAGCCTCCTCACCTTCCTTCGAATTTCCCCTGACTCATCATTGTGGCCTTCAATTGAGCCACTATTTGCCTTAGTAGCTTGATCTGAAACTCTTCAAATAACCCAATCGAAAGCTCTTTTCTGGCCAGTCGAAGCTTCTTTTGTCATGAATGTGATTGTGCAAGAGGCTTGGGCCTAGCAGTATGCAAGACTTTGGCCAACAAGCAAAAATCATTTCCAACCATTGTATGTCTTTTGACTAGACCAAATGCATGTGCTTCGAGGGCATCATTTGTGTGTCCTTCGAATAGGCCTTACTAGGTGTCAAAAGGTGGAAAACTGTGTGTTAAGATTTTTAGATGTGGAATCGAAACCATTTTAAAGGGAGCCATTTCCAAGTTAAAACTAGCACAAAGGAAACCAATGCCTTGTGGATGCTAGCATGAGGGAGGCTAAAGCAAGAATAAAAGAGGACATTGCCTAGTGAATTGAATCAGGCACGAAGGGTGTATTTGCCTTGTGGGTCGAAGGAAGCTTTTTGCCTAGTGGATTGAATTCAAATCTGAAGAAGCCTTGGCCTTGTATGCTGAAGGCACACACAGAGGAAGTCATTTCCTTATCAATCGAATCAGGCATGAAACAGCCCATGCTTAGTCGAAGTCTTGTGAACCAAGTTTGTGTCGACGGATTTTGGACACCCGATCGAAGCTCCTTGTCCAGATGCCAATTGAAGGACAATCTGCTTAGATGCCAATCAAAGGCACCTTGTCCCAATGCCAATCGAAGATACCTTGTTTATCTTCAAAATTCTTATTTTCTTTAAGCAAGTGTTTATAATCACCCTTGTAATAGAAAATATTAGAAAACATGAGAGGGAAAATTATGGGGTACAACAACTGCCCATGTTCAATATTCTTAAAGCTAAAGATTTAGATTGGCTTGTTTACCTTTTGTGATCTGAAGGTGGAAGATGATTGAACACTAGAGTGCCCAGAAATTTTCACTCAATGGTGTGGTGGTTGATTGTGTAAGGAATGGGTCTAAAGATGCCATTTGGAGAGTTGTCGGAGATGGACTTAAAGATTCCATCCAAAGTAGATGCCGACTTCATAAGAGGTCCCTTTATGGGGAATTCCTGTTCCTACTGTCTGAGGTGGAGTCCACTAGGGAATTGTTGATTTCTATTGTTCTCTTGCTTAAGGAAAACCCTGTGGGGAATAAAATATAGGAGCTTCAATTGTCCAAGGCTCTACTGAAGAGTTATCTCTGTACTGGAGAGATGAGAGTTTGCTACTTTCTGGTTGAACTCCAGGCTTCACAGTAACTTGCTGGGGAGAATGAGATCAACCGTTATCTGGATTTGTTTTAGAAAGAGCCTGTGTAGGGCTATTTCAGGATGAGTCCGTATTAGACTGCATCTGGATGAGAAGGAACCCATGTAAGATTGCTTCAGGATGAGACTGTGTTACACTGCATCTGGATGAGAAGGAACCAATGTAAGATTGATTCAGGATGAGTCCGTGTTAGACTGCATCTGGAGATCATGAGAAGAAACCCGTGTAAGATTTCTTCGTCTGGTCGTGTAGATAGTTTTCCTGTCTGGTTTCAAGTGTTAATCTACAATCAGTCATTCACAGATAGTTGTCCTGGCTTGTTACATGTATTAATCTGGAACTTGTTTTGGTCGGTAATTAAGATAGTTGTCCTGTCTGGTTCCAGGTATTAATCTCCGACTTTAGAAAGGAAGATAGTTTTACCATCTGGTTTCAAATATTAATCTTCAATCTGCTCATGTAGATAATTTTCCTGTCTGGTTTCAGGTATTAATCTATAATAAGATAGTTCTCAGATAGTTTTCCTGTCTGGTTTCAGGTATTAATCTAAAACATGGCACTGTTGGTCATATAGATAGTTTCCCCGTCTGGTTTCGGGCATTAATTTGTGGCCTACTGTATTTGTTGGTAAACTCGTCTTGCTTCAGGAGTTCATACCACTTGGTCGTGTAGATAGTTTCCCCATAAGGTTTCGGGAATTAATATTTAACGTGTTTTATAAGGTGATAGTGTTTGTTTGTCTGCGAATTCAACCTGAAAAGGTAAAGTCAATTTCACGCGATGTCATGATGTATGAATTGCATGATGCTCTCAAAATAAATGAGATTGTGATATATGCATTTGTGCCGCATATGCTATGATGCTTGTAGAATGATGCATGAGTGCAATGTATGAACGTGTTAGCTGTTCTGTTGCAGTGTTGCTGAATTAGGGAAAATAAATCCCTAATTGTTGTTGGGGTGAAGAATGTGAGTCTTCAAATTTTGTTAAAGTTGAATACTGGGAGATAGATTTCCATTGTTTAGATAAATAAACTCTGTTGGGGAAGGAAAACTCCATGTGATGTTTGGGGATTTTGTTGAAATCCTGCCGGGGGATCCTGAGAAGCTTGACGACTTTACTGGGAAATTTTTAGATGTTGGAGCAATAGTTGGGGATTTTTCTTCACCAGAGATATAAGAACACATGACATCGTTCGGTTGCATACTGAGAATACGACAATGACCTTATAGTAGGATGTCTTTGCCTCTGTACCTGCTGGAGAAGGTATCTACTGGAGGAAATATCTGTGGGGATTTTGTGGATGGCCCTTAGATATTGTCCTTTTTCTTAAAGCCATTAGTAATTGTCTTTCTGTTTTTTATGTGTATATTTGTAAGCAGTAACCATATTCAAATGCATATGTTCAAAAATAATCACTGGGTGTTTTCTCAAACAAAACAGAAAAATAAAAACAAATAGTTTTGCACTTTCAAAGGAATAGCTTTGTATTAACTTGAATAAGCATTTTTGTACAAGGAGATGAACATCCTAGTAAGAGAATGTCGTCGTAAGAATGAAACTAATACAAAATAGTGTACAAAGAAAAACAACTATATGCAATAATCCCATTAGGTTCCCATTCTTCTATTTCTTTTATGCCTTTGAGCGTCTCATCTCTTTGCTGCTTGTCCGAAGCTGACTGGATTGATTAGTACCACTTGAGCTTGACAATTGATACTGAAGATTGGTTGTAAGGTAATCCAACGGGACATAGTTATACACTAATAAATCTCTAATTTTTTCCTGAACCGCCCTTTCGGGTTTTCAGTCCACCGGGATACCCTTTTTTGCCCAAGCCGCCTTTTCAGGTTTTTGACTTGCCGGGTGTACAAATTTTTTCATGTATATCCCTAATTTTTACCCAAACCCTTTTGGTTTACCGGGATGCCATTATTTTTGCCTAGGCCAGTCAACCTAGCGGGTCTTTGTTCATGCGTAGTATCTTTTAACTATGTTCGTGTTTACCGGGTGAGAAAGGTCGTTACCGTCTATAGTGGCTAATATCATGGCTCCACTAGAAAATATGTTCTTGATCATAAATGGCCCTTCGTATGTGAGAGTCCATATTCCCCTGGGATCACCTTGTGGCAGTATGATGAGCTTGATTACTAGGTCACCAGCTTGATATATATGACGTCTGACTTTATTTTTAAAAGCTTTAATCATACGCTTTTGGTACATTTGACCGTGACTGACAGCCGCGAGCCTCTTCTCATCAATCAAGTTTAATTGGTCAAGTCGATTCTGAACCCATTCGTCTTCATTCATACGTGCGTCCTTCAGGATTCTCAAGGAAGGGATCTGGACTTCAATGAGTAGGACAACCTCCGTACCATATACCAAATAGAAAGGGGTTTCCCCGGTTGATGTACGCACCGTGGTACGGTAACCATGAAGAGTAAATGGTAACATCTTGTACCAGTCTTTGTATGTCACTGTCATCTGCTGGATGATCTTCTTGATGTTTTTATTAGCAACTTCTACAGTGCCATTCATCTTCGGCCGGCAAGGAGAAGACTTATGATGTTGGATCTTGAATTGCGTGCAGAGCTCGATGATCATAGTGTTATTGAGATTGGTACCATTATCTGTAATGATTCTTTCTAGAATACTGTACCGACAAATAAGGTTATGTCTGATGAATCGGGCAACAACATTCTTGGTAACAGAAGCAAATGAGGCCGCCTCGACCCACTTTGTGAAGTAATCAATGGCGATGAGGATGAAGCAGAGCCCATTAGAAACCGCAGGTCTAATCTCTCCAATCATGTCGATGCCCCACATTGCGAATGGCCAAGGAGCAGTCAAGACGTTTAGAGGAACCAGAGGCACGTGTACTTTATCAGCATAGATCTGGCATTTGTGAGAAGTTCGCAAATGCTGACAACAATATGCTTCCATAGTGAACCAATAGTATCCTTCCCGTAGGATCTTTTTAGCCATCGTGTGTCCACTAGAATGGGTGCCGAAGGTACCTTCGTGTAAATATGTCATAATATTTTCCAATTCACTCTTATGCATACACCGAAGCAAAGTAGAATCATGGTTGCGCTTGTAGAGGATCTCGTTACTTAGGAAGAACTTGGAAGAGAACCTTCTTAGGAACTTCTTATCATTGACTGAAGCTCCCTCAGGATACTCTTGGCCTTCAAGATATCTTTTGATTTCATGGAACCCAGGCTTGTCCACTACTTCTTCAGTATCAATCTCGTGACAATATGCTAGTTCATCCATTCTCTCAATAGTGATCTGAGGACCTTTGTTACCCCCACCTGACCTTGAACATGGATGACATAGTAGCTAGCGTGTCCGTTAGTTGATTTTCTTCTCGTGGAAAATGCTCAAAGGTAATTTCTTCAAAGTGTGCGATCGGTGTCAACACATGCTCTTTGTAAGGGATAATATTAGGATGCTTCGTGTCCCATTCTCCTTTGATTTTACTGATTACTAAGGCCGAGTTTCCAAATACACTCAAGAATTTGATCCTCAAGTCGATAGCAGCTTTGAGACCCATAATACATGCTTCATACTCAACCATATTGTTGGTACAATTGAAACATAATCTGGCAGTGAAAGGAGTATGACAGCCTTCAGGAGATATAATCATAACGCCAATGCCATTTCCAAAAGAGTTGGAAGCTCCATAAAAAACCATAGTCCATCAGGATCCTTTTTCAGGTCCTTCATTTGGTCCAGGTTCTTCACCATTAGTTACTAACATGATGTTCTCATCCGGGAACTCAAAATTCATGGATTCGTAGTCATCCACAGCCTAATGAGCCAAAAGATCAGCTAATACACTTCCCTTAATTGCTTTCTGGGTTGTATAATGAATATCATACTCGATCAGGATCATTTCTATCTAGCTATTCTTCCAGAGAGAGTGGGCTTCTCAAAGATGTACTTGATAGGATCCATTTTAGATATCAACAAGGTAGTGTGCGTCAACATATCTTGTCTTAGTTAGCGAGCAACCCATGCCAAAGCGCAACAAGTTTTCTCGAGCAGTGAGTATCTTATATCACAATCAGTAAACGTTTTGCTAAGGTAGTATATTGCATGCTCTTTTCGACCAGAATCGTCATGCTGCCCCAGCACACACCCCATTGAGTTCTCTAATACTGTTAAGTACATGATCAAAGGTCTTCCTTTAACTGGCGGCATCAAGATTGGAGGCTCTTGAAGACATTTCTTGATTTTGTCAAAGGAATTATGGCAATCGTCATTCCACTTCACTGCTTGATCTTTCTTCAGTAATTTGAAGATTGGCTCACAAGTAGCGGTTAGGTGGGAATCTGGCAATGTAGTTCAGGCATCCCAAGAATCCCCTAACTTCCTTCTCAATGTGAGGAGTTGTAATTTCTTGTATAGCTTTAACCTTTTCAGGATCAACTTTAATTCCTTTTCCACTGACAACGAAACCTAAGATCTTACCGGATCTTACTCCAAAGGTGCACTTATTCGGGTTCAACCTCAGTTTATACTTTTTCAGCCTTTCAAACATCTTCCACAGATGATCAAGGTGCTCCTCTTCAGTCTGAGACCTACCTATCATATCATTAACATAGACCTCTATCTCGTGATGGATCATATCATGAAACAGAGCTACCATGGCGCGCTGATAGGTTGTCCCAGTGTTCTTTAGCCCAAATGGCATAACTTTGCAATAGAAAGTCCCCTACTGTGTGACGAAGGTCATTTTCTCCATGTCCTCAGGTTCCATTTTGATATGATTATAACTAGAGAAGCCATCCATGAAGGAGAATACCTTATGTTGTGCGGTGTTGTCAACCAGAACATCGATGTGGGGAAGCGAAAAGTCATCCTTGGGGCTTGCCCTATTCTGGTCTCTGTAATCCACACACATATGTACCTTATTGTCCTTCTTAGGTACTGGAACAACTTTGGCAACCCATTTTGGATAAGAGGTAACGGCTAAGAAACTAGCGTTGAACTGTTTCATGACTTCGACTTTGATCTTTTCTGACATCTCTGGCCGCATACGACGAACCTTCTGTTTCACGGGAGGACAATCTTCTTTTGTCGGAAGGCGATGGACCATAATATCAGTGTCAAGTCCTGGCATGTCTTCGTATGACCAGGCAAAAACCTCAACATAGTCATGTAGCATCTGAATTAACCGCTCCTTAATACTATGCTCCAGATCGGCACATATCTTGATTTATTTCTTGTCCTTTTCAGTACCCACGTTAAATGTCTCAACCGACTCTTCATGAGGCTGTATTTCCCTTTCTTCCTGTTGTAATAGTCTGGAAAGTTCTCCTGGTACTTCACAATCTTCCTCACATTCGTCCTCGGTTTGGTAGATCGGATTTTCAAAGTCATAACTAGCAATAGTAGAACCATTATCAATGGGATCCAGAGTGGATGTGGATCTGCAGTTTGATATGTGGGTGTGTGTAAGAGCATAGCTGTATATTTTTTGATAAAGTAAAAAGGTAGAAAAGAAAAACAAAGAGCGTAAAATTTGTGTGCAAAAAATACAATGATTTATTAATGAAATATGAATATGAAGCAACACCCTCACAAAATAGACCATTGTGCCTCGGGTAAGACACAAGGCTTTAAAGTTTCAATTGTTAAAATTTTACATATCCCAAAAAAACAAAAAGACAATTACTTTTGAATAAAAGTAATAGGCACAAAATCTTTGGCCTCCCAATTGCTGAGTCCACCGCTAATAGTTGGGAAGATCCACTAGTCCATGTCGTAGTCGTTATCACTGTCCTCCAGAGCATTGACTCCATGGCTACTGATCCATAATGGTGGTCCCCCGACGCGAGCATGAGGAAAAGCTTTATGGGCTCCTGAAGTAAAACCCAAACCAAACTTGTCAGATTTGTAGGGAATGTCTGGAAGTGGGCCCCAACTTGTACACCCACCTTCTTCAACTAATGCTTTGGAATCCCTTAGAGAAGCCATTTTTAGCGGAGGTCTGGTAGTCTTTGGAACATTGGCAGCAGTCTTGGTCGCATCAACTATTTGCGGAACCTCCTCAAAGTTCTGACATGGGGTCTCAATGAACTCGTCGTCCATTTCAACATACCTGAAAGAGTTCAGGTGGCTAACCTTGTATTCCTCCTCCCCATCGATGGTGATAATTTTCCCATTGATTGGGTACTTCAGTATCTGATGTAGGGTAGAAGTAACAACACTAGCCCCATGGATCCAGGGTTGACCCAATAAACAGGAATAAGACGGGCAGATGTCCATCACATAGAAGGTTGAGTCAAAAGTTTGAGTACCAACTTTGATAGGGATGTCCACCTTCCCGTGCATCATTCTTTTAGAACCATCAGAGGCCCTCACCACAATATTATCGGGCTTCAATGTGAGTCCTTCATAATTTAACCTATCCAGAGCATTCTTGGTCGAGACATTTAGCGACAAACCTGTATCCACCAGAACATGGGCTAATGTAGTGCTCTTGCACTCAATGGAGACATGCAGGGCATCATTCTGTTTCCTTCCCCTGGGAGTTAAATCAGCGTCAAAAAACCCCAATCCATTATCAGCAGTCAGGCAGGCAATACAGTTCTCGAATTGATCAGCGGAGGTCTCTTGGGGGTTCCTGGGTAGACTTCAGGAATTTTGCTAAAGCCTTAGCATGGGCTTCAGAGCATAAAAGTAAGGCCAACATTGAGATTTTTGAAGGGGTCTGCCCCAATTGCTCCACGACATTATAATCACTTTTCTTGATTATCTTCAATATCTCTTCCATTTCCTTTTTATAAGCCTCAGGGATGACTTTTTTGTGTGACTTCATCTGGACAGGCTCAACCAATACTTCTTTGCCCCGAGTCTCGGCTGACTCAGTAGCAGGGATAACAATAGGAGTAGCGATGAGAGTACTAACAGGAGCATCAGCAGGAATAGAAACAGTCTTTTGAGAGATCTCGAGAGAGAAAACTCTTCCCTTCTTGTAATTTTACTGGCCCCAACGATGTTGTCGATGTTGGGATCAGTATCTTCAACAACTTTATCTTCAACAACCAATAGGTATTTCTTGACGCCGTGGTAATAGACGCTAGCCCCATAATTCCAGGGAACAACTTTATCAAAGGAATATGGTATTGGCCCCGGCAGGGTGATAATCAAGGGAGCAAACTTGGGACGAATGTAATGCTGACGGGTCTTTTGGTGGAGACCCTCAGAGGATTGTCGGAAATGGTAATTATTGAGACATCTTCACATGAATTTCTTACAAGAGGAACTTTCTCTAACATGATTTATTTGTTAATCATTAGGCGCTGGACGCCCATTTTTAACAAGAAACAACTATCTGGTAGAGACATACATAAGTGGCAACCTTCACCACAGTCCGGAAATAAACCGGCTCGCAATAGATTCTCTTTAACAGTTAGAAGAGGAGTAGATAATTCATCCACGGAGGAAACAAAATGATCATCATCAACAACATTGACACCTTGGCCATGTTTGGGCATTGGCGTAGTTATTACATTAGGTGTCTCTAGAAGGTCAAAATCAATCTCCTTCGCCTCAATGAGATCCGGTACCTTACTCTTTTAAGCCCAACAGTCGTTCTTATCTTGCCCCGGAGTTTCGGAATGGTAAGCACATCGAGCATTTGGGTTGTAGCGGGGAGATGCAATATTGGGATTGTTAGGAGCCTCCTTTAGGGTCACCAGATTGGACTTCAGCATATGTGGAAAAATCTGGGACAAGGTCATGTTGATCCAGGTGAACTGTCTTCTGGGCGCATTCGTCCTGCCCTGATTCTTTCGTTGCTAGTTTGATGCCGGATTGGAAATCATAACAGCTCCTATCGTCGGGCGACGTTCAGTTTTGTTTTGATTTCTTTGGCCATAAGCAACACTGACCTCCCTCTTTCTAGTGAAAGGTTTATTTGTTGTGCTAGAGGATGTATCTCTTTGGATTTTACCACTTTTGATGCCATCTTCTACCCGTTCACCAGTCAGTATCAATTAAGTGAACCCAATGGAAGAGCTTCCAATCAGATGGTTAAGAATGGACCATACAATGTGCCCAAGAACATGTCCATCAGCTCTCTATCAGACAAAGGAGACTTGAATCTTCCCGCAAGGTCTCTCCATTTTTGGACATAATCTTAAAAACCTTCGTCGGAACCCATAGACATGCTTTTCAATTGTGTACGAGTTAGGGCGAGGTCAGCGTTATATTGGTACTGCTTGTAGAAAGCAGCAGCCAGATCTTCCTAATTACGAACGTTGGTTCTTTCATGTTGATATAACCATTCCATCTGAGTCCCTGCCAAAATTTCCTGGAAGAAATGTATCCACAGATCCTTATCGGTAGTGTGGGGTTGAATCTTCCTGACATATGACCTTAAGTGCAACTTAGGACATGAGGCACCATCATACTTATCAAATACATTAATGTTGAATTTCTGCAGGATGACCACCCCTAAGACCAGTCCTAGCTTCTCAAAATCCAGCTCGGGTACCCTCTAGATCTCCATAGCATTGAGACGATCCTCTAGTTTTTTGTATTTATCATTAGCAGGAGGATTCTGCTCCTCAGAGTAGTCAGCTTCATCTTCCTCAGACCCTGGGTTGTCATCTCCCTCCTTGGGTTTTTCTTCTTGATTGTCCTCTTCATCTAACGTGGTTGCGAAATCTAGAGCTCGCTTGGCCGGACCTCTGAACCTTCTTCCCATGTTCAAGACACCAGTTGGTTTCTTTGGCTTCTTGGTATTCTCTTTGATGATCAGAGCTTTCAAATATTCTTTCCCCTTATCCAAAGCCAGAAACATTTGCTGAAACTGAGCGTTCTGAGCTTGGAGGTCCTTCACTGTTTGTTCAAGAGCCATTTCTTTTGCTGAAATAAACAGCGAAAAGATAAGAAACCTGTCTTGAAATACCTTTTTATGCAATGAAATGCATGATATGCTTATGCAATTTTTTCAAAGGCCTCATAGGATTTAAACTCTTTTAACCAAAACAGAAACAAATACTTTTTATTATCAAGTTCAAATGAAATCAAACTTTACAAAGGAATAACAAATAAGAAACTTCTAAGATTCTTAAGTCTCCCAAGGTCGCTTCCTTTTGGTGTTGATCTAGGCATAGAATTGGGACTCAAAGGTATCTCGTTCTTCTTTGAGCTGTATCCAAGACTTTTGCAATTCTTTGAATTTTGTTGGCATATCAGGATGAGGAATGATGCGAGACTCGACTTCTTGAACAATAGGCTCTAAGATCACTTGTAAGATAACAACATATGGCCTCATAAGACTTTGAGCATGAGTTCGTAACTGTTTGAGGTAAGGCTTCAAAAGGATGGAGTTCTTGTGCCCTAAAGTCATACTATCAGTCTTCTTTACCATTCCCCGAGCGCGAATGAACCTCTAACGATAACCTTGCAGATAATTTGAATAGTCTAACACAATACCCTGAATGAGCATATCATGAGGACCATCCCTCCAGGCGTAACCGAACTGGCGTAGAGCTAAAGAAGGGTTGTAAGTGATACCTCCTTTAATTCCATGGAGTGTTACATTGCGAAATTCTCCGCAACGATTAATAAAAGAGATGTCTTCTTGAGAGCGAGGGCACCAATAGATGTCAGAGTGAGAAAGAGACATTAATCTTCGGTTCCACCTTAAACCCGACTCATTCTTCATTACTGACCGAGATGGGTGAGAAATAAACCACCTATAGAGTAGATGTATACAACACATAAGAGTCCCTCGCTTCTTCATGGTACGGGTATGGAGTGAATGCAGAATATCCCTGAGCAATGTAGGCACTGTATTGTGAGCATAGAAGATGTTGATGGAACTGACATCTATAAACTGGTCCGAATTGGGGAACAGAACCAACCCATAGATCAAGAGAACTAAGACATATTCAAAGGCATGGTAACTCATAGAGTTTAGGAATACCTGAGCTTTCTTCATCAGAAAACTTGTAAGAAGGCCCTTTACTCCACTCCTTTTTTTCCAGTTGGACTCAATGTTAGACGGCTTCAAGTGCAAAGCTATGGCAACATCTTCAGCAGTTGGATCTTGTTCTAAACCGGTAATGGGTATATTCTTAAATATAGGCAAACCAATTATTTTGGAGAATTCTTCCAGCGTAGGCACCGACTGATAGTCCATAAATGTGAAGCAATGGTGCTTAGGGTCGAAGAACTGGAATAAGACACTCATCAAATCCTCGTCAAAACCGGTAGTGACCAAATTGAGAAAGTGACCATATCTATTGTTAAATGATGATCTCTTAGGAACTTTTAAGACCATGTTTTTGAGTTTGGGAGGAATCTCTACAAAATTGATTCAGATGGTTTTTCTGCGAGCTAAATCCATAACCTACAAAACAGAGGAGAGATAAAACCACATGCCCTTGAAATGGTCAATGTACATGACATGTTATGATGTTTATGATGTTATGATCATGCTTTTAAATCACAAGTATATCAAACACAAACAAGTCACACAGAGACCTTAAGTTTAAAGGCTTGCATGAGTTTTAAAGGTAAGTACCCTCTTGAAGTTTCAGTTGGCTCAACCTGTCCTATTAATAGTAATCGGGTTCTAAGGAGTCTCATATCATTGACCTTTCTTTTAGGCATTGTTCTAGCTCAAGCACCAAAGTATTGAGGCCAGAATATCCCAAAAGTCCAATCTCAATGAGTGTAGTATCGAGTATCAACCAATCTTTGGTCGGAACCAAAGTCGGACATCTCACTACTTTCTAATGGTTTAGGATGAGTCAATTAAAGGTTCTAAAGGTCATTTAGTGCTTAATGACACTATAAGGAAGCCTAATGTTATTCTTGATTGACTCAAGGAACATTAGTACAAGCCATAGTATCACGCTAACGTAGCCATCACTTTATCCATATCGGTCTACGCCATACAACTTCCATGATTTATTGCTACTTACCTAAAAAGGTTCCCCAGATCCGGGTGTAGGATCTTTTAGTAACAACCTAAACAAACCCTCAAAAGTAAAGCATAAAAAACACACAATTTAAAGCAAATGATCTAACTCTAAGGTAACCCCACTTTATAAGTCTTGCCCAGCAGAGTCGCCAGTTCTGTGATACGGTGGTAGAACCGACTGTTATACTTGTTTTGCGTTTGTATTCGCAAATGCCGCAGTAAGTAAGAGTCTCCACCGACTTTTCTTTTATCCAACAAAGGAAAGGGTGAAAAGAACAAAAAAAGACCTTTTCGAGAATTTTCTGAGTAAGGGGGGTAGATTATGGAAAGGGAAGATGTTAGCACCCTTTCTATCCGTAGTTTTCTACGGGCTCTTAGATGCTTAGCTCATTTTTTAAAATACCTTGTGCTTTTGTATGTTTTTGAAAAGTTTTTTGAAAGTGCCTTAGTGCAGAGATTCTCTTTATGATAACTCTTGTATCGATCCTCAAGAGTGTTGATAAAGTGTTTTTTTGAAAATGTTTTTGAAAATGTTTTTGATATGTTTTGTGTAAGTGTAAAAATTTGTTTTTGAGAAAGCATCTAGGAACTATATACTTATACTCGAAAGGTTTGTACTTTTCCTCCTATCATTTAGACAGCGCTATCCTACTATTATTGAGTTGGTAGCCCTATCGTTGGATGTATGAGGGACGTTCACGGGTAATCGTACAGTCATAAAGGCAACATGTAGAGACGCTTTAGCAATTTTGTTTAAGGGACTAGATCATTTACCGAATGGCAACACTGTAGGGCCATCGAGGGACTATGATCTTTTGTTTTGAGGGTCTTTGCTAAAGCATCCCTACTTTCGAGGGACATGATTATTTTGTTTTCCAAAGGCAACCAAAGTAGGGATACCCTAGAGGTGTATATGTGCAAGTGTGCTGGTTTTCAGTTATATTTGTCTTTGATTTTAAGTTTTCTAACGTCTGATTATTAGTCTTGTCATGCAATCCTATTATCATGCATATAAACAGTTTAAATATTGCAGAAATTTAAAGTGCGGAAAGATAAATTTACGCTATTACAATGATTTGGGGAGGGGGTATTTACATCTCCAAAAATGAGAGGGATAAAGAAGAAAATAAAGTCCTAATTTTAACTATTACATCAAGTAGGCAGATACAATAATATGAATGTAAATGCACGCAAAATGGAAAAGAACGTCTAAAAATTTTAAGGAAAAGGAAATCTTTGTTTTGCTTTTTTGGTTTTTTATGAAAAGGAAATGAATTAAAGATAAAATTAAACCTAAATTCTAATTTATTTTAATTTTTGAGAAGAAGATGTTAAAATTAATTAATTAATTAGTTCAAAAAATAATTTAATTAATAAAATCTAATCCTAATTTTTATGAAGATTTTTATTATTTGATTGTTGATTTAAAAGAAATGAGTAAAAATAAAAATAAATACAAGAAGAAGAGTCTTTCGATCAAAGAAAAATGATGGCCTTCGATCCTGTGAAGATATGTGGCTTTCGATCCAGTGAAGAATGTTGTTGAATGTGCACGGTGAGTGTATTTGACTTGTATGTATCAGATCACCGGGCCAGCTTGTCAATCGAAAGAAATGACACCAATGTGGAGTCCTGCGAATTCTGTTAATATATAAAAAAAAACGAAAAGCTATCCCAATCAAAATCACACCTGAACCTGAATCTAGGGCTGCTTCAATTTGTAGTGGTCTACATCGTGAGTTTCGAAAATGACTATTTCGAAAGACCCGTGACAATTGTATCCTAGCATCTGGGTGCGGCAACTTACATATATGGCATTAAATAATTCATAAACAACAAGAATATCATGAATATGCAATCCACATGATTTTAAATTATAGATTGAATGAGATTGAATTTTTTTTACCATTTGGAGGTGCTTCGACCTGGTATTCTGAGCGTGGGATGGCTTGGAATTTGTTGTTTGAATTTGACAACTTTGATGTATTTTTTGGGATTTTCGTGTGGCTTCTTTCAGGTAGTGATATGCGTATAGTCTGTGTGTGTATGTATGTAGTCTCCATCCTTTAACTTGTGTTGGTGTCTTATATTTATAGGAGTGGGAGAAGACAAGAAAATTTGGAAAGAAACATGTCCTTAAAGACCAGCCATTAAACATGGCTTTGAAAATAAAATCAGACAAATTTAAAGATTGCCATTCAGAGAATTTTCATGCTGTTTTAGAATTGGGAATGAACCTGGACAGGTGATAATTGGCGCTTTGTACGAATTCAAATTGCTCAGAATTTTATTCACCAGAGTGTCTTCGATTAGCCCCCAAACGTTACCTTTTTAGATTTCCTTTCTTTCAATTCAAACCAATCGAAGCATCAACTCTTCCTTTTTGATTGATTGAAGGATGCTTCAGTGTAAGATTAAGATTGCGCCCAAGAGGGGGGGTGAATTAGGTGATGGTCGATTTTTGACTTATTTTATACTTTCTGGTTTTGATTTAGTGCTTTGAAAACTGTAAAGTGCAGAAAGTAAAGAGACACGGAGAATTATCCTGGTTCCTTCCACAACCCGGAAGTACGTCCAGTCCCCTTGCAAACACGCAAGAGATTTTACTATATTGTTAGAACTTTTACAAGACTCTTCCTAGTCTTATCCACTAAAGAACCTAACAAATAACCAAGAACACCCTCTTGGATTTCCAATAAGTCTAATGAGAACAATCCTCTCAAAAGATACCTCTTGTTTCCAATAATGGACAACAAGGAACAAAAGTAATCTAATACTTAATTCCAACAATCCTGGAAATAAGTTACACTTTGTATGTTTTTATGAAGTATGATTTCTTGAAAGATGTTGATCACTTAGAGTGACTTCTTTGAAGTTTCTTCTTTCTTCTCTTGTAAGCAATTCAAACTGTAACACAATGGTTAGATAATGCTCAAAGATTTCTGTTCTTTATATGTGTGAAAGTGCAGAAAATCTTTGTTCTTAAAAGTTAAGAAATATGAAGTTTGAATATTTTACAAAGTTCAGATTTTATTGCAAAAGAAGAGATCTTTATGATTTGAAATATTTTGTAATATATAGTAATCAAGATACCTTTCTAAAAGGACACTTTTCTGTTTGTAAAACTTGACAAGATGCAATGTTTGATCATGCAACTATTGGAGAAAAGGTATGAAGGATATCTTGAAACCAGTTCAGATTTTTCAAAGTTTTCAATGTGCAAATCGATTAACATAACATGCAAATCGATTGCACGTGTTTGTAACGTTCAGAATTTCAAAAAGTTTGAAGTGTAAATCGATTAGCATGTTGTGTCAATCGATTAGCATGTTGTGTCAATCGATTTACAAGTGTTAAAAAAATCAGTTTGTTCTGTGATCAATCGATTTACACAACCTGTAAATCGATTGCTGGCAGGAGCAAACAGTTTTTGAAAAAGCATGTGTAAATCGATTTACACAAGATGTTAATCGATTTACAGCAGAGAAAAACTTAAAAATTGTTTTGAAATATAATTGAAGTGATGTGGCAAGTGTGTATATCATTTTTGAGCATTTCTAATCAATGTAGTTTAATTGAGAATTGATATACTTGATTGCTTGCCAAGTTCCTTGAAGCTTTGAGTGAATGATGCTTTAAGATGATTTCCACTTCTTTTCCTTCTTTCCATAATGCTTGTTTGTCTTTCATCAAACTAGCTTGTTTGTCTTTCATCAAAACTAAAGTTGAGTTGAGGCTTGAGATTACATTCTCCCCCTTTTTGATGATGACAAACCATTTTCCTTTATGTGTTGATCAGAATTTGAGCAAAAGGTGTTTTCTCCCCCTGAGAAGATTTCTCCCCCTATGGAGAAAAAGATTTGAAAGTTTGCTCTGTAAAGACAATGAAAACAAACAACCATAAAGTGCTATTACATCCTTCTCCCCCTTTGACATTATCAAAAAGAAGGGAAAGATGCAACAAGAAAGTATACCAGAAAGAAATGTATAGGAACATGAATGAAAAACACAAAACTTTCAAAATTATCGAACAAAGTTTTAAGAACACAATACATAAAATGAACAAAATAAAACAAGACAAAATCCATAATGATACTTATACTAAGAATTTAATAACATTGATCAAGAACATTTTAGAAAGGTCCTTGATAAGGAAATTGTTGTTGAAGAGGTGGTTCGGTGTATTGAGGAGGCGGAGGTGCAGGATTGGTTGGGTCGTATGGAGGGATATGAAGATGTGAATAAAGATATGAAAATTGTTGGTTCACATCATTCTGAAAAGCATCTATTCGAGATGAGGTAGAGTCATTTATCTCCGTCCATCGAGCATTGATGTTAGAATTGAGAGAAGCAAACTGTTGCGTCATGAAATCCATAACATCTTGATTTGTGGGACCAGAAGCAGCAGCAGGAGGAACTTCATGGTCTTCTTCATCTGCATTATGACCTTCATCGCCGACCACATCTTCTCCAATGTAAGTTATGGTTTTTGCTTCAGCATTGAAATGAACACCCATTCTTGAATCAACATTTTTGATGGAGATCCTAGTGGTGATTGGATCCATTTCAATCCGCTCAAATCCAGTGAAATCTATATCAAAAGCTGCCATAATCCTTGTAATGAAATATGCATATGGTAGAAAGGTGGCCCTTGCGGCAACTTTTAGCATATGCATCACAATCAATTTTGCCCAATTAACCGGGATTCCATTTTTCCTTGCATAGATGATTTGAAGTTCTAGGTCGGTCACCGTACAATGATTCCCTGCTCTAGGAAACAGAATATACACCAGAAAATAGTGAAACAACCTATCATCAATATGGAAATTTCCAGCACTCCATGTGTCCCTAGCTGGAGTAACCCCGCCAAGACTGCGAATCCGCTTGGCACGGTATTCAGATTCTGATAACCTTCCAATGCTATAGAAAAATTCTCGCTTCTGATAGTTTTCCCAAGCAGCATCTTCTGGATCATAGAGGGTACTCCCAGAATATGGAATGTTCAAGATTCTGCCAAGAGTTTTGGAATACAGAGGGATTCTTTTTCCAAGGACATATGTATAACATTTGTTGTTGTCATAGCACATGTTGCTGTAGAAAATTTTAACCAGATCCGGGTAATAGAAACCATGTGAAGATATTAATGGTTCTAACCCATAAGCAATGAAATCTCTTTGAAATGAGAAGCATTCATCTGGAAAAGTAGATAACATACCAAACTTTGGAGTAGAGATGATTTTCTTTTGAAAATGCTTGAGAAATCTGTCCCGCTGTGGATCCGTGAGGTACTCGAGCACAGAGTTTTCAGATGATGACGAAGCTGGCTTCTTTCCTTTCTCTGAGGCAGAGGCTTTTCTCTTGGGAGCCATGGATCTTGTTAGGGTTTTGAAAAGAGAGATATAGAGTTCTTTTGTGTTGTTATGTGAGAGAGTGTGTTGGTGTTATGAGATAGTTTTGGTGAGTTTAAATAATATAGAGAGTAAGTGAGGTCTTTATGAGGTTTTAATTTGATAATTTTGGTCAAGGTTTCATTGATTGGGCAATAGTAAGGTGGGAGGTTGAGAGACAATGAATGTTTGACCAATATATTAAAAGCTCATATAGGTATCACATGTTAAAACAAAATAAATTGCATAGAGAAAATACAAAAAAAATGCTTCAGATTCTGTGGTAAATCGATTTACCCCTTGGTTAAATCGATTTACACAGAACATTTTTCATAAAAAGTAATTTTCGTTCAGTGGTAAATCGATTTACATATTGTGTAAATCGATTTACACACAAGATTTTATTAAAAAAAAAATGATTTGCTTCAGTAGTAAATCGATTGACATATTGTGTAAATCGATTTACACAGAAGATTTTATTAAAAGAAATGATTTGCTTCAGTAGTAAATCGATTGACATATGGTGTAAATCGATTTACACAGAAGATTTTATTAAAAGAAATGATTTGCTTCAGTAGTAAATCGATTGACATATGGTGTAAATCGATTTACTTAAAGAGAAAATTTAAAACATCATTATTTTTAACATTTGAAACAATGTCTAACCACATATATATGTACATTAAGGTATAGTCAAGGATTGAGTGCACCTTAAATATCTTGTTCATCGAGGATTCCAAGTTCACGACGAATTTTGAAAAATGCATCCTTTGCAAGTGGTTTTGTGAAGATGTCCGCGAGTTAATTTTGAGTGTCCACAAATGTGATCTCGACATCTCCTTTGAGTACATGGTCTCGGATGAAATGATGTCTGATGTCAATGTGTTTCGTCCGGGAATGCATAACTGGATTTTTCGTAATATTGATCGCGCTTGTGTTATCACATCGAAGAGGAATGCATCCAAGGTTTACTCCATAGTCAAGTAATTGTTGTTTTAGCCAAAGAATTTGAGCGCATCCACTTCCAGCCGCAATGTATTCTGCTTCGGCAGTGCTGAGAGCTACGCTTGCTTGCTTTTTGCATGACCATGAAACCAAGGCATTTCCAAGAATGTGACATGTTCCACTTGTACTTTTGCGATCAGTTTTGCAACCTGCATAGTCAGCATCAGAATAACCAACTAGATTGCACATACTACCTTTTGGATACCATAATCCGACGTTGGTTGTTCCTTTGAGATATTTTATTATGCGCTTGACTGCTGCAAGGTGAGACTCTTTAGGATTGGCTTGATATCTTGCACATAGGCAAACGCTGAACATAATGTCAGGTCTACTTGCTGTTAAATAAAGGAGTGAGCCAATCATTCCACGATACTTAGTTATGTCAATAGAATTTCCTGATTCATCTGGGTCAAGATAGGTGCCGGATCCCATAGGAATTGCACTTTCTTTGCTACTTTCCATCTCAAACTTCTTTATAAGGTCTTTGCAATATTTTGATTGGTTTACGAAGATACCATGTTTGAGTTGCTTAATTTGAAGACCAAGAAAGAAATTCAATCTTCCCATCATAGACATCTCAAACTCTCCTTGCATCATGGACGAAAATTCCTTGCACATATTTTGGTTAGTTGAACCGAAAACAATATCATCTACATAGATTTGTACAAGTAAGGTATGATGATTAACATTTTTTATGAAGAGAGTGGTATCAACTTTACCCTTTACAAACCCTTTTTCACATAGGAATGCGCTTAGTCTATCATACCAAGCCCTTGGTGCTTGCTTCAGCCCATAGAGAGCTTTCTTCAGTTTGAAGACATGATTAGGATGTTTGAAGTCTTCAAATCCGGGAGGTTGCTTTACATAGACTTCTTCATTTATGAATCCGTTGAGAAATGCGCTTTTTACATCCATTTGAAAAAGTTCAAAGTCCAATGAGCATGCATATGCAAGTAATAGTCTTATTGCTTCCAAACGTGCTACCGGAGCAAAAGTTTCTTCAAAATCAATTCCTTCCTCTTGGTTGTATCCTTGAGCAACTAGTCTTGCCTTGTTTCGAGTGATTATTCCATTTTCATCCATCTTGTTTTTGAAAACCCATTTGGTTCCAATGATACGTTTATTTCCTGGATTAGGAACAAGTTCCCAAACTTCATTCCGCTCGAATTGGTTTAACTCTTCTTGCATGGCAAGGATCCATTGATCATCTTCTAGTGCTTGAGCCACTTTAGTAGGTTCAACTTGAGATACAAACGCCATATTTAAGCATGCATCCTTAAGATTTAGTCGAGTAGATACTCCTTTGCTAATATCTCCAATTATATTGTCAATTGGATGATCACGATGAGTTCTCCATTCTTGAGGAAGATCATCATCATTTTCATTTTGATGTGAAAGTTCATGTGTTTGTTCCGGATTGACAATTTTGCCATCTCCGCAGGAAATCTCATGAGATAAATCTATAGAATCATCATCATCACAAATAGCAACTTCCTCCTTGGAGGTGTTAGATTCATCAAAAGAAACATGCATTGATTCTTCTATAGTTAAAGTTCTTTTATTGTAAATTCTAAAAGCTTTGCTAGAAAGGGAGTAACCAAGAAAGATACCTTCATCCGATTTTTCATCGAACTTACCGAGATTGTCTTTGTCGTTGTTAAGGACAAAACATTTGCACCCGAAAATATGAAAGTGAGAGATATTTGGTTTTCTTCCTTTGTAGATCTCATATGGAGTTTTCTTTAGTATAGGTCTTATGATCACGCGATTGCTTACATAACATGCCGTGCTTACCGCATCCGCCCAAAAATATTTAGGCAAACTTGAGTCACTTAGCATGGTTCTAGCAAGTTCCACCAAAGACCTATTTTTCCTTTCAACTACTCCATTTTGTTGTGGAGTTCTTGGTGCTGAAAAATTGTGGAAGATCCCATTTTCTTCACAAAATTCTTCAAATAGACTGTTTTGGAACTCTCCACCGTGATCACTTCGGATTGATGTTATCTTTGATGACTTCTCATTTTGAACTTGTTTTGCATATCTCTTGAATGCCTTGAATGCTTCATTCTTGTGTACTAAAAACAAAGTCCAAGTGAAACGGGAAAAATCATCTACAATAACTAATGCATAAATGTTACCTCCGAAGCTTCTTGTTCTAGATGGACCAAAAAGATCCATGTGCAACAATTGAAGTGGTCTTGTTGTTGAAACCACATTCTTTGGTTTGAAAGTTGATTTGGTCTGTTTGCCCTTTTGGCATGCACTACATAATTTGTCTTTGATGAACTTCATCTTTGGTAGACCAATAACTAAGTCATGCTTAACCAATTTGTTCAAGTGCTCCATGTGAATGTGAGCAATCCTCTTATGCCATAACCAAGCGTCATTGTTGTTTACCATAAGACATTGTACCTTCATAGACAAATCATCTAGAGTAATCACAAAAATATTGTTAGATCTTATACCTTTGAGTTTTACCTCATTGGTTGCCTCATCCATAATAAGGCATTCTTCTTTGTTGAATTTGATCTTGAACCCTCTATCGCAAAGTTGACTTATGCTAAGAAGGTTGTGCTTTAATCCTTCAACATAGAGAACATCCTCAATTTGAATGGATGGAGGTGTGCCAACTATTCCAACGCCAAGAATCTTTCCTTTGGTGTTGTCTCCATAGGTGACATACCCTTTGGCTTTATGTACTAGATATGAAAATTGGTGTACATCTCCTGTCATATGCTTTGAACATCCACTGTCAAGATACCAAACATTTGAAGTGGATTTCAAGCATACCTACAAAAACAGATTATTTCTTGTTAGGTACCCAAGTTGCCTTGGGTCCTTCATAGTTAGTTCCCTTTTTCACCCATGCATAATGTCCACTAGCCATACTGAAATTTCTAATATAGCATGCATTTGGTGTGTGTCCAATAATACCACAGTAAAAACAGTTTGGAACAAATTTGCTCTTGTATCTAGGAATTTGTTTTCTTTTAGATACATTAGCCTTTTTCTTTTGATGATTATGAACAACTTGCTTCTTTTCTACTTTTTTGGGATTGGAACTATTACTAGCCTTTACAAAAACAGTGGGATTGTTACTTGGTTTCTTAGTATTCACATAACCAAGACCTCTTTTATCATTAGGATAACGTTGTTGGCTTAGTAATCCTTCCAATCCTATTTGTCCTTTTTCATATCGTTCAATGACTCTTTTCAATTGAACAATTTGAAAGACATTTGATTCACACTTGGAGCATGCAAAGTTTTCCTTTTCTTTTATAAAATTTTGTTTTTGAAGATCAAAATCTTTAGTCATGGTGTCAATTTTTTCTAGACAACTTAGAAGTTCTTTTTCTTGTTTTGACACCTTTTTGTATAAACTTTTGCATTCTTTCAAGAGTTCATCAATTGCACCTTGAACATCATCATCAAAAAGATTAAATTCATTACTAACCTCTTCTTCATTGTCGGAGTGATGCGATGCCATTAAGGCTAAGTTTGCACATTCGTCGCTTTCCGATTCCGATGAACTGCTCATATCATTATCTTCCCATGCTATGTAGGCTTTCTTTTGTTTTGAGTCCTTTCCTTTGAATCCATTTTTCTTTGGGAGATTTGGATAGTTTGGCTTGATGTGTCCTTGCTTTCCACATTCATAACATGAGACATCTTGAGTTGATGTGGAGGCTTCTCTTTTCTTGAAGTGCTTTCTCTTATGTGCATGAGATCCGCCTTTGTCATTTCTGCCAAAAAACTTCCCAAGTCTTTTCACTAGAAGCATGAAATTTTCATCTTCTTCCGGATTGTCTTCTTTTACCACTTCTTTTGAATCAATTTTTAAGGCAATGTTTTTGGACTTCTTTTCTAGATTCTCATGTTTTTCAAGTCTACCGAGTTCCGTTTCGTATTCTTGAAGTTTGCCGAATAATGTAGCGGAAGTCATTGCGGAGAGACTCTTCTTTTCCGAGATTGCCGTTACCTTTGGTTGCCATTCCCTAGTCAATGATCTAAGGATTTTCAAGTTGAGTTCATCATTTGACAGGGTTTTACCAAGAGCAATTAAGTGATTTGTCAAATGCACAAATCTCTTTTGTAAGTCAAGAATGGATTCTCCGGGCTGCATTCGAAATAGTTCATATTCTTGACTCAAGGTATTTAGCCTTGATCTTTTTACTTCAGCCGTTCCTTCATGAGTTTGAACCAAGGTATCCCAAATTTCCTTTGCTGTTTTGCAGTTTGAGACACGGAAAAATTCGTCCATACTGAGAGCACCTTGAAGAAGGTTTATTGCCTTTTTGTCATAGAGAACTTTCTTTTTATCATCGTCGTCCCATACAGTTTTGGGCTTTGCAGACCCAACGCCATTGATTACCGTTATTGGGATAAATGGACCATTTTCAACAGCATCCCATACTTCCTCTCCTTGTGCTTCTAAATGCGCCTTCATGCGTATTTTCCAAAAGTCAAAATATTCACCACAAAATAGAGGAGGCTTGTTGTTACTACCACCATCTCTGAAAACTGGTTGATGATTTGCGGAAGCCATTCTGGATCTCTAGGAGCAGGTTACCTATAACCTGCTCTGATACCAATTGTAAGATTAAGATTGCGCCTAAGAGGGGGGGTGAATTAGGTGATGGTCGATTTTTGACTTATTTTATACTTTCTGGTTTTGATTTAGTGCTTTGAAAACTGTAAAGTGCAGAAAGTAAAGAGACACGGAGAATTATCCTGGTTCCTTCCACAACCCGGAAGTACGTCCAGTCCCCTTGCAAACACGCAAGAGATTTTACTATATTGTTAGAACTTTTACAAGACTCTTCCTAGTCTTATCCACTAAAGAACCTAACAAATAACCAAGAACACCCTCTTGGATTTCCAATAAGTCTAATGAGAACAATCCTCTCAAAAGATACCTCTTGTTTCCAATAATGGACAACAAGGAACAAAAGTAATCTAATACTTAATTCCAACAATCCTGGAAATAAGTTACACTTTGTATGTTTTTATGAAGTATGATTTCTTGAAAGATGTTGATCACTTAGAGTGACTTCTTTGAAGTTTCTTCTTTCTTCTCTTGTAAGCAATTCAAACTGTAACACAATGGTTAGATAATGCTCAAAGATTTCTGTTCTTTATATGTGTGAAAGTGCAGAAAATCTTTGTTCTTAAAAGTTAAGAAATATGAAGTTTGAATATTTTACAAAGTTCAGATTTTATTGCAAAAGAAGAGATCTTTATGATTTGAAATATTTTGTAATATATAGTAATCAAGATACCTTTCTAAAAGGACACTTTTCTGTTTGTAAAACTTGACAAGATGCAATGTTTGATCATGCAACTATTGGAGAAAAGGTATGAAGGATATCTTGAAACCAGTTCAGATTTTTCAAAGTTTTCAATGTGCAAATCGATTAACATAACATGCAAATCGATTGCACGTGTTTGTAACGTTCAGAATTTCAAAAAGTTTGAAGTGTAAATCGATTAGCATGTTGTGTCAATCGATTTACAAGTGTTAAAAAAATCAGTTTGTTCTGTGATCAATCGATTTACACAACCTGTAAATCGATTGCTGGCAGGAGCAAACAGTTTTTGAAAAAGCATGTGTAAATCGATTTACACAAGATGTTAATCGATTTACAGCAGAGAAAAACTTAAAAATTGTTTTGAAATATAATTGAAGTGATGTGGCAAGTGTGTATATCATTTTTGAGCATTTCTAATCAATGTAGTTTAATTGAGAATTGATATACTTGATTGCTTGCCAAGTTCCTTGAAGCTTTGAGTGAATGATGCTTTAAGATGATTTCCACTTCTTTTCCTTCTTTCCATAATGCTTGTTTGTCTTTCATCAAACTAGCTTGTTTGTCTTTCATCAAAACTAAAGTTGAGTTGAGGCTTGAGATTACATTCAGCTCTTTACCAATCGAAAGGCTTTATAGAAGCCTCCTCACCTTCCTTCGAATTTCCCCAGGCCTCATCATTGTGGCCTTTGATTGAGCCAATATTTTCCCTAGTAGCTTGATCTGAAACTCTTCAACTAACCCAACGAAAGCTCTTTTCTGGCCAGTCGAAGCTTCTTTTTTCATGAATGTGATTGTGCAAGAGGTTTGGGCCTGGAAGTATGCAAGACTTTGTCCAGCAAGCAAAAATTGTTTCCAACCATTGTATGTCTTTTGACTGGACCAAATGCATGTCCTTCGAGGGCATCATTTATGTGTCCTTCTAATAGGCCTTACTAGGTGTCAAAAGGTGGAAAACTGTGTGTTAAGGTTTGTAGATGTGGAATTGAAACCGTTTCAAAGGGAGCCACTGCCCAGTCGAAACTAGCACAAAGGAAACCAATGCCTTGTGGATGCTAGCATGAGGGAGGCCAAAGCAAGCATAAAAGAGGTCATTACTAGTGAATCGAATCAGGCACGAAGGGTGTATTTGCCTTATGGGTCGAAGGCATCTTTTTTCCTAGTGGATTGAAGGCAAATCTGAAGAAGTCTTGGCCTTGTCTAGATGCCAATTGAAAGATATCTTGCTCAGATGCCAATCGAAGGCACCTTGTCCCAATTCCAATCGAAGATACATTGTTTTCTTCAAAATTCTTATTTTCTTTAAGCAAGTGTTTGTAATCACTAATGTAAGAGAAAATCTTGGAAAACATGAGAGGGCAAATTTTGAGGTACAACAAGTACAAATTACAACTTTCTGAAACCGTCATGGCCAAAATAATAAAAATCCCAAAGATACTAATACATAAGTCCGTAGTACAAAAAGCTAAAATATATGGAAGAACAAAATGTCACCAAGAAACATCGCCGACAAACTAAGTCATCTTACCCTTGCCGCGATCCTTCCTCGAACTACCTGAAAAACAATAATTTGAATAGGGTGAGATTACTAAATCTCAGTGAGTCTCCCTATCCAAAATGGTTCGCTCAGTTCTACAGGGTTCATACAACAAAACGAATTCGTCGTGGATCTGAGGTTTTCCTCACGGTCTGGGTACAAATACACAAACGGGAACCATCTCCATTAGTATCCCCTTCACATTCCAATGAGATAAAAGCAACAAATAACCAAAAAAAACAATATGCAAAACCATAGTCGTGTATGAGGAATCCAAAAGTAAGTCTACCCGCATACGTAGGCCCATATTTCTCTCACCCTCGATGATTTAGTCCATATGTATCGCGTCAAGAGACTTACACAAGCACACCACTAGATGAAACTGATAAGTCTTAAGTGAAATTTCGTTCGTGAAGAGTTACCGCCATGACATGGCCTAAATGGCATCATGAACCCTTCGTCCATATAAACACACGTGTGAGGGAAATATATCCTGCAAAGTGCAAAAATGCCATATTGACAACACAAGCACACTGGGCGAAAACCTAGTGATGTAGCCTACTTGGAATCACGAGAGATAGGTATTTGAAGTGATGTTTTCTATGTGGTCATACCAATAATAATGATGAGATCCAAGTCGGAAACGCCATATAGACCAGCACTTACACATCTCCTTTGGTAGCACATGTGTGTATGACATGTCGTGAACGCTAATGAGTAACCAAGTGGGAACATGCCATATAGACCCTCACTTACACCATCGTAATAAGTGTACCTGACATAAGGGATTTACTACCTATTAGCATAAATCTACTTTGATTCACGCATATGTCAAAACATTAGTTGTAACAAACCACACGACAGACAACACCGAATGTTCAATCGAAACAAACGGAAAATAACAAATAATTACACTACACTATGTTATCACGTAATACATATTTCAACATGTCCATTTACAACTTACATGAATCTATACAATGAAAAATTTAATAATCGTAGTATAGCATTACACATACTATATCACAATGCATAAAACACATAATAGTGTAAGGAGGCATTCAGTTCTAATAAGGGAAGAACTATACACTTGAGGAAATAATTATTAAAATTCTATGTCCCACGTTAGGCTAAGTGTGGTACCTCGCGTTAAGCGCACTCCACGAAACCAAAAAATTTCAATTATAGAGGTTTTCGCTCTAAGTGCAGCCCCTCGCGCTAAGTGCAATATGGATTTGCAGAAAAATCAGAACTTGGACAATTCGGTCTTGGGTTCCAAAACCCCAATTTCCACCCTCCAACAACAGTACCGATCACATGAAATCACAAAAATTAAGTATAATATATCTCATACATCATTATTGTAAGCATGCAACAAGAATTTACTCATCTAAACCCTTAATCCCCATTTTCATGTCATTCCCACAAAACCCCATTTTCTAACTAATGAGACTCACCTTGATATAGAGAGGTAGAAGTTACCAAGACAAAAGTAGAGTATGAAGAATCAATAGGTGGAAGTTTCTCTTGGTGCACGCAAGATTGGGGACTTGATTTGGACAAAAGGGCTTTTCTTCTCCTTCCTTGTTTTCACTCCTTTCTCTCTTTTGTCTCTACAAATCAAATTTCGTTCCAAATGAGGATTGTAATAACAACCAAACAAAACCTTACTACTTCTATTTAAGTGGGAATGGAAAATAATACCCCCTCATCACACTTCTACTTATATTTTAATTCAATATAAATCCAAGTGGACTAGGTATTATACATTATTTCACTAATAATCATCACTTAATATAATTTAGAAATGTCATTAGGAGATAATTATAATACCGCGTATTACATTCCCCCCTAAATATAATTCGTCCTCGAATTTGAAACTTAACAAAATAGATGAGGGTAAAGCTCTCGCATCTTTGAGTCGAGCTCCCAAGTAGCTTCTTCGGGATGATACTCTTACCATAATACCTTCACAAGAGGTATCTCCTTACTCCTCAAAGTCTTACTAGCATATTCCAATAATGCAAACAGGTTGCAGATGAAAGGAAAGATCTGGTTCTATCTTGATAACATCTGGAAGGATAGGATGAAACGAGTCTAGCACGAACTTTTGAAGTTGAGACACATGGAATACGTCATGCAGCCTAGAAGTGAAGGATGCACTGCTAACTGGTATGCGACTTCACCTACCTGTTTCATGATCTGATAAGGTCCCACATATCTCGGACTAAGTATGTGTGTCTTAAAATGCCCTTTCAACCTTAGCCTTGGAGTAAATTTCAAAAATACATGATCGCCCTCGTAAAATTCTAAAGGTCTTCTCCTTTTGTCCGCATAACTCTTTTTCCGATATTGCGCTTTCTTCATCTTTTCATAGACCATCTTAATCTTTTCAGTGATTTCTTGAATTATTTCCAATCCAAGAATCCCCTTTTCCCCAACTTCTTACCAACACAATGGTGATCGACATTTCCTTCAATACAAAGCTTCATATGGTGTCATGACTATACTCGTGTGATAACTATTATTGTACACAAACTCCACCAACGGTAAGTGATCCTTCCAATTCCCACCATTTTCTATAATACAAGCTCTTAACATATCCTCAAAGGTTTGGATAGTCCTTTCCGTTTGTGTATCATTTTGAGGATGATAATAAGTACTCAAGTTCAAATTCTTCCTCATCTCATGGTGAAACACCTTCATAAATCGGGAAGTGAACTTCAGGTCTCTATCTGATATAATACTAGATAGCACACCATGCATTCTCATGATTTCGGCTACAAAAAGTCTTGCAAGATGAACAACCTTGTGAGTCATCTTAACCGACAAGAAATGCACGGACTTTGTCAATTGATATATAATCACCCAAATAGAGTCATGACAACCTAAGGCACGATGTAATCCCATAATAAAATCCATGGATATACTACCCCACTTCCATATACGAATTTCCAATGGTTCCATCATACCATTGGGCCTGTGGTGCTCTATTTTCACCTATTGAAAAACCGCACACTGCTCCACATAACTACCAACATCTCTTTTCATACCGGGCCACCAAAAACTCTTCTTCAAGTCTTGGTACATCTTGGTCGATCCGGGATGAATGGTAAACTTGTTCTTGTGGGCTTCGTCTAGAATCAACCTTCTCAATTCTATATCAGTGGGTACACACACTCTTTGTCTGAATAGAATAACTCCATTAGTTGCTCGAAAGAAATTCGGGAGGCTTTCCTTAGCTTGCAGCTCTGCATCATTCCATTACGCCTGGCGAATTATCTCCCGCATCTCATTCTCAACACTCAGATTACGGATCAATACGCCTATTGATGCCCATTCAAACTGTAGATCAAGGTTCTTGAATTTCTCCAAAAGACCAAATTACAACATCATTAACCCTGTAATGCAAATATCTTTTATACTCAAGGAATATACTACCTTATTAGCTTTTAAGGAATGATATTTCAGATCAAAATCATAATCCTTAAGATATTCCATCCATATTCTCTGACGCATATTCATTTCCTTCTGATCAAAGAGATACTTCAGGCTCTTATGATCGCTAAACATCCTAAAGTGAACCCCATACAAGTAGTTTCGCCACACCTTAAGAGCGAAAACAATTGCAACCCGTTCTAGATCATGAATAGTGTAATTCTCTTTGTGCAGTCTCAGTTGTTGTGACACATAAGCCACAACCCAACCATCTTGAATTATCCCACCACCTAAACCTTTCTTAGAAGCATCACAGAAAACTGTGTAGGATCATTCTGGATCTGGAATCACTAACACCTGAGCCGTAGTTAGTTTCTTACTCAACTTCTGGAAACTCTTCTCACATTAAGAATTTCAATCGAAAGACACTTCCTTTCTTATAAGCCTCGTCAAAGGTAGTTCCAATTTGGAAAATCTCATAATGAACCTCCGATAATAACCTGCCAACCTAAGAAACTACATACTTCTGTTATATTCTTGGGTCGTTCCCAATTCACAATTGCTTCCACTTTGGATGGGTCTACAACTACACCACCGCCAGATATGACATGTCCAAGGAACTTGAATTCAAACATCCAGAATTCACACTTGCTAAAGTTTTCAAACAATTGCTTCTCACGAAAAATAGAAAATACGATCCTTAAGTGCTATATATGCTCTTCCACCGTTTGAGAATAAATCAAAATGTCATCTATAAAGATTACCACAAATTGATCCAGGTATGGATGAAACATCCGGTTCATGTAAACCATAAAGACGACAGGAGTATTGGTCACTCCGAATGGCATAAATAAGAATTCATAATGACCATATCACATCCTAAACGCGGCCTTTGACACATCCGAACTCTTAACCCAAATTTGATGATATCCTGACCTGAGCCCAATCTTCGAGAACACACATGCTCCTTTCAAATGATACAGGAGGTCATCAATTAATGGTAAAGGATACTTGTTCTTTATGGTCATCTTATTCAACTTGTGATAGTTAATACACAAACGCATACTACCGTCCTTCTTCTTTACTAACAAAATAGGAGCTCCACATGGAGAAACACTAGGCCAAACAAAGTGTTATGCCAACAACTCTTCTAATTGGATCTTCAATTCTCCAAGCTCTACAGGAGACATCCGGTACATATAGGTTCCTAGGAACAAGGTCAATAGAGAATTCAACTTCCCTTTCTGGTGAGAGAGAAGTGATATCTCTGGGAAGACATCGGGAAATTCACACACAACAGGAATCTCCGACACACTCTTCTTGTCTTCGTAATCTTTAGTGAGGACCAAAAGAAAGGACTTCTCTTGTGCAAAAATATAATTGACCATGTTTATTGTACCTTTAATCAAATTTCTCGTAGCATCAATGGGAGTGGTATCCTCAACAGGAATGAAGATAACCTTCTCTTTACAACTAATGTACATTGATTTAGTTAACAACCAGTCCATACTCAATATTATGTCGATCTTCTTGAGCGGCAGATAGATAAGATCAATCAAGAATTTACGATAATTGAAAGTAACAGAACAATCTTTGCAGACTCTCTGAGCCTCTACTATATCATCAGTAGTAGACGAGATAATCATAGGATTAGGAAGAAGATTTGCTTCAAAACCAAGTCTTTTCACACAATGATTAGAAATAAAAGAATGTGTGGCTCCACAATCAACTAATATGAAAAAAGGTTGATTATTAACATAACACGTATCTGAACAAGGTTGGTATTCCCTTGGGCCTTTCTAGCATCCAAGGTGTAAACAAGACCGCAATCTTCTTAGAAGTATCCTGAATAGGGAAATCTTTTCGGAAGTGTCCTGGTGATCCGCACTTAAAGCACTTTCTCAGATCAACCAAGCAATTCCCATAATTCTTTCTGTTGCACTTTCCAAACCAAGGAGGTTGAGTTGAACGATCAACATAAGATGGTTTCTTCACTGGAAGAGAATTATGAGGTTTCAGATATTGTCCCGAATTTCCTTGATCCTTACACATCGACCTGTTATGCTCCATTTCTTCCTGAACCCTCTTCAAACTATTTCCAGCCACATAGAATTACCTCAAACACTCAGGATAAGTCGAGAACTCCCTTTGAGACACACTATGGGAAACATCAACATTCAGCCCAAATAGAAATTGGTCAATCTTCCACAGCTCATAAGATGCATAAACAACTTGTCTAGAGTAGGCATCCATGTCTTCAAACTTCTCAGCATATTCAGACACCGACATGTTTCCATGTTTGAACAAATGAAACTCATTCTCCTTATGAGCATGTAAGCTATTCAGATAATACTTATCCAAGAAAGTTGTATTGAAGTGTTGCCAATCGTTCAAGATCATCTAAGAGGTGAGGTAGGTAGATGCATCATCACACCACCTACCAGCTGGGCCTTTCAAAATATGAGAAGAAAATATCACTTTCTCTTCTTTGGTACATTGAATAGCCTATAATACTCTCTCCATGCCATACAACCAATAATGAGCAGCCACTAGATCTAAGCCACCCAAGAATTCCAGGGGTTTCATCCTAAAGAAGGCATGAAAATCAGGGCCTATTGTAGCTTATGGAGTAGGAGCAGGAGCAGCTGGTTATTGCCCTTGTATACCCTACACGATCTACATCATAATCTAGTTCTACTGCTGCATTTGTTGCATCATTTGCAGCCAAGGTACGCCTGCATTCTCATTTTAAGGCTCACGCTCCACATTCCTAGTCCTTGGCCTTCCGGGACCTATGCGTCCATCAACCATCTTCCTGTTTTTCCTACACATAGAATCAAGTTGACCAGGCTCAATTCCATAAGTAGAACATAAGGAATCATGCCAACAACTACACATATGAGGAAGAATTGAGCTGGCTTATGATGTTTCATGGGAAAGCCGAGAATCGACCTACATTGATACCAACTATAATACCCCACACATAAATTTCCTAGGATATATGTGCGTGATATTAAAATGGTACTTCACATCAAACATAAGGAACGAAAATAGATACATGTATTAGTACAAATTACAACTTTCTGAAACTGTCATGGCCAAAATAATAAAAATCCCAAAGATACTAATACATAAGTCCGTAGTACAAAAAGCTGAAAGATATGGAAGAACAAAATATCGCCAAGAAACATCGCCGACAAGCTAAGTCATCTTACCCTTGCCGCGATCCTGCCCCGAACTACCTGAAAAACAATAATTTCAATGGGGTGAGATTTCTAAATCTCAGTGAGTCTCCCTATCCTAAATAGTTCGCTCAATTCTACAAGGTTCAGACAACAAAATGAATTCATTGTAGATCTTAGGTTTTCCTCACGGTCTGGGTACAAATACACAAATGGGAACCATCTCCATTGGTAGCCCCTTGACATTCCAATGAGATAAAAGCAACACATAATCAAAACACAACAATATGCAAACTCGTAGTTGTGTACGGGGAATCCAGAAGTAAGTATACCCACATAACTAGGTCCACCTTTCCCACACCCTCAATGAGTTAGTCCAAGTGTATCGCGTCAAGAGACTTGCACAAGCACACCGCTAGGTGAAACAGATAAGTCCTAAGTGGAATTCTGTCTGTGATGATTTACCTCCATGAAATTTCCTAAATGGCGTCACGACCCCGTCGAACATCCAAACGCACGTGTGAGGGAAACATATCCTACATAGTGCAAAAACGCCATCTTGACAACACAAGCCCACCTGTCAAAATCCTAGTGATGTAACCTACTTAGCATCACTAGAGGAGAGTATCTAAAGTGATGTTGCCTACGTGGCATTACTGACTTACCATACCAAGCATACTGATGAGATCCAAGTGGGAAATTCCATATAGACTCACACTTCTACATTGCCTTTGGTAGCTCAGGTGTGTATGATATGCTGTGAATATCGATGAGTAACCAAGTGGGAACATGCAATATAGACTATCACTTGCACCATCACAACAGGTGTACCTTCCATAGTGGATTTAGTACCTAGTAGCATGGGTCTACTTCTATTCACGCATATGTCCAAAGATCAATCGTATCAAACCACACGATAAACAACACCAAATGTTCAACCGGACCAAACCGAAAAAAACAAATGATTACATTACACCATGTTATCATATAATACATATTCCAACATGTTCATTTATAAGATATATGCATACATACAATGAACAATTTAATAATTTCGCAATGGCATTACACATACTACATCACAACGCATAAAACACATAATAGTGTAAGGAGGCATTTGGTTCCAATAATGGAACAACTCTGCACTTCGGAAAATAATTATTAAAATTATGTGTCCCAGGTCACGCTAAACGCACTCCATGAAACCAACAATTTTCAATTATAGATATTTTTGCGCTAAGCGCGGCCCCTCCCGCTAAGCGCACTCTGCAATTTGTAGAAATATCATAACTTAGACAGTTTGGTCATGGGTTCCAAAACCCCAATTTCCACCCTCCAAAAATAGTACCCATCACATGAAATCACGATAATTAAGTATAATACAACTAATACATCATTATTGTAAGCATGCAACAAGGATTTACTCATCTAAACCCTTAATCCTCATTTTCAAGTCATTCCCAAAAAAACTCCATTTTCTATCTAACGAGAGTCACGTTGATATAGAGAGGTAGAAGCTGCCAAGACAAAAGTAGAGTATGAAGAATCAAGAGATGGAAGTTGCTCTTAGTGCATACAAGATTGGAGGACTTGATTTGGACAAAAGGCTTTTCTTATCCTTCTTTGTTTTCACGCTTCTTCTCTTTTGTCTCTACAAATTAGATTTTGTTCCAAATGAGGATTGAGATAGCAACCAAAATAACCCTTACTACTTCTATTTAAGTGGGAATGGACAATAATACCCATCATCACCCTTCTATTTATATTTTAAAATCCAATATAAATCTAAGTGGATTAGGTATTATACATTAGTTCACTAATAATCATCACTTAATATAATTTAGCAATGTCATTAAGAGGTATTTATAATATCGAGTTTTACATTTGTCTTTAAAACAACAGTTATATATTGTATCTGACTCTGTCGAATACAACTGACTTCTATTACTTCGACTAGGTCAAACACACCTATGTCGAATACAAACTTTTCTTTAAAACAATGAATTATAATTTCAAAGAGTTTTGTCTTTGGTTTATTCATTTGCGAAAGGTAAATGTGCATTTCCTTTATTGGGCTCTTTGCCAGCCCATAACAGTACTATTACATTGAGTTATGTTATTTTCTCAAATTATTATCCACCTCACATCAATATCCTTGTCGTGTCAAGTGTTCTGTCGTATTCAAATCTTTATTTTTATATTGATTCATTTGTTTCCAACACTAAAAATATTACATTTTATGATAATCCTTTCAGTTCACCCAACAAAATACCGAGGTAAAATTCATAGACACGCTAAGATATTTTTTTCTCAAAAAAGTACCATTTATTCCCTCGTTTTAAGTACATACCTAAATGGGTAAACTAATCTAGGGTACATGATTCGAATCCCATCAACTGCAATTTTTGTTTATATTTCTTTAAAAGTGACACCTTTATTTTTATTTTATTTTTTACTTAATTATTAAATTATTGAATCCATCTGTTTCTCTAATAACTGGGAGTTATGATACCCATATTTAACTATAAAATGATTAGTTCACTGAGTTTTACCGGAAATCTAAATCATATATACAACTGCTCCATAATTGTAAACATCATTCTTTGGGATGAATTGCAAGACAAAAAAAATTCTTTGGTTATGTGTTGTTGTTCTTCTAACACCAAATTTTAACAAATCATTTTTATGTTCTTGTACTCACATAATGATGATGATTTTGTTGTTTCCACCTCTTGCCAATGTTGAATGGTAAAAGATAATATTGTTATATTTTAGAATAACTTCCCAATATTTATCAATAAAAAAAATATTATTGAGAAATTAATTCCTAATCATATTGTAATATTGTTGTTTCACAAAACAAGATTTGGAAAAATTAATTTTGAATATAGTCTTTTATTTGATTATTGCAACACATACAAAAATTAGTAAATGGTAAAAAACTGAAAAAATGAAACAATACATGTTACTTTTAATAGTTTCCGTTCACCTTGTTTTCCAATAGAATTAATCTATACCTCAATTGATTTAGCCAAAGAGGAGAAAAGTCCATATTTTATTTACTTTTCATTTAAGAAAAGAAAAAAACTTATTACCTCATTTTTTGTCTCAATCAAATCAAAAGTAATCTAGATTGTTGAGTTTCTTTGTCATCCATAAACAAATTTTTGTCATCTATTTATTGAGTATAAACACTCAACACAATGCCACCATATTAATCCACATAAAACATTACTAATCAATTTATAATCGTCACAACACTCATTTACAACGCTAATGACACACTATATATTTGAGTCACAAACATTGATAATGATGAAAATGTTAGGATTCTTCTTCAAAATTATACTTGTAGGTTTAAATTAAAAAAAAAGAAGTAAAATTATAAAAATTTGTATTTCAATAATATAGTTATATATTTGTTGTTGATGTGTTTGAACCCACGTACCATACACTTTTTCATCCATAACCGAGGAGAAAAATAAAATTCTTTTATGACCTTTATATTATGCCACTGTTAAAATAGAGTTAAAATTTGTTTTTCAACTAAGGTAAAAGGGATTTTTTTTACTGTAGCACAAGTGTGTTTTATTATTTATAGTATAATCATGTTATTATGGACATTAGTTTTTATTGTTACAAATATTTGTGTTGAAAATATTGAACTTTATTAAGTAAAGTAAACATCAAACGAATTTAATATACTATAAGTTTTGATTTAAAAAATAAATTTTAATTAATAGATAAACTACACAATTGATTTACTCACATTCTCATTAATTATATATGATTCTTAGTGTCAGGCATTTCACTCATAAACACTAACTATATGTCTGAACAACCCATATATCTTACAAATAGTATATACATGATCTTCCTTATTCTCCATTTATTAAATATGTCTCTTCTTATCGTTCATTTCATGTGAGAATGAATATTATATAAGTTAAAAGAAAAAGTAAAAAGTGATTGTCAACTTTAACTAATATTTTATTTATGTATTTTGTATCTATCATTATTTATAAGATAATCGTTTTTAAATTTATGTTATGAAAATGGTTTTTCATAAGTGAGATTACATATTATAAATGTAGTTACTATAATTTTTGCAAATAACTTTTATATTATCTTTTGTAATTTTACTTGATTTATAATTTTTGGTTTTATCGTTTTTTTTTAACAGGTTTGAAAATCATTAATTCTCGTTTCAATCTATATCTTGCTTGCCAAAAATAGATAATCATTTTTAAAATAATTCATTAAGTTTTATAACATTATATATTATTACCTATAAATTATAAGTTACATACATACAAATATACTGTTATATTATTATTATTTTTAAACTATTATCAACGTCCACATGTTAATGTTAAATTTTTTGCATCATTTATGGCATAGTGTTTTTCTAATTATTATTAATTTTTATAACTTTATTAGATTCTTATAGGTGATGAATGCATCAATGCAATATAAGGTTGTCTCAAACAATATAGGTGCATGTTCTAATATTTTAAAATATGACCCTTACTAAAAGTGCAAAATATTAAAAAATACATAATCATTGAAAATTGAAAATTATAAACTAAATGAAATAAAAAATAAATAAATTATAAATTAAATTAAATAAAAAATAATTTTAAAATATTCGTAGAAATTGCAAATATAATTTTTCTATCTTTTATGTCTCTAGAACTTTTTCTCAAGATCTCACCATCACTAAATAAACGGTAATTAAGTGTTTATTCACACTTACAAAGAAATATAAATAAAGAGACTTACAAAGAAATATAAATAAAGAGGCATTTGGTTCGAATAATGGAACAAATCTACACTTGCAGAAATAATTATTAAAATTTGGTATCCTAGGTCACGTTAAGCGCGCTCTACAAAATCAACAATTTTTAATTATAGAGATTTTCGCCCTTAAAAATTAGAATTTGTACAGTTTAAGCTTCGATTCCAAAATCCTAATTTCCATCTTCTAATAACAGTACCCATCACATGAAATCACGAAAATTAAGTATAATACAGCTCATACATCATTATCGTAAGCATGCAATAAGGATTTACTCATCTAAACCCTTAATCTCCATTTTCAGGTCATTTCCAAAAAACTCAATTTTCTATCTAATGAGTCTCACCTTGATATAGAGAGTTAGAAGCTACCAAGACAGAAGTAGAGTACGAAGAATCAAGAGATGGAAGTTGCTCTTGGTGCATGTAATATTGGAGGACTTGATTTGGACAAATGGGTTTTCTTTATTATTCATGAGTTCACAAATAATCATCACTTAATATAATTTATCTATGTCATTAGGAGGTATTTATAATATTGGGTATTACACTTCGCTTTGAAGCAACAGTAATATGTTGTATGTGATTCTATCGAATATAAGAAATTTTTATTACTTCGACTAGGTCAAACACATCTATGTCAAATACAAATTTTTCTTTAAAAAAATGAATTATAACTTCTAAGAATTCTGTCTTTAGTTTATTCCTTTGTAAATATCCATTTCTTCTATTGGGCTCTTTACCAGCCCATAACAGTAATATTCTCAAATTATTATTGACCTCACATCAATATCCTTCACGTGTCATGTGTTATGTCATATTCAAATCTTTATTTTTATATTGATTCATTTATTTCCAACACTATTAAAAATATTACATTCTATGATAATGTTAAATTATTATTTTTAAACTATTATCAACGTCCACATGTTAATGTTAAATTTTTTACATCATTTATGGCATAGTGTTTTTCTAATTATTATTAATTTTTATAACTTAATTAGATTCTTATATGTGATGAATGCATCAATGCAATGTAAGGTCGTCTCAAACAATATAGGTGCATGTTCTAATATTTTAAAATATGACACTTATTAAAAGTGCAAAATTTAAAAAAATACATAATCATTGAAAATTTAAAATTATAAACTAAATGAAATAAAAAATAATTAAATTATAAATTAAATGAAATAAAAAATAATTTCAAAATATTCGTAGAAATTGCAAATATAATTTTTCTATCTTTTATGGCTCTAGAACTTTTTCTCAAGATCTCACCATCACTAAATAAACGGTAATTAAGTGTTTATTCACACTTACAAAGAAATATAAATAAAGAGACTTACAAAGAAATATAAATAAAGAGGCATTTGGTTCGAATAATGGAACAAATCTACACTTGCAGAAATAATTATTAAAATTTGGTATCCTAGGTCAAGTTAAGCGCACTCTACAAAATCAACAATTTTTAATTATAGAGATTTTCGCCCTTAAAAATTAGAATTTGTACAGTTTAAGCTTCGATTCCAAAATCCTAATTTCCATCTTCTAATAACAGTACCCATCACATGAAATCACGAAAATTAAGTATAATACAGCTCATACATCATTATCGTAAGCATGCAATAAGGATTTACTCATCTAAACCCTTAATCTCCATTTTCAGGTCATTTCCAAAAAACTCAATTTTCTATCTAATGAGTCTCACCTTGATATAGAGAGTTAGAAGCTACCAAGACAGAAGTAGAGTACGAAGAATCAAGAGATGGAAGTTGCTCTTGGTGCATGTAATATTGGAGGACTTGATTTGGACAAATGAGTTTTCTTGTCCTTCCTAGTTTTCACGCTTCTTTTCTCCTTTGTCTCTGTAAATCAGAATTTGTTCCAAATGAGATTTAAAAAACCTTACTTCTTCAGTGGAAATGGACAATAATACCCATCATCACCCTTCTATTTATATTTTAATTCAATATAAATATAAGTAGACTAGTTATTATTCATGAGTTCACAAATAATCATCACTTAATATAATTTATCTATGTCATTAGGAGGTATTTATAATATTGGGTATTACACTTGGCTTTGAAGCAACAGTAATATGCTGTATGTGATTCTATCGAATATAAGAAATTTTTATTACTTCGACTAGGTCAAACACATCTATGTCAAATACAAATTTTTCTTTAAAAAAATGAATTATAACTTCTAAGAATTCTGTCTTTAGTTTATTCCTTTGTAAATATCCATTTCTTCTATTGGGCTCTTTACCGGCCCATAACAGTAATATTCTCAAATTATTATTGACCTCACATCAATATCCTTCACGTGTCATGTGTTATGTCATATTCAAATCTTTATTTTTATATTGATTCATTTATTTCCAACACTATTAAAAATATTACATTCTATGATAATGTTAAATTATTATTTTTAAACTATTATCAACGTCCACATGTTAATGTTAAATTTTTTACATCATTTATGGCATAGTGTTTTTCTAATTATTATTAATTTTTATAACTTAATTAGATTCTTATATGTGATGAATGCATCAATGCAATATAAGGTTGTCTCAAACAATATAGGTGCATGTTCTAATATTTTAAAATATGACCCTTACTAAAAGTGAAAAATATTAAAAAATACATAATCCTTGAAAATTGAAAATTATAAACTAAATGAAATAAAAAATAAATAAATTATAAATTAAATTAAATAAAAAATAATTTTAAAATATTCGTAGAAATTGCAAATATAATTTTTCTATCTTTTATGTCTCTAGAACTTTTTCTCAAGATCTCACAATCACTAAATAAACGGTAATTAAGTGTTTATTCACACTTACAAAGAAATCTAAATAAAGAGACTTACAAAGAAATATAAATAAAGAGGCATTTGGTTCGAATAATGGAACAAATCTACACTTGCAGAAATAATTATTAAAATTTGGTGTCCCAGGTCACGTTAAGTGCGCTCTACAAAATCAACAATTTTTAATTATAGAGATTTTCGCCCTTAAAAATTAGAATTTGTACAGTTTGATCTTCGATTCCAAAACCCTAATTTCCATCCTCTAATAACAGTACCCATCACATGAAATCACGAAAATTAAGTATAATACAACTCATACATCATTATCGTAAGCATGCAATAAGGATTTACTCATCTAAACCCTTAATCTCCATTTTCAGGTCATTTCCAAAAAACTCAATTTTCTATCTAATGATTCTCACCTTGATATAGAGAGTTAGAAGCTACCAAGGCAGAAGTAGAGTACGAAGAATCAAGAGATGGAAGTTGCTCTTGGTGCATGTAATATTGGAGGACTTGATTTGGACAAATGGGTTTTCTTGTCCTTCCTAGTTTTCACGCTTCTTTTCTCCTTTGTCTCTGTAAATTAGAATTTGTTCCAAATGAGATTTAAAAAACCGTTACTACTTCAGTGGAAATGGACAATAATACCCATCATCACCCTTCTATTTATATTTTAATTCAATATAAATATAAGTAGACTAGTTATTATTCATGAGTTCACAAATAATCATCACTTAATATAATTTATCAATGTCATTAGGAGGTATTTATAATATTGGGTATTACACTTGGCTTTGAAGCAACAGTAATACGTTGTATCTGATTCTATCGAATATAAGCGATTTTTATTACTTCGACTAGGTCAAACACATCTATGTCGAATACAAATTTTTCTTTAAAACAATGAATTATAACTTCTAAGAATTCTGTCTTTGGTTTATTCCTTTGTAAATATCCATTTCTTCTATTGGACTCTTTACCAGCCCATAACAGTAATATTACATTGAGTTATGCTATTTTCTCAAATTATTATTGACCTCACATCAATATCCTTGTCGTGTCATGTGTTATGTCATATTCAAATCTTTATTTTTATATTGATTCATTTGTTTCCAACACTATTAAAAATATTACATTCTATGATAATACTTTCACTTCACTAAATAAAATATCGAGGTAAAATTCTTAGACCGATTTTTTTCTTCTTCAAAAAAATACCATTTATTCCCTTGTTTTAAGTACATATCTAAAGGGTAAGCTAATTTAGGATACATGATTCGAATTCCAGCAACTACAATTTTTACTTTTATTTCTTTAAACGTGACACCTTTATTTTTATTTTATTTTTTACTTAATTATTAAATTATCTATTTTATCTATTTCTCTAATAACGGAGAGTTATGATACCCATATTTAATTATAAAAGGATTAGTTCACTAATTTTTACCGGAAATCTAAATCATATATACAACTGCTTCATAATAGTAAACATCATTATTTGGGATGACTTACAAGACAATTTTTTTTTGGTTATGTGTTGTTCTTCTAACACCAACTTTTAACAAATCATTTTTATGTTGTTGCAATCTACTCACATAATGATGATAATTTTGTTGTTTACACCTCTTGCCAATGTTGAATGCTAAAAGATAATATTGTTATATTTTGGGATAACTTCCCAATATCTATCGATCAAAGAAAGCATTCTATATTATATTATTTTCTTTGACTATCAACATTGAGAAATTAATTCCTAATCATATTGTAATATTGTTGTTTCACAAAACAAGATCTGGAAAATTTTGTTTTGAATATAATATTTTATTTGATTGTTGCAACACATAAAAAATTTGGTGAATGGTAAAAAATTAAAAAATAAAGTAATACATGTTACATTCAATTGTTTTCATCCACATTATTTTGCAATAGAATTAATATATTACCTCCGTTGATTTAGCCACAGAAGACAAAAGTCCCTATTTTATTTAGTTTTCATTTAAAAAATGAAATAAACTTTTTACCCCATTTTTTGTCTCAAATCAAAAGTAATCTAGATTATTGTGTTTCTTTGTCGTCCATAAATAAAATTTTGTCATCTATTTATTGAGTATGAACGCTCAACAGAGTGCCAACATATTAATCCACATGAAACATTACTAATCAACATACAACTGTCACAATACTCATTTAGAACGCTAATGACACACTATATATTTAAGTCACAAACATTGATAATGATGAGAATGGTAGGATTCTTCTTCAAAATTATACTCGTAGGTTTAAATACAAATAAATGTAAAATTATAAAAACTTGTATTTCAATATATATATATATATATATATATATATATATATATATAATTTTATCACTAAGAAGTAAAGCTGAGTATTTTTTTATAAATTATGAATTTGTTGTTGATGTGTTCGAATCCACAGATCATACACTTTTTCACTCCGTTCATCCATAACCAAGGAGAAAAGTAAAATTCTTTTATGATATTTATGTTATCCCAGTCTTAAAATCGAGGTAAAAATTCTTTTTTAACTAAGATAAAAGAGATTTTTTTATTGTAGTGCAAGTGTGTTTTATTGTTTATAGAATAATCATATTATTATGGACATTGGTTTGTTATTGTTACAAATAATTGTTGTGAAAATATTTAATTTTATTAAGTAAAGAAAAGAACAAACAAATTTAATATATTATAAATTTTAATTTAAAAAATAAATTTTAATTAATAGTATATACATTTCACTCATTAATTAAATATGATTCTTAGAGTCACGCGTTTCACTCATAAACACTAACTATATGTCTGAACAACTAATATATCTTACAAATAGTATATACATGATCTTCCTTATTCTTCATTTATTAAATATGTCTCTCGTTATCCTTATTGTGTATTTCATGTGAGAAGAAATATTATAGAACTTAAAAGTAAAAATAAAAAGTGATTGTAAATTCTAACCAATATTTTATTTATGTATTTTGTATTTGTCATTATCTATCATTTATGTATTTTGTATCTGCCATTATCTATCGGATAATCATTTTTAAATTTATGTTATGGAAAACACTATCATAAGTGAGATTATATATTATAAATGTAATTTTTACGACTTTTGCAAAAAACCTTTATATTATCTGTTGTAATTTTATTTAATTTATAATTTCTCGTTTTATGTTTTTTATAAACAGGTTCGAAAACCTTTAATTCTCGTTTCAATCCATAACTTGCTTACCAAAAAATAGATAATCGTTTTTAAAGTAATTCATTAAGTTTTATAACATTATATATTATTATCTATAAATTATAAGTTACATACAATTATATTGTGTTATGTTTTTTTTTTTAAAACTATTCTGATAATCCACATGTTAATGTTAGATATTTTTCCATCATTTGTTGCATAGTGCTTTTCTAATTATTATTAGTTTTTATAACTTTATTGGATTCTTATATGTGAGAATGCATCAATGCGATGTAACAATATTGGTGCATGTTCTAATTTTGCAAAATATGACCTTACTAAAAGTCTAAAATTTAGAAAAATACATAATCATTGAAAATTATTAGTAATTTTAAAAACTAAATTAAATAAAAAATGATTTGAAAATATTCACAAAAATTGCAATTATAATTTTTCTATGTGTTATGGCTCTAGAACATTTTCCCTAGATCTCAAAATCACTAAATAAATTATAATTAAGTGTCTATTCACACTTACAAAAAAAAAATATAAACAATTACAAATTTATATTTTGAAAATATTGTTACAATTTTAAGAATATAAAAATTTGCAATGCATAAAACACTTGTTAAATCAATTAAAAATTTTATAAAATCAATTATATATTCCATTTAATAAGTCTTGCAGTGTTAAGTTAGACTTTTAATCTGACTTAAAAATTATTTTGTTAAGTCTGTTTGTTACATACCAATTTAAACTTTTTCTATTTTTATTCTACATAATATACCCACTATAAAATTCACTTTGAATCTAAAATCATAATTTATAAGATATTATAGTATACCAAAATTTTAAAAATACTAATAGTAAAAATATAAATATAAAACAAAATATTCAATTTCATACAAAAATAACATATAAGTACTATGACTAAATAAAGTCTATTAAATTATATAGAATAATGTGATAAAATTGAATCATTTGTATTTACATATAAATTTGTATTAAGTATAAGAATTAATGAGTAAAAAAGGTACATGTAGCATACAACTATATGACTTAACACTTTAAGATTATAAGATGCTGATACAATATTGAACAAGACTAAACTACCACCTGACACAATCTTCCACTTTAAGAGAACTTGCCTTGTCAATAACCTATAATATAGAAGATGTTAAGAGAATACACCAATATTAGAAGGGGTTCAAGAGAATACAACAATATTAGAAGGGGTTACAAGAGTATTTTGTTGTTTCCACCTCTTGCCAATTTTAAATGGTAAAAGATAATAGTCTCATATTTTGGAATAACTTCCCAATATCTATCAATCAAAGAAATCATTCTATATTATATTGCTTTCTTCGACTATCAACATTGAGAAATTAATTCCTAATCATATTGTAATATTGTTGTTTCATTAACAAGATCTTAAAAAATTAGTTTTGAATATAATCTTTTAATTGATTGTTGCAACACATAAAAAAAATTGGTGAATGGTAAAAAAATTGAAAAATAGAGTAATGAAGAATCAATAATGAGAGTCACGTTGATATAGAGAGGTAGAAGCTGCCAAGACAAAAGTAGAGTATGAAGAATCAAGAGGTGGAAGTTGCTCTTTGTACATGCAAGATTGGAGGACTTGATTTGGACAAAAGGCTTTTATTCTCCTTTTGTCTCCACAAATTATATTTTGTTCCAAATGAGGATTGGGATAGCAACCAAAATAACCCATACTACTTCTATTTAACTGGGAATGGACAATAATACCCATCATCACCCTTCTATTGATATTTTAAAATCCAATTTAAATCTAAGTGGATTAGGTATTATACATTAGTTCACTAATAATCATCACTTAATATAATTCAGCAATGTCATTAAGAGGTATTTATAATATCGAGATTTACATTTTTCTTTGAAACAACAGTTATATATTGTATCTGACTCTGTCGAATACAACAGACTTCTATTACTTCGACTAGGTCAAACACACCTATGTCGAATACAAACTTTTCTTTAAAAGAATGAATTATAATTTCAATAAGTTTTGTCTTTGGTTTATTACTTTGCGAAAGGTAAATGTGCATTTCCTTTATTGGGCTCTTTGCCAACCCATAACAGTACTATTACATTGAGTTATGTTATTTTGTCAAATTATTATCGACCTCACATCAATATTCTTGTCGTGTCAAGTGTTTTGTTGTATTCAAATCTTTATTTTTATATTGATTCATTTGATTCCAACACTAAAAATATTGCATTATATGATAATCCTTTCAGTTCACCCAACAAATTACTGAGGTAAAATTCATAGACACGCTAGGATATTTTTTTCTCAAAAAAAATACCATTTATTCCCTAGTTTTAAGTACATACCTAAATGGGTAAACTAATCTAGGGTACATGATTCGAATCCCATCAACTGTAGTTTTTGTTTATATTTATTTAAAAGTGACACCTTTATTTTTATTTTATTTTATACTTAATTATTAAATTATTGATTCCATTTGTTTCTCTAATAACTGGAGTTATGATACCTATATTTAACTATAAAAGGATTAGTTCACTAAGTTTTACCGGAAATCTAAATCATATATACAACAGCTCCATAATTGTAAACATCATTCTTTTTGATGACTTACAAGACAAAAACAAAATTATTTGGTTATGTGTTGTTCTTCTTCTAACACCAAATTTTAACAAATCATTTTTATGTTCTTGTACTCTCATAATGATGATGATTTTGTTGTTTCCACCTCTTGTCAATGTTGAATGGTAAAAGATAATATTGTTATATTTTAGAATAACTTCTCAATATTTATCAATAAAACAAAAACATTATTGATAAATTAATTCCTAATCTTATTGTAATATTGTTGTTTCACAAAACAAGATCTTGAAAAATTAATTTTGAATATAGTCTTTTATTTGATTATTGCAACACATAAAATAATTGGTGAATGGTAAAAAACTGAAAAACTGAAACAATACATGTTACTTTTAATTATTCCCGTTCATCCTGTTTTCCAATAGAATTAATCTATTACCTCAGTTGGTTTAGCCAAAGAGGAGAAACGTTCCTATTTTATTTACTTTTCATTTAAGAAAAGAAAAAAAACTTGTTACCTCATTTTTTGTCTCAATCGAATCAAAAGTAATCTAGATTGTTGAGTTTCTTTGTCGTCCATAAACAAATCTTTGTCATCTATTTATTGAGTATAAACGCTCAACACAGTGCCACCATATTAATCCACATAAAACATTACTAATCAACTTATAATTGTCACACCACTCATTTAGAACTCTAATAACACACTATATATTTGAGTCACAAACATTGATAATGATGAAAATGTTAGGATTCTTCTTCAAAATAATACTCATAGGTTTAAAACAAAAAAATGTAAAATTATAAAAACTTGTATTTCAATATATATATATATATATATATATATATATATATATATATATATATATATATATATATTCACACATTTCACCTCATATAGTTATATATTTGTTGTTGATGTGTTTGAATCGACATACCATACACTTTTTCATCCATAACCGAGGAGAAAAGTAAAATTCTTTTATGACCTTTATGTTATCCAACTTTTAAAATCAAGGTAAAAATTGTTTTTCAACTAAGGTAAAAGGGATTTATTTACTGTAGTGCAAGTGTGTTTTATTATTTATAGTATAATCAAATTATTATGGACATTGGTATTTTATTGTTACGTATTTGATATACTATAAATTTTGATTTAAAAAATAAATTTTAATTAATAGATAAACTACACAATTGATTTACTCACATTCTCATTAATTAAATATGATTCTTAGTGTTAGGCATTTCACTCATAAACACTAACTATATGTCTGAACAACCCATATATCATACAAATAGTATATACATGATCTTCCTTATTCTTCATTTATTAAATATGTCTCTTCTTATCGTTCATTTCATGTAAGAATGAATATTATATAAGTTAAAAATAAAAATAAAAAGTGATTGTAAATTCTAACCAATATTTTATTTATGTATTTTGTATCTATCATTATTTATCAGATGATCGTTTTTAAATTTATGTTATGGAAATGGTTTTTCATAAGTGAGATTACATATTATAAATGTAATTACTATGATTTTTGCAAATAATTTTTATATTATCTTTTGCAATTTTATTTGATTTATAATTTTTCGTTTTATCGTTTTTTGTAAACACGTTTGAAAATCATTAACTCTCGTTTCAATCTATATCTTGCTTACCAAAAATAGATAATCATTTTTGAAATAATTCATTAAGTTTTATAACATTATATATTATTACCTATAAAATATAAGTTACATACATACAAATATATTGTGTTATATCATTTTTTTTAAAACTATTATCAACGTCCACATGTTAATGTTAAATTTTTTGCATCATTTATGGCATAGTGTTTTTCTAATTATTATTAATTTTTATAACTTTATTGGATTCTTATATGTGATGAATGCATCAATGCAATGTAAGGTCGTCTCAAACAATATAGGTGCATGTTCTAATATTTTAAAATATGACAATTATTAAAAGTGCAAAATTTAAAAAAATACATAATCATTGAAAATTTAAAATTATAAACTAAATGAAATAAAAAATAATTAAATTATAAATTAAATGAAATAAAAAATAATTTCAAAATATTCGTAGAAATTGCAAATATAATTTTTCTATCTTTTATGGCTTTAGAACTTTTTCTCAAGATCTCACAATCACTAAATAAACGGTAATTAAGTGTTTATTCACACTTACAAAAATATAAATAAAGAGGCATTTGGTTCGAATAATGGAAAAAATCTACACTTGCAGAAATAATCATTAAAATTTTGTGTCCCAGGTCACGTTAAGTGCGCTCTACAAAATCAACAATTTTTAATTATAGAGATTTTCGCCCTTAAAAATTAGAATTTGTACAGTTTGATCTTCGATTCCAAAACCCTAATTTCCATCCTCTAATAACAGTACCCATCACATGAAATCACGAAAATTAAGTATAATACACCTCATACATCATTATCGTAAGCATGCAATAAGGATTTACTCATCTAAACCCTTAATCTCCATTTTCAGGTCATTTCCAAAAAACTCAATTTTCTATCTAATGAGTCTCACCTTGATATAGAGAGTTAGAAGCTACCAAGGCAGAAGTAGAGTACGAAGAATCAAGAGATGGAAGTTGCTCTTGGTGCATGTAATATTGGAGGACTTGATTTGGACAAATGGGTTTTCTTGTCCTTCCTAGTTTTCACGCTTCTTTTCTCCTTTGTCTCTGTAAATTAGAATTTGTTCCAAATGAGATTTAAAAAACCGTTAGTACTTCAGTGGAAATGGACAATAATACCCATCATCACCCTTCTATTTATATTTTAATTCAATATAAATATAAGTAGACTAGTTATTATTCATGAGTTCACAAATAATCATCACTTAATATAATTTATCAATGTCATTAGGAGGTATTTATAATATTGGGTATTACACTTGGCTTTGAAGCAACAGTAATACGTTGTATCTGATTCTATCGAATATAAGCGATTTTTATTACTTCGACTAGGTCAAACACATCTATGTCGAATACAAATTTTTCTTTAAAACAATGAATTATAATTTCTAAGAATTCTGTCTTTGGTTTATTCCTTTGTAAATATCCATTTCTTCTATTGGGCTGTTTACCAGCCCATAACAGTAATATTACATTGAGTTATGCTATTTTCTCAAATTAATATTGACCTTACATCAATATCCTTGTCGTGTCATGTGTTATGTCATATTCAAATCTTTATTTTTATATTGATTCATTTGTTTCCAACACTATTAAAAATATTACATTCTATGATAATGCTTTCATTTCACTAAATAAAATATCGAGGTAAAATTCTTAGACCGATTTTTTTTCTTCAAAAAAATACCATTTATTCCCTTGTTTTAAGTACATATCAAAGGGTAAGCTAATTTAGGATACATGATTCGAATTCCAGCAACTACAATTTTTACTTTTATTTCTTTAAACGTGACACCTTTATTTTTATTTTATTTTTTACTTAATTATTAAATTATCTATTTTATCTATTTCTCTAATAACGGAGAGTTATGATACCCATATTTAATTATAAAAGGATTAGTTCACTATGTTTTACCGGAAATCTAAATCATATATACAACTGCTTCATAATCGTAAACATCATTATTTGGGATGACTTACAAGACAAATTTTTTTTTTGGTTATGTGTTGTTCTTCTAACACCAACTTTTAACAAATCATTTTTATGTTGTTGCAATCTACTCACATAATGATGATAATTTTGTTGTTTCCACCTCTTGCCAATGTTGAATGCTAAAAAGATAATATTGTTATATTTTGGGATAACTTCCCAATATCTATCTATCAAAGAAAGCATTCTATATTATATTGTTTTCTTTGACTATCAACATTGAGAAATTAATTCCTAATCATATTGTAATATTGTTGTTTCACAAAACAAGATCTGGAAAATTTTGTTTTGAATATAATATTTTATTTGATTGATGCAACACATAAAAAATTTGGTGAATGGTAAAAAATTGAAAAATAAAGTAATACATGTTACATTCAATTGTTTTCATCCACATTATTTTGCAATAGAATTAATATATTACCTCCGTTGATTTAGCCACTGAGGACAAAAGTCCCTATTTTATTTAGTTTTCATTTAAAAAATGAAATAAACTTTTTACCTCATTTTTTGTCTCAATTCAAAAGTAATCTAGATTATTGTGTTTCTTTGTCGTCCATAAACAAAATTTTGTCATCTTTTTATTGAGTATGAACGCTCAACAGAGTGCCAACATATTAATCCACATGAAACATTACTAATCAACGTACAACTGTCACAATACTCATTTAGAACGCTAATGACACACTATATATTTAAGTCACAAACATTGATAATGATGAAAATGGTAGGATTCTTCTTCAAAATTATACTCGTAGGTTTAAATACAAATAAATGTAAAATTATAAAAACTTGTATTTCAATATATATATATATATATATATATATATATATATATATATATATATATATATATATATATATATATATATATATATATATATATATATATATATATATATATATATATAGACACACATTTCACCTCATATAATTTTATCACTAAGAAGTAAAGCTGAGTATTTTTTTATAAATTATGAATTTGTTGTTGATGTGTTCGAATCCACAGATCATACACTTTTTCACTCCGTTCATCCATAACCAAGGAGAAAAGTAAAATTATTTTATGATATTTATGTTATCCCAGTCTTAAAATCGAGGTAAAAATTCTTTTTTAACTAAGATAAAAGAGATTTTTTTATTGTAGTGCAAGTGTGTTTTATTGTTTATAGAATAATCATATTATTATGGACATTGGTTTGTTATTGTTACAAATAATTGTTGTGAAAATATTTAATTTTATTAAGTAAAGAAAAGAACAAACAAATTTAATATATTATAAATTTTAATTTAAAAAATAAATTTTAATTAATAGTATATACATTTCACTCATTAATTAAATATGATTCTTAGAGTCATGCATTTCACTCATAAACACTAACTATATGTCTGAACAACTAATATATCTTACAAATAGTATATACATGATCTTCCTTATTCTTCATTTATTAAATATGTCTCTCGTTATCCTTATTGTGTATTTCATGTGAGAAGAAATATTATAGAACTTAAAAGTAAAAATAAAAAGTGATTGTAAATTCTAACCAATATTTTATTTATGTATTTTGTATATGTCATTATCTATCATTTATGTATTTTGTATCTGCCATTATCTATCAGATAATCATTTTTAAATTTATGTTATGGAAAGCACTATCATAAGTGAGATTATATATTATAAATGTAATTTTTAAGACTTTTGCAAAAAACCTTTATATTATCTGTTGTAATTTTATTTAATTTATAATTTCTCGTTTTATGTTTTTTATAACCAGGTTCGAAAACCTTTAATTCTCGTTTCAATCCATAACTTGCTTACCAAAAAATAGATAATCGTTTTTAAAGTAATTCATTAAGTTTTATAACATTATATATTATTATCTATAAATTATAAGTTACATACAATTATATTGTGTTATGTTTTTTTTTAAAAACTATTATGATCATCCACATGTTAATGTTAGATATTTTTCCATCATTTGTTGCATAGTGCTTTTCTAATTATTATTAATTTTTATAACTTTATTGGATTCTTATATGTGAGAATGCATCAATGCGATGTAACAATATTGGTGCATGTTCTAATTTTGCAAAATATGACCTTACTAAAAGTCTAAAATTTAGAAAAATACATAATCATTGAAAATTATTATTAATTTTAAAAACTAAATTAAATAAAAAATGATTTGAAAATATTCACAAAAATTGCAATTATAATTTTTCTATGTGTTATGGCTCTAGAACATTTTCGCTAGATCTCAAAATCACTAAATAAATTATAATTAAGTGTCTATTCACACTTACAAAAAAAATATAAACAATTACAAATTTATATTTTGAAAATATTGTTACAATTTTAAGAATATAAAAATTTACAATGCATAAAACACTTGTTAAATCAATTAAAATTTTTATAAAATCAATTACATATTCCATTTAATAAGTCTTGCAGTGTTAAGTTAGACTTTTAATCTGACTTAAAAATTATTTTGTTAAGTCTGTTTGTTACATACCAATTTAAACTTTTTCTATTTTTATTCTACATAATATACCCACTATAAAATTCACTTTGAATCTAAAATCATAATTTATAAGATATTATAGTATACCAAAATTTTAAAAATACTAATAGAAAAAATATAAATATAAAACAAAATATTCAATTTCATACAAAAATAACATATAAGTACTATGACTAAATAAAGTCTATTAAATTATATAGAATAATGTGATAAAATTGAATCATTTGTATTTACATATAAATTTGTATTAAGTATAAGAATTAATGAGTAAAAAAAGTACATGTAGTATACAACTATATGACGTAACACTTTAAGATTATAAGATGCTGATACAATATTGAACAAGACTAAACTACCACCTGACACAATCTTCCACTTTAGGAGAACTTGCCTTGTCAATAACCTATAATATAGAAGATGTTAAGAGAATACACCAATATTAGAAGGGGTTCAAGAGAATACAACAATATTAGAAGGGGTTACAACAGTATTTTGTTGTTTCCACCTCTTGCCAATTTTAAATGGTAAAACATAATAGTGTCATATTTTGGAATAACTTTCCAATATCTATCAATCAAAGAAAGCATTCTATATTATACTGCTTTCTTCGACTATCAACATTGAGAAATTAATTCCTAATCATATTGTAATATTGTTGTTTCGCAAAACAAGATCTTAAAATATTAGTTTTGAATATAATCTTTTATTTGATTGTTGCAACACATAAAAAAATTGGTGAATGGTAAAAAAATGGTAAAAAAATTGAAAAATAGAGTAATGAAGAATCAATAATGAGAGTCACGTTGATATAGAGAGGTAGAAGCTGCCAAGACAAAAGTAGAGTATGAAGAATCAAGAGGTGGAAGTTGCTCTTTGTACATGCAAGATTGGAGGACTTGATTTGGACAAAAGGCTTTTATTCTCCTTTTGTCTCCACAAATTATATTTTGTTCCAAATGAGGATTGGGATAGCAACCAAAATAACCCATACTACTTCTATTTAACTGGGAATGGACAATAATACCCATCATCACCCTTCTATATATATTTTAAAATCCAATTTAAATCTAAGTGGATTAGGTATTATACATTAGTTCACTAATAATCATAACTTAATATAATTCAGCAATGTCATTAAGAGGTATTTATAATATCGAGATTTACATTTTTCTTTGAAACAACAGTTATATATTGTATCTGACTCTGTCGAATACAACAGACTTCTATTACTTCGACTAGGTCAAACACACCTATGTCGAATACAAAATTTTCTTTAAAACAATGAATTATAATTTCAATAAGTTTTGTCTTTGGTTTATTACTTTGCGAAAGGTAAATGTTCATTTCCTTTATTGGGCTCTTTGCCAACCCATAAAAGTACTACTACATTGAGTTATGTTATTTTGTCAAATTATTATCGACCTCACATCAATATCCTTGTCGTGTCAAGTGTTTTGTTGTATTCAAATCTTTATTTTTATATTGATTCATTTGATTCCAACACTAAAAATATTGCATTATATGATAATCCTTTCCGTTCACCCAACAAATTACTGAGGTAAAATTCATAGACACGCTAGGATATTTTTTTCTCAAAAAAAATACCATTTATTCCCTTGTTTTAAGTACATACCTAAATGGGTAAACTAATCTAGGGTACATGATTCGAATCCCATCAACTGTAGTTTTTGTTTATATTTATTTAAAAGTGACACCTTTATTTTTATTTTATTTTATACTTAATTATTAAATTATTGATTCCATTTGTTTCTCTAATAACTGGAGTTATGATACCTATATTTAACTATAAAAGGATTAGTTCACTAAGTTTTACCGGAAATCTAAATCATATATACAACAGCTCCATAATTGTAAACATCATTCTTTGTGATGACTTACAAGACAAAAACAAAATTTTTTGGTTATGTGTTGTTCTTCTTCTAACACCAAATTTTAGCAAATCATTTTTATGTTCTTGTACTCTCATAATGATGATGATTTTGTTGTTTCCACCTCTTGCCAATGTTGAATGGTAAAAGATAATATTGTTATATTTTAGAATAACTTCCCAATGTTTATCAATAAAACAAAAACATTATTGATAAATTAATTCCTAATCTTATTGTAATATTGTTGTTTCATAAAACAAGATCTTGAAAAATTAATTTTGAATATAGTCTTTTATTTGATTATTGCAACACATAAAATAATTGGTGAATGGTAAAAAACTGAAAAACTGAAACAATACATGTTACTTTTAATTGTTCCCGTTCATCCTGTTTTCCAATAGAATTAATCTATTACCTCAGTTGGTTTAGCCAAAGAGGAGAAACGTTCCTATTTTATTTACTTTTCATTTAAGAAAAGAAAAAAAACTTGTTACCTCATTTTTTGTCTCAATCGAATCAAAAGTAATCTAGATTGTTGAGTTTCTTTGTCGTCCATAAACAAATCTTTGTCATCTATTTATTGAGTATAAACGCTCAACACAGTGCCACCATATTAATCCACATAAAACATTACTAATCAACTTATAATTGTCACACCACTCATTTAGAACTCTAATAACACACTATATATTTGAGTCACAAACATTGATAATGATGAAAATGTTAGGATTCTTCTTCAAAATAATACTCATAGGTTTAAAACAAAAAAATGTAAAATTATAAAAACTTGTATTTCAATATATATATATATATATATATATATATATATATATATATATATATATATATATATATATATATATATATATATATATATATATATATATATATATATATATATATATATATATATATATATATTCACACATTTCACCTCATATAGTTATATATTTGTTGTTGATGTGTTTGAATCGACATACCATACACTTTTTCATCCATAACCGAGGAGAAAAGTAAAATTCTTTTATGACCTTTATGTTATCCAACTTTTAAAATCAAGGTAAAAATTGTTTTTCAACTAAGGTAAAAGGGATTTATTTACTGTAGTGCAAGTGTGTTTTATTATTTATAGTATAATCAAATTATTATGGACATTGGTATTTTATTGTTACGTATTTGATATACTATAAATTTTGATTTAAAAAATAAATTTTAATTAATAGATAAACTACACAATTGATTTACTCACATTCTCATTAATTAAATATGATTCTTAGTGTCAGGCATTTCACTCATAAACACTAACTATATGTCTGAACAACCCATATATCATACAAATAGTATATACATGATCTTCCTTATTCTTCATTTATTAAATATGTCTCTTCTTATCGTTCATTTCATGTAAGAATGAATATTATATAAGTTAAAAATAAAAATAAAAAGTGATTGTAAATTCTAACCAATATATTATTTATGTATTTTGTATCTATCATTATTTATCAGATGATCGTTTTTAAATTTATGTTATGGAAATGGTTTTTCATAAGTGAGATTACATATTATAAATGTAATTACTATGATTTTTGCAAATAATTTTTATATTATCTTTTGCAATTTTATTTGATTTATAATTTTTCGTTTTATCGTTTTTTGTAAACACGTTTGAAAATCATTAACTCTCGTTTCAATCTATATCTTGCTTACCAAAAATAGATAATCATTTTTGAAATAATTCATTAAGTTTTATAACATTATATATTATTACCTATAAAATATAAGTTACATACATACAAATATATTGTGTTATATCATTTTTTTTAAAACTATTATCAACGTCCACATGTTAATGTTAAATTTTTTGCATCATTTATGGCATAGTGTTTTTCTAATTATTATTAATTTTTATAACTTTATTGGATTCTTATATGTGATGAATGCATCAATGCAATGTAAGGTCGTCTCAAACAATATAGGTGCATGTTCTAATATTTTAAAATATGACACTTATTAAAAGTGCAAAATTTAAAAAAATACATAATCATTGAAAATTTAAAATTATAAACTAAATGAAATAAAAAATAATTAAATTATAAATTAAATGAAATAAAAAATAATTTCAAAATATTCGTAGAAATTGCAAATATAATTTTTCTATCTTTTATGGCTCTAGAACTTTTTCTCAAGATCTCACCATCACTAAATAAACGGTAATTAAGTGTTTATTCACACTTAGAAAGAAATATAAATAAAGAGACTTACAAAGAAATATAAATAAAGAGGCATTTGGTTCGAATAATGGAACAAATCTACACTTGCAGAAATAATTATTAAAATTTGGTATCCTAGGTCACGTTAAGCGCGCTCTACAAAATCAACAATTTTTAATTATAGAGATTTTCGCCCTTAAAAATTAGAATTTGTACAGTTTAAGCTTCGATTCCAAAATCCTAATTTCCATCTTCTAATAACAGTACCCATCACATGAAATCACGAAAATTAAGTATAATACAGCTCATACATCATTATCGTAAGCATGCAATAAGGATTTACTCATCTAAACCCTTAATCTCCATTTTCAGGTCATTTCCAAAAAAACTCAATTTTCTATCTAATGAGTCTCACCTTGATATAGAGAGTTAGAAGCTACCAAGACAGAAGTAGAGTACGAAGAATCAAGAGATGGAAGTTGCTCTTGGTGCATGTAATATTGGAGGACTTGATTTGGACAAATGAGTTTTCTTGTCCTTCCTAGTTTTCACGCTTCTTTTTTCCTTTGTCTCTGTAAATCAGAATTTGTTCCAAATGAGATTTAAAAAACCTTACTACTTCAGTGGAAATGGACAATAATACCCATCATCACCCTTCTATTTATATTTTAATTCAATATAAATATAAGTAGACTAGTTATTATTCATGAGTTCACAAATAATCATCACTTAATATAATTTATCTATGTCATTAGGAGGTATTTATAATATTGGGTATTACACTTGGCTTTGAAGCAACAGTAATATGCTGTATGTGATTCTATCGAATATAAGAAATTTTTATTACTTCGACTAGGTCAAACACATCTATGTCAAATACAAATTTTTCTTTTAAAAAAATGAATTATAACTTCTAAGAATTCTGTCTTTAGTTTATTCCTTTGTAAATATCCATTTCTTCTATTGGGCTCTTTACCGGCCCATAACAGTAATATTCTCAAATTATTATTGACCTCACATCAATATCCTTCACGTGTCATGTGTTATGTCATATTCAAATCTTTATTTTTATATTGATTCATTTATTTCCAACACTATTAAAAATATTACATTCTATGATAATGTTAAATTATTATTTTTAAACTATTATCAACGTCCACATGTTAATGTTAAATTTTTTACATCATTTATGGCATAGTGTTTTTCTAATTATTATTAATTTTTATAACTTAATTAGATTCTTATATGTGATGAATGCATCAATGCAATATAAGGTTGTCTCAAACAATATAGGTGCATGTTCTAATATTTTAAAATATGACCCTTACTAAAAGTGAAAAATATTAAAAAATACATAATCCTTGAAAATTGAAAATTATAAACTAAATGAAATAAAAAATAAATAAATTATAAATTAAATTAAATAAAAAATAATTTTAAAATATTCGTAGAAATTGCAAATATAATTTTTCTATCTTTTATGTCTCTAGAACTTTTTCTCAAGATCTCACAATCACTAAATAAACGGTAATTAAGTGTTTATTCACACTTACAAAGAAATCTAAATAAAGAGACTTACAAAGAAATATAAATAAAGAGGCATTTGGTTCGAATAATGGAACAAATCTACACTTGCAGAAATAATTATTAAAATTTGGTGTCCCAGGTCACGTTAAGTGCGCTCTACAAAATCAACAATTTTTAATTATAGAGATTTTCGCCCTTAAAAATTAGAATTTGTACAGTTTGATCTTCGATTCCAAAACCCTAATTTCCATCCTCTAATAACAGTACCCATCACATGAAATCACGAAAATTAAGTATAATACAACTCATACATCATTATCGTAAGCATGCAATAAGGATTTACTCATCTAAACCCTTAATCTCCATTTTCAGGTCATTTCCAAAAAACTCAATTTTCTATCTAATGATTCTAACCTTGATATAGAGAGTTAGAAGCTACCAAGGCAGAAGTAGAGTACGAAGAATCAAGAGATGGAAGTTGCTCTTGGTGCATGTAATATTGGAGGACTTGATTTGGACAAATGGGTTTTCTTGTCCTTCCTAGTTTTCACGCTTCTTTTCTCCTTTGTCTCTGTAAATTAGAATTTGTTCCAAATGAGATTTAAAAAACCGTTACTACTTCAGTGGAAATGGACAATAATACCCATCATCACCCTTCTATTTATATTTTAATTCAATATAAATATAAGTAGACTAGTTATTATTCATGAGTTCACAAATAATCATCACTTAATATAATTTATCAATGTCATTAGGAGGTATTTATAATATTGGGTATTACACTTGGCTTTGAAGCAACAGTAATACGTTGTATCTGATTCTATCGAATATAAGCGATTTTTATTACTTCGACTAGGTCAAACACATCTATGTCGAATACAAATTTTTCTTTAAAACAATGAATTATAACTTTTAAGAATTCTGTCTTTGGTTTATTCCTTTGTAAATATCCATTTCTTCTATTGGACTCTTTACCAGCCCATAACAGTAATATTACATTGAGTTATGCTATTTTCTCAAATTATTATTGACCTCACATCAATATCCTTGTCGTGTCATGTGTTATGTCATATTCAAATCTTTATTTTTATATTGATTCATTTGTTTCCAACACTATTAAAAATATTACATTCTATGATAATACTTTCACTTCACTAAATAAAATATCGAGGTAAAATTCTTAGACCGATTTTTTTTTCTTCAAAAAAATACCATTTATTCCCTTGTTTTAAGTACATATCTAAAGGGTAAGCTAATTTAGGATACATGATTCGAATTCCAGCAACTACAATTTTTACTTTTATTTCTTTAAATGTGACACCTTTATTTTTATTTTATTTTTTACTTAATTATTAAATTATCTATTTTATCTATTTCTCTAATAACGGAGAGTTATGATACCCATATGTAATTATAAAAGGATTAGTTCACTAATTTTTACCGGAAATCTAAATCATATATACAACTGCTTCATAATGGTAAACATCATTATTTGGGATGACTTACAAGACAATTTTTTTTTGGTTATGTGTTGTTCTTCTAACACCAACTTTTAACAAATCATTTTTATGTTGTTGCAATCTACTCACATAATGATGATAATTTTGTTGTTTCCACCTCTTGCCAATGTTGAATGCTAAAAGATAATATTGTTATATTTTGGGATAACTTCCCAATATCTATCGATCAAAGAAAGCATTCTATATTATATTATTTTCTTTGACTATCAACATTGAGAAATTAATTCCTAATCATATTGTAATATTGTTGTTTCACAAAACAAGATCTGGAAAATTTTGTTTTGAATATAATATTTTATTTGATTGTTGCAACACATAAAAAATTTGGTGAATGGTAAAAAATTAAAAAATAAAGTAATACATGTTACATTCAATTGTTTTCATCCACATTATTTTGCAATAGAATTAATATATTATCTCCGTTGATTTAGCCACAGAGGACAAAAGTCCCTATTTTATTTAGTTTTCATTTAAAAAATGAAATAAACTTTTTACCCCATTTTTTGTCTCAAATCAAAAGTAATCTAGATTATTGTGTTTCTTTGTCGTCCATAAACAAAATTTTGTCATCTATTTATTGAGTATGAACGCTCAACAGAGTGCCAACATATTAATCCACATGAAACATTACTAATCAACGTACAACTGTCACAATACTCATTTAGAACGCTAATGACACACTATATATTTAAGTCACAAACATTGATAATGATGAGAATGGTAGGATTCTTCTTCAAAATTATACTCGTAGGTTTAAATACAAATAAATGTAAAATTATAAAAACTTGTATTTCAATATATATATATATATATATATATATATATATATATATATATATATATATATATATATATATATATATATATATATATATATATATATATATATATATATATATATATAATTTTATCACTAAGAAGTAAAGCTGAGTATTTTTTTATAAATTATGAATTTGTTGTTGATGTGTTCGAATCCACAGATCATACACTTTTTCACTCCGTTCATCCATAACCAAGGAGAAAAGTAAAATTCTTTTATGATATTTATGTTATCCCAGTCTTAAAATCGAGGTAAAAATTCTTTTTTAACTAAGATAAAAGAGATTTTTTTATTGTAGTGCAAGTGTGTTTTATTGTTTATAGAATAATCATATTATTATGGACATTGGTTTGTTATTGTTACAAATAATTGTTGTGAAAATATTTAATTTTATTAAGTAAAGAAAAGAACAAACAAATTTAATATATTATAAATTTTAATTTAAAAAATAAATTTTAATTAATAGTATATACATTTCACTCATTAATTAAATATGATTCTTAGAGTCATGCGTTTCACTCATAAACACTAACTATATGTCTGAACAACTAATATATCTTACAAATAGTATATACATGATCTTCCTTATTCTTCATTTATTAAATATGTCTCTCGTTATCCTTATTGTGTATTTCATGTGAGAAGAAATATTATAGAACTTAAAAGTAAAAATAAAAAGTGATTGTAAATTCTAACCAATATTTTATTTATGTATTTTGTATTTGTCATTATCTATCATTTATGTATTTTGTATCTGCCATTATCTATCAGATAATCATTTTTAAATTTATGTTATGGAAAACACTATCATAAGTGAGATTATATATTATAAATGTAATTTTTACGACTTTTGCAAAAAACCTTTATATTATCTGTTGTAATTTTATTTAATTTATAATTTCTCGTTTTATGTTTTTTATAAACAGGTTCGAAAACCTTTAATTCTCGTTTCAATCCATAACTTGCTTACCAAAAAATAGATAATCGTTTTTAAAGTAATTCATTAAGTTTTATAACATTATATATTATTATCTATAAATTATAAGTTACATACAATTATATTGTGTTATGTTTTTTTTTTTAAACTATTCTGATCATCCACATGTTAATGTTAGATATTTTTCCATCATTTGTTGCATAGTGCTTTTCTAATTATTATTAGTTTTTATAACTTTATTGGATTCTTATATGTGAGAATGCATCAATGCGATGTAACAATATTGGTGCATGTTCTAATTTTGCAAAATATGACCTTACTAAAAGTCTAAAATTTAGAAAAATACATAATCATTGAAAATTATTAGTAATTTTAAAAACTAAATTAAATAAAAAATGATTTGAAAATATTCACAAAAATTGCAATTATAATTTTTCTATGTGTTATGGCTCTAGAACATTTTCGCTAGATCTCAAAATCACTAAATAAATTATAATTAAGTGTCTATTCACACTTACAAAAAAAATATAAACAATTACAAATTTATATTTTGAAAATATTGTTACAATTTTAAGAATATAAAAATTTACAATGCATAAAACACTTGTTAAATCAATTAAAAATTTTATAAAATCAATTATATATTCCATTTAATAAGTCTTGCAGTGTTAAGTTAGACTTTTAATCTGACTTAAAAATTATTTTGTTAAGTCTGTTTGTTACATACCAATTTAAACTTTTTCTATTTTTATTCTACATAATATACCCACTATAAAATTCACTTTGAATCTAAAATCATAATTTATAAGATATTATAGTATACCAAAATTTTAAAAATACTAATAGTAAAAATATAAATATAAAACAAAATATTCAATTTCATACAAAAATAACATATAAGTACTATGACTAAATAAAGTCTATTAAATTATATAGAATAATGTGATAAAATTGAATCATTTGTATTTACATATAAATTTGTATTAAGTATAAGAATTAATGAGTAAAAAAGGTACATGTAGCATACAACTATATGACTTAACACTTTAAGATTATAAGATGCTGATACAATATTGAACAAGACTAAACTACCACCTGACACAATCTTCCACTTTAGGAGAACTTGCCTTGTCAATAACCTATAATATAGAAGATGTTAAGAGAATACACCAATATTAGAAGGGGTTCAAGAGAATACAACAATATTAGAAGGGGTTACAACAGTATTTTGTTGTTTCCACCTCTTGCCAATTTTAAATGGTAAAAGATAATAGTCTCATATTTTGGAATAACTTCCCAATATCTATCAATCAAAGAAATCATTCTATATTATATTGCTTTCTTCGACTATCAACATTGAGAAATTAATTCCTAATCATATTGTAATATTGTTGTTTCACAAAACAAGATCTTAAAAAATTAGTTTTGAATATAATCTTTTAATTGATTGTTGCAACACATAAAAAAAATTGGTGAATGGTAAAAAAATTAAAAAATAGAGTAATGAAGAATCAATAATGAGAGTCACGTTGATATAGAGAGGTAGAAGCTGCCAAGACAAAAGTAGAGTATGAAGAATCAAGAGGTGGAAGTTGCTCTTTGTACATGCAAGATTGGAGGACTTGATTTGGACAAAAGGCTTTTATTCTCCTTTTGTCTCCACAAATTATATTTTGTTCCAAATGAGGATTGGGATAGCAACCAAAATAACCCATACTACTTCTATTTAACTGGAAATGGACAATAATACCCATCATCACCCTTCTATTGATATTTTAAAATCCAATTTAAATCTAAGTGGATTAGGTATTATACATTAGTTCACTAATAATCATCACTTAATATAATTCAGCAATGTCATTAAGAGGTATTTATAATATCGAGATTTACATTTTTCTTTGAAACAACAGTTATATATTGTATCTGACTCTGTCGAATACAGCAGACTTCTATTACTTCGACTAGGTCAAACACACCTATGTCGAATACAAACTTTTCTTTAAAAGAATGAATTATAATTTCAATAAGTTTTGTCTTTGGTTTATTACTTTGCGAAAGGTAAATGTGCATTTCCTTTATTGGGCTCTTTGCCAACCCATAACAGTACTATTACATTGAGTTATGTTATTTTGTCAAATTATTATCGACCTCACATCAATATTCTTGTCGTGTCAAGTGTTTTGTTGTATTCAAATCTTTATTTTTATATTGATTCATTTGATTCCAACACTAAAAATATTGCATTATATGATAATCCTTTCAGTTCACCCAACAAATTACTGAGGTAAAATTCATAGACACGCTAGGATATTTTTTTCTCAAAAAAAATACCATTTATTCCCTAGTTTTAAGTACATACCTAAATGGGTAAACTAATCTAGGGTACATGATTCGAATCCCATCAACTGTAGTTTTTGTTTATATTTATTTAAAAGTGACACCTTTATTTTTATTTTATTTTATACTTAATTATTAAATTATTGATTCCATTTGTTTCTCTAATAACTGGAGTTATGATACCTATATTTAACTATAAAAGGATTAGTTCACTAAGTTTTACAGGAAATCTAAATCATATATACAACAGCTCCATAATTGTAAACATCATTCTTTGTGATGACTTACAAGACAAAAACAAAATTATTTGGTTATGTGTTGTTCTTCTTCAAACACCAAATTTTAACAAATCATTTTTATGTTCTTGTACTCTCATAATGATGATGATTTTGTTGTTTCCACCTCTTGCCAATGTTGAATGGTAAAAGATAATATTTTTATATTTTAGAATAACTTCCCAATATTTATCAATAAAACAAAAACATTATTGATAAATTAATTCCTAATCTTATTGTAATATTGTTGTTTCACAAAACAAGATCTTGAAAAATTAATTTTGAATATAGTCTTTTATTTGATTATTGCAACACATAAAATAATTGGTGAATGGTAAAAAACTGAAAAACTGAAACAATACATGTTACTTTTAATTGTTCCCGTTCATCCTGTTTTCCAATAGAATTAATCTATTACCTCAGTTGGTTTAGCCAAAGAGGAGAAAAGTTCCTATTTTATTTACTTTTCATTTAAGAAAAGAAAAAAACTTGTTACCTCATTTTTTTGTCTCAATCGAATCAAAAGTAATCTAGATTGTTGAGTTTCTTTGTCGTCCATAAACAAATCTTTGTCATCTATTTATTGAGTATAAACGCTCAACACAGTGCCACCATATTAATCCACATAAAACATTACTAATCAACTTATAATTGTCACACCACTCATTTAGAACTCTAATAACATACTATATATTTGAGTCACAAACATTGATAATGATGAAAATGTTAGGATTTTTCTTCAAAATAATACTCATAGGTTTAAAACAAAAAAAATGTAAAATTATAAAAACTTGTATTTCAATATATATATATATATATATATATATATATATATATATATATATATATATATATTCACACATTTCACCTCATATAGTTATATATTTGTTGTTGATGTGTTTCAATCGACATACCATACACTTTTTCATCCATAACCGAGCAGAAAAGTAAAATTCTTTTATGACCTTTATGTTATCCAACTTTTAAAATCAAGGTAAAAATTGTTTTTCAACTAAGGTAAAAGGGATTTATTTACTGTAGTGCAAGTGTGTTTTATTATTTATAGTATAATCAAATTATTATGGACATTGGTTTTTTATTGTTACGTATTTGATATACTATAAATTTTGATTTAAAAAATAAATTGTAATTAATATATAAACTACACAATTGATTTACTCACATTCTCATTAATTAAATATGATTCTTAGTGTTAGGCATTTCACTCATAAACACTAACTATATGTCTGAACAACCCATATATCATACAAATAGTATATACATGATCTTCCTTATTCTTCATTTATTAAATATGTCTCTTCTTATCGTTCATTTCATGTAAGAATGAATATTATATAAGTTAAAAATAAAAATAAAAAGTGATTGTAAATTCTAACCAATATTTTATTTATGTATTTTGTATCTATCATTATTTATCAGATGATCGTTTTGAAATTTATGTTATGGAAATGGTTTTTCATAAGTGAGATTACATATTATAAATGTAATTACTATGATTTTTGCAAATAATTTTTATATTATCTTTTGCAATTTTACTTGATTTATAATTTTTCGTTTTATCGTTTTTTGTAAACACGTTTGAAAATCATTAACTCTCGTTTCAATCTATATCTTGCTTACCAAAAATAGATAATCATTTTTGAAATAATTCATTAAGTTTTATAACATTATATATTATTACCTATAAAATATAAGTTACATACATACAAATATATTGTGTTATATCATTTTTTTTAAAACTATTATCAACGTCCACATGTTAATGTTAAATTTTTTGCATCATTTATGGCATAGTGTTTTTCTAATTATTATTAATTTTTATAACTTTATTGGATTCTTATATGTGATGAATGCATCAATGCAATGTAAGGTCGTCTCAAACAATATAGGTGCATGTTCTAATATTTTAAAATATGACACTTATTAAAAGTGCAAAATTTAAAAAAATACATAATCATTGAAAATTTAAAATTATAAACTAAATGAAATAAAAAATAATTAAATTATAAATTAAATGAAATAAAAAATAATTTCAAAATATTCGTAGAAATTGCAAATATAAGTTTTCTATCTTTTATGGCTTTAGAACTTTTTCTCAAGATCTCACAATCACTAAATAAACGGTAATTAAGTGTTTATTCACACTTAGAAAGAAATATAAATAAAAAGGCATTTGGTTCGAATAATGGAAAAAATCTACACTTGCAGAAATAATCATTAAAATTTTGTGTCCCAGGTCACGTTAAGTGCGCTCTACAAAATCAACAATTTTTAATTATAGAGATTTTCGCCCTTAAAAATCAGAATTTGTACAGTTTGATCTTCGATTCCAAAACCCTAATTTCCATCCTCTAATAACAGTACCCATCACATGAAATCACGAAAATTAAGTATAATACAACTCATACATCATTATCGTAAGCATGCAATAAGGATTTACTCATCTAAACCCTTAATCTCCATTTTCAGGTCATTTCCAAAAAACTCAATTTTCTATCTAATGAGTCTCACCTTGATATAGAGAGTTAGAAGCTACCAAGGTAGAAGTAGAGTACGAAGAATCAAGAGATGGAAGTTGCTCTTGGTGCATGTAATATTGGAGGACTTGATTTGGACAAATGGGTTTTCTTGTCCTTCCTAGTTTTCACGCTTCTTTTCTCCTTTGTCTCTGTAAATTAGAATTTGTTCCAAATGAGATTTAAAAACCGTTAGTACTTCAGTGGAAATGGACAATAATACCCATCATCACCCTTCTATTTATATTTTAATTCAATATAATATAAGTAGACTAGTTATTATTCATGAGTTCACAAATAATCATCACTTAATATAATTTATCAATGTCATTAGGAGGTATTTATAATATTGGGTATTACACTTGGCTTTGAAGCAACAGTAATACGTTGTATCTGATTCTATCGAATATAAGCGATTTTTATTACTTCGACTAGGTCAAACACATCTATGTCGAATACAAATTTTTCTTTAAAACAATGAATTATAACTTCTAAGAATTCTGTCTTTGGTTTATTCCTTTGTAAATATCCATTTCTTCTATTGGGCTCTATACCAGCCCATAACAGTAATATTACATTGAGTTATGCTATTTTCTCAAATTATTATTGACCTCACATCAATATCCTTGTCGTGTCAAGTGTTATGTCATATTCAAATCTTTATTTTTATATTGATTCATTTGTTTCCAACACTATTAAAAATATTGCATTCTATGATAATGCTTTCACTTCACTAAATAAAATAATCGAGGTAAAATTCTTAGACCGATTTTTTTTCTTCAAAAAAATACCATTTATTCCCTTGTTTTAAGTACATATCTAAAGGGTAAGCTAATTTAGGATACATGATTCGAATTCCAGCAACTACAATTTTTACTTTTATTTCTTTAAACGTGACACCTTTATTTTTATTTTATTTTTTACTTAATTATTAAATTATCTATTTTATCTATTTCTCTAATAACGGAGAGTTATGATACCCATATTTAATTATAAAAGGATTAGTTCACTATGTTTTACCGGAAATCTAAATCATATATACAACTGCTTCATAATCGTAAACATCATTATTTGGGATGACTTACAAGACAAATTTTTTTTTTTGGTTATGTGTTGTTCTTCTAACACCAACTTTTAACAAATCATTTTTATGTTGTTGCAATCTACTCACATAATGATGATAATTTTGTTGTTTCCACCTCTTGCCAATGTTGAATGCTAAAAGATAATATTGTTATATTTTGGGATAACTTCCCAATATCTATCGATCAAAGAAAGCATTCTATATTATATTGTTTTCTTTGACTATCAACATTGAGAAATTAATTCCTAATCATATTGTAATATTGTTGTTTCACAAAACAAGATCTGGAAAATTTTGTTTTGAATATAATATTTTATTTGATTGTTATAACACATAAAAATTTTGGTGAATGGTAAAAAATTGAAAAATAAAGTAATACATGTTACATTCAATTGTTTTCATCCACATTATTGTGCAATAGAATTAATATATTACCTCGGTTGATTTAGCCACAGAGGACAAAAGTCCCTATTTTATTTAGTTTTCATTTAAAAAATGAAATAAACTTTTTACCTCATTTTTTGTCTCAAATCAAAAGTAATCTTGATTATTTTGTTTCTTTGTCGTCCATAAACAAAATTTTGTCATCTATTTATTGAGTATGAACGCTCAACAGAGTGCCAACATATTAATCCACATGAAACATTATTAATCAACGTACAACTGTCACAATACTCATTTAGAACGCTAATGACACACTATATATTTAAGTCACAAACATTGATAATGATGAAAATGGTAGGATTCTTCTTCAAAATTATACTCATAGGTTTTAAATACAAATAAATGTAAAATTATAAAAACTTGTATTTCAATATATATATATATATATATATATATATATATATATATATATATATATATATATATATATATATATATATATATATATATATATATATATATATATATATATATATATATATATATATATATATATATATATATATATATATATATATATATATATATATATATATATAGACACACATTTCACCTCATATAATTTTATCACTAAGAAGTAAAGCTGAGTATTTTTTTATAAATTATGAATTTGTTGTTGATGTGTTCGAATCCACAGATCATACACTTTTTCACTCTGTTCATCCATAACCAAGGAGAAAAGTAAAATTATTTTATGATATTTATGTTATCCCAGTCTTAAAATCGAGGTAAAAATTCTTTTTTAACTAAGATAAAAGAGATTTTTTTATTGTAGTGCAAGTGTGTTTTATTGTTTATAGAATAATCATATTATTATGGACATTGGTTTGTTATTGTTACAAATAATTGTTGTGAAAATATTTAATTTTATTAAGTAAAGAAAAGAACAAACAAATTTAATATATTATAAATTTTAATTTAAAAAATAAATTTTAATTAATAGTATATACATTTCACTCATTAATTAAATATGATTCTTAGAGTCATGCATTTCACTCATAAACACTAACTATATGTCTGAACAACTAATATATCTTACAAATAATATATACATGATCTTCCTTATTCTTCATTTATTAAATATGTCTCTCGTTATCCTTATTGTGTATTTCATGTGAGAAGAAATATTATAGAACTTAAAGTAAAAATAAAAAGTGATTGTAAATTCTAACCAATATTTTATTTATGTATTTTGTATTTGTCATTATCTATCATTTATGTATTTTGTATCTGCCATTATCTATCAGATAATCATTTTTAAATTTATGTTATGGAAAGCACTATCATAAGTGGGATTATATATTATAAATGTAATTTTTACGACTTTTGCAAAAAACCTTTATATTATCTTTTGTAATTTTATTTAATTTATAATTTCTCGTTTTATGTTTTTTATAAACAGGTTCGAAAACCTTTAATTCTCGTTTCAATCCATAACTTGCTTACCAAAAAATAGATAATCGTTTTTAAAGTAATTCATTAAGTTTTATAACATTATATATTATTATCTATAAATTATAAGTTACATACAATTATATTGTGTTATGTTTTTTTTTTAAAACTATTATGATCATCCACATGTTAATGTTAGATATTTTTCCATCATTTGTTGCATAGTGCTTTTCTAATTATTATTAATTTTTATAACTTTATTGGATTCTTATATGCGAGAATGCATCAATGCGATGTAACAATATTGGTGCATGTTCTAATTTTGCAAAATATGACCTTACTAAAAGTCTAAAATTTAGAAAAATACATAATCATTGAAAATTATTAGTAATTTTAAAAACTAAATTAAATAAAAAATGATTTGAAAATATTCACAAAAATTGCAATTATAATTTTTCTATGTGTTATGGCTCTAGAACATTTTCGCTAGATCTCAAAATCACTAAATAAATTATAATTAAGTGTCTATTCACACTTACAAAAAAAAAATATAAACAATTACAAATTTATATTTTTAAAATATTGTTACAATTTTAAGAATATAAAAATTTACAATGCATAAAACACTTGTTAAATCAATTAAAAATTTTATAAAATCAATTATATATTCCATTTAATAAGTCTTGCAGTGTTAAGTTAGACTTTTAATCTGACTTAAAAATTATTTTGTTAAGTCTGTTTGTTACATACCAATTTAAACTTTTTCTATTTTTATTCTACATAATATACCCACTATAAAATTCACTTTGAATCTAAAATCATAATTTATAAGATATTATAGTATACCAAAATTTTAAAAATACTAATAGTAAAAATATAAATATAAAACAAAATATTCAATTTCATACAAAAATAACATATAAGTACTATGACTAAATAAAGTCTATTAAATTATATAGAATAATGTGATAAAATTGAATCATTTGTATTTACATATAAATTTGTATTAAGTATAAAAATTAATGAGTAAAAAAGGTACATGTAGCATACAACTATATGACGTAACACTTTAAGATTATAAGATGCTGATACAATATTGAACAAGACTAAACTACCACCTGACACAATCTTCCACTTTAGGAGAACTTGCCTTGTCAATAACCTATAATATAGAAGATGTTAAGAGAATACACCAATATTAGAAGGGGTTCAAGAGAATACAACAATATTAGAAGGGGTTACAACAGTATTTTGTTGTTTCCACCTCTTGCCAATTTTAAATGGTAAAAGATAATAGTCTCATATTTTGGAATAACTTCCCAATATCTATCAATCAAAGAAAGCATTCTATATTATATTGCTTTCTTCGACTATCAACATTGAGAAATTAATTCCTAATCATATTGTAATATTGTTGTTTCACAAAACAAGATCTTAAAAAATTAGTTTTGAATATAATCTTTTAATTGATTGTTGCAACACATAAACAAAATTGGTGAATGGTAAAAAAATTGAAAAACAGAGTAATGAAGAATCAATAATGAGAGTCACGTTGATATATAGAGGTAGAAGCTGCCAAGACAAAAGTAGAGTATGAAGAATCAAGAGGTGGAAGTTGCTCTTTGTACATGCAAGATTGGAGGACTTGATTTGGACAAAAGGCTTTTATTCTCCTTTTGTCTCCACAAATTATATTTTGTTCCAAATGAGGATTGGGATAGCAACCAAAATAACCCATACTACTTCTATTTAACTGGGAATGGACAATAATACCCATCATCACCCTTCTATTGATATTTAAAAATCCAATTTAAATCTAAGTGGATTAGGTATTATACATTAGTTCACTAATAATCATCACTTAATATAATTCAGCAATGTCATTAAGAGGTATTTATAATATCGAGATTTACATTTTTCTTTGAAACAACAGTTATATATTGTATCTGACTCTGTCGAATACAGCAGACTTCTATTACTTCGACTAGGTCAAACACACCTATGTCGAATACAAACTTTTCTTTAAAAGAATGAATTATAATTTCAATAAGTTTTGTCTTTGGTTTATTACTTTGCGAAAGGTAAATGTGCATTTCCTTTATTGGGCTCTTTGCCAACCCATAACAGTACTATTACATTGAGTTATGTTATTTTGTCAAATTATTATCGACCTCACATCAATATTCTTGTCGTTGTCAAGTGTTTTGTTGTATTCAAATCTTTATTTTTATATTGATTCATTTGATTCCAACACTAAAAATATTGCATTATATGATAATCCTTTCAGTTCACCCAACAAATTACTGAGGTAAAATTCATAGACACGCTAGGATATTTTTTTCTCAAAAAAAATACCATTTATTCCCTAGTTTTAAGTACATACCTAAATGGGTAAACTAATCTAGGGTACATGATTCGAATCCCATCAACTGTAGTTTTTGTTTATATTTATTTAAAAGTGACACCTTTATTTTTATTTTATTTTATACTTAATTATTAAATTATTGATTCCATTTGTTTCTCTAATAACTGGAGTTATGATACCTATATTTAACTATAAAAGGATTAGTTCACTAAGTTTTACCGGAAATCTAAATCATATATACAACAGCTCCATAATTGTAAACATCATTCTTTGTGATGACTTACAAGACAAAAACAAAATTATTTGGTTATGTGTTGTTCTTCTTCTAACACCAAATTTTAACAAGTCATTTTTATGTTCTTGTACTCTCATAATGATGATGATTTTGTTGTTTCCACCTCTTGTCAATGTTGAATGGTAAAAGATAATATTGTTATATTTTAGAATAATTTCCCAATATTTATCAATAAAACAAAAACATTATTGATAAATTAATTCCTAATCTTATTGTAATATTGTTGTTTCACAAAACAAGATCTTGAAAAATTAATTTTGAATATAGTCTTTTATTTGATTATTGCAACACATAAAATAATTGGTGAATGGTAAAAAACTGAAAATCTGAAACAATACATGTTACTTTTAATTATTCCCGTTCATCCTGTTTTCCAATAGAATTAATCTATTACCTCAGTTGGTTTAGCCAAAGAGGAGAAACGTTCCTATTTTATTTACTTTTCATTTAAGAAAAGAAAAAAACTTGTTACCTCATTTTTTGTCTCAATCGAATCAAAAGTAATCTAGATTGTTGAGTTTCTTTGTCGTCCATAAACAAATCTTTGTCATCTATTTATTGAGTATAAACGCTCAACACAGTGCCACCATATTAATCCACATAAAACATTACTAATCAACTTATAATTGTCACACCACTCATTTAGAACTCTAATAACACACTATATATTTGAGTCACAAACATTGATAATGATGAAAATGTTAGGATTCTTCTTCAAAATAATACTCATAGGTTTAAAACAAAAAAATGTAAAATTATAAAAACTTGTATTTCAATATATATATATATATATATATATATATATATATATATATATATATATATATATATATATATATATATATATATATATATATATATATATATATATATATATATATATATATATATATATACATATATATATATATATATATACATATATATATATATATATATATATACATATATATATATATATATATATATATATATATATATATATATATATATATATATATATATATATATATATATATATATATATATATATATATATATATATATATATATATATATATATATATATATATATATATATATATATATTCACACATTTCACCTCATATAGTTATATATTTGTTGTTGATGTGTTTGAATCGACATACCATACACTTTTTCATCCATAACCGAGGAGAAAAGTAAAATTCTTTTATGACCTTTATGTTATCCAACTTTTAAAATCAAGGTAAAAATTGTTTTTCAACTAAGGTAAAAGGGATTTATTTACTGTAGTGCAAGTGTGTTTTATTATTTATAGTATAATCAAATTATTATGGACATTGGTATTTTATTGTTACGTATTTGATATACTATAAATTTTGATTTAAAAAATAAATTTTAATTAATAGATAAACTACAAAATTGATTTACTCACATTCTCATTAATTAAATATGATTCTTAGTGTCAGGCATTTCACTCATAAACACTAACTATATGTCTGAACAACCCATATATCATACAAATAGTATATACATGATCTTCCTTATTCTTCATTTATTAAATATGTCTCTTCTTATCGTTCATTTCATGTAAGAATGAATATTATATAAGTTAAAAATAAAAATAAAAAGTGATTGTAAATTCTAACCAATATATTATTTATGTATTTTGTATCTATCATTATTTATCAGATGATCGTTTTTAAATTTATGTTATGGAAATGGTTTTTCATAAGTGAGATTACATATTATAAATGTAATTACTATGATTTTTGCAAATAATTTTTATATTATCTTTTGCAATTTTATTTGATTTATAATTTTTCGTTTTATCGTTTTTTGTAAACACGTTTGAAAATCATTAACTCTCGTTTCAATCTATATCTTGCTTACCAAAAATAGATAATCATTTTTGAAATAATTCATTTAGTTTTATAACATTATATATTATTACCTATAAAATATAAGTTACATACATACAAATATATTGTGTTATATCATTTTTTTTAAACTATTATCAACGTCCACATGTTAATGTTAAATTTTTTGCATCATTTATGGCATAGTGTTTTTCTAATTATTATTAATTTTTATAACTTTATTGGATTCTTATATGTGATGAATGCATCAATGCAATGTAAGGTCGTCTCAAACAATATAGGTGCATGTTCTAATATTTTAAAATATGACACTTATTAAAAGTGCAAAATTTAAAAAAATACATAATCATTGAAAATTTAAAATTATAAACTAAATGAAATAAAAAATAATTAAATTATAAATTAAATGAAATAAAAAATAATTTCAAAATATTCGTAGAAATTGCAAATATAATTTTTCTATCTTTTATGGCTCTAGAACTTTTTCTCAAGATCTCACCATCACTAAATAAACGGTAATTAAGTGTTTATTCACACTTACAAAGAAATATAAATAAAGAGACTTACAAAGAAATATAAATAAAGAGGCATTTGGTTCGAATAATGGAACAAATCTACACTTGCAGAAATAATTATTAAAATTTGGTATCCTAGGTCACGTTAAGCGCGCTCTACAAAATCAACAATTTTTAATTATAGAGATTTTCGCCCTTAAAAATTAGAATTTGTACAGTTTAAGCTTCGATTCCAAAATCCTAATTTCCATCTTCTAATAACAGTACCCATCACATGAAATCACGAAAATTAAGTATAATACAGCTCATACATCATTATCGTAAGCATGCAATAAGGATTTACTCATCTAAACCCTTAATCTCCATTTTCAGGTCATTTCCAAAAAACTCAATTTTCTATCTAATGAGTCTCACCTTGATATAGAGAGTTAGAAGCTACCAAGACAGAAGTAGAGTACGAAGAATCAAGAGATGGAAGTTGCTCTTGGTGCATGTAATATTGGAGGACTTGATTTGGACAAATGGGTTTTCTTGTCCTTCCTAGTTTTCACGCTTCTTTTCTCCTTTGTCTCTGTAAATCAGAATTTGTTCCAAATGAGATTTAAAAAACCTTACTACTTCAGTGGAAATGGACAATAATACCCATCTTCACCCTTCTATTTATATTTTAATTCAATATAAATATAAGTAGACTAGTTATTATTCATGAGTTCACAAACAATCATCACTTAATATAATTTATCTATGTCATTAGGAGGTATTTATAATATTGGGTATTACACTTGGCTTTGAAGCAACAGTAATATGCTGTATGTGATTCTATCGAATATAAGAAATTTTTATTACTTCGACTAGGTCAAACACATCTATGTCAAATACAAATTTTTCTTTAAAAAAATGAATTATAACTTCTAAGAATTCTGTCTTTAGTTTATTCCTTTGTAAATATCCATTTCTTCTATTGGGCTCTTTACCGGCCCATAACAGTAATATTCTCAAATTATTATTGACCTCACATCAATATCCTTCACGTGTCATGTGTTATGTCATATTCAAATCTTTATTTTTATATTGATTCATTTATTTCCAACACTATTAAAAATATTACATTCTATGATAATGTTAAATTATTATTTTTAAACTATTATCAACGTCCACATGTTAATGTTAAATTTTTTACATCATTTATGGCATAGTGTTTTTCTAATTATTATTAATTTTTATAACTTAATTAGATTCTTATATGTGATGAATGCATCAATGCAATATAAGGTTGTCTCAAACAATATAGGTGCATGTTCTAATATTTTAAAATATGACCCTTACTAAAAGTGAAAAATATTAAAAAATACATAATCCTTGAAAAATGAAAATTATAAACTAAATGAAATAAAAAATAAATAAATTATAAATTAAATTAAATAAAAAATAATTTTAAAATATTCGTAGAAATTGCAAATATAATTTTTCTATCTTTTATGTCTCTAGAACTTTTTCTCAAGATCTCACAATCACTAAATAAACGGTAATTAAGTGTTTATTCACACTTACAAAGAAATCTAAATAAAGAGACTTACAAAGAAATATAAATAAAGAGGCATTTGGTTCGAATAATGGAACAAATCTACACTTGCAGAAATAATTATTAAAATTTGGTGTCCCAGGTCACGTTAAGTGCGCTCTACAAAATCAACAATTTTTAATTATAGAGATTTTCGCCCTTAAAAATTAGAATTTGTACAGTTTGATCTTCGATTCCAAAACCCTAATTTCCATCCTCTAATAACAGTACCCATCGCATGAAATCACGGAAATTAAGTATAATACAACTCATACATCATTATCGTAAGCATGCAATAAGGATTTACTCATCTAAACCCTTAATCTCCATTTTCAGGTCATTTCCAAAAAACTCAATTTTCTATCTAATGAGTCTCACCTTGATATAGAGAGTTAGAAGCTACCAAGACAGAAGTAGAGTACGAAGAATCAAGAGATGGAAGTTGCTCTTGGTGCATGTAATATTGGAGGACTTGATTTGGACAAATGAGTTTTCTTGTCCTTCCTAGTTTTCACGCTTCTCTTCTCCTTTGTGTCTGTAAATCAGAATTTGTTCCAAATGAGATTTAAAAAACCTTACTACTTCAGTGGAAATGGACAATAATACCCATCATCACCCTTCTATTTATATTTTAATTCAATATAAATATAAGTAGACTAGTTATTATTCATGAGTTCACAAATAATCATCACTTAATATAATTTATCTATGTCATTAGGAGGTATTTATAATATTGGGTATTACACTTGGCTTTGAAGCAACAGTAATATGCTGTATGTGATTCTATCGAATATAAGAAATTTTTATTACTTCGACTAGGTCAAACACATCTATGTCAAATACAAATTTTTCTTTAAAAAAATGAATTATAACTTCTAAGAATTCTGTCTTTAGTTTATTCCTTTGTAAATATCCATTTCTTCTATTGGGCTCTTTACCGGCCCATAACAGTAATATTCTCAAATTATTATTGACCTCACATCAATATCCTTCACGTGTCATGTGTTATGTCATATTCAAATCTTTATTTTTATATTGATTCATTTATTTCCAACACTATTAAAAATATTACATTCTATGATAATGTTAAATTATTATTTTTAAACTATTATCAACGTCCACATGTTAATGTTAAATTTTTTACATCATTTATGGCATAGTGTTTTTCTAATTATTATTAATTTTTATAACTTAATTAGATTCTTATATGTGATGAATGCATCAATGCAATATAAGGTTGTCTCAAACAATATAGGTGCATGTTCTAATATTTTAAAATATGACCCTTACTAAAAGTGAAAAATATTAAAAAATACATAATCCTTGAAAATTGAAAATTATAAACTAAATGAAATAAAAAATAAATAAATTATAAATTAAATTAAATAAAAAATAATTTTAAAATATTCGTAGAAATTGCAAATATAATTTTTCTATCTTTTATGTCTCTAGAACTTTTTCTCAAGATCTCACAATCACTAAATAAACGGTAATTAAGTGTTTATTCACACTTACAAAGAAATCTAAATAAAGAGACTTACAAAGAAATATAAATAAAGAGGCATTTGGTTCGAATAATGGAACAAATCTACACTTGCAGAAATAATTATTAAAATTTGGTGTCCCAGGTCACGTTAAGCGCGCTCTACAAAATCAACAATTTTTAATTATAGAGATTTTCGCCCTTAAAAATTAGAATTTGTACAGTTTGATCTTCGATTCCAAAACCCTAATTTCCATTCTCTAATAACAGTACCCATCGCATGAAATCACGAAAATTAAGTATAATACAACTCATACATCATTATCGTAAGCATGCAATAAGGATTTACTCATCTAAACCCTTAATCTCCATTTTCAGGTCATTTCCAAAAAACTCAATTTTCTATCTAATGAGTCTCACCTTGATATAGAGAGTTAGAAGCTACCAAGACAGAAGTAGAGTACGAAGAATCAAGAGATGGAAGTTGCTCTTGGTGCATGTAATATTGGAGGACTTGATTTGGACAAATGGGTTTTCTTGTCCTTCCTAGTTTTCACGCTTCTTTTCTCCTTTGTCTCTGTAAATCAGAATTTGTTCCAAATGAGATTTAAAAAACCTTACTACTTCAGTGGAAATGGACAATAATACCCATCTTCACCCTTCTATTTATATTTTAATTCAATATAAATATAAGTAGACTAGTTATTATTCATGAGTTCACAAACAATCATCACTTAATATAATTTATCTATGTCATTAGGAGGTATTTATAATATTGGGTATTACACTTGGCTTTGAAGCAACAGTAATATGCTGTATGTGATTCTATCGAATATAAGAAATTTTTATTACTTCGACTAGGTCAAACACATCTATGTCAAATACAAATTTTTCTTTAAAAAAATGAATTATAACTTCTAAGAATTCTGTCTTTAGTTTATTCCTTTGTAAATATCCATTTCTTCTATTGGGCTCTTTACCGGCCCATAACAGTAATATTCTCAAATTATTATTGACCTCACATCAATATCCTTCACGTGTCATGTGTTATGTCATATTCAAATCTTTATTTTTATATTGATTCATTTATTTCCAACACTATTAAAAATATTACATTCTATGATAATGTTAAATTATTATTTTTAAACTATTATCAACGTCCACATGTTAATGTTAAATTTTTTACATCATTTATGGCATAGTGTTTTTCTAATTATTATTAATTTTTATAACTTAATTAGATTCTTATATGTGATGAATGCATCAATGCAATGTAAGGTCGTCTCAAACAATATAGGTGCATGTTCTAATATTTTAAAATATGACACTTATTAAAAGTGCAAAATTTAAAAAAATACATAATCATTGAAAATTTAAAATTATAAACTAAATGAAATAAAAAATAATTAAATTATAAATTAAATGAAATAAAAAATAATTTCAAAATATTCGTAGAAATTGCAAATATAATTTTTCTATCTTTTATGGCTCTAGAACTTTTTCTCAAGATCTCACCATCTCTAAATAAACGGTAATTAAGTGTTTATTCACACTTACAAAGAAATCTAAATAAAGAGACTTACAAAGAAATATAAATAAAGAGGCATTTGGTTCGAATAATGAAACAAATCTACACTTGCAGAAATAATTATTAAAATTTGGTGTCCCAGGTCACGTTAAGTGCGCTCTACAAAATCAACAATTTTTAATTATAGAGATTTTCGCCCTTAAAAATTAGAATTTGTACAGTTTGATTTTCGATTCCAAAACCCTAATTTCCATCCTCTAATAACAGTACCCATCACATGAAATCACGAAAATTAAGTATAATACAGCTCATACATCATTATCGTAAGCATGCAATAAGGATTTACTCATCTAAACCCTTAATCTCCATTTTCAGGTCATTTCCAAAAAACTCAATTTTCTATCTAATGAGTCTCACCTTGATATAGAGAGTTAGAAGCTACCAAGACAGAAGTAGAGTACGAAGAATCAAGAGATGGAAGTTGCTCTTGGTGCATGTAATATTGGAGGACTTGATTTGGACAAATGGGTTTTCTTGTCCTTCCTAGTTTTCACGCTTCTTTTCTCCTTTGTCTCTGTAAATCAGAATTTGTTCCAAATGAGATTTAAAAAACCTTACTACTTCAGTGGAAATGGACAATAATACCCATCATCACCCTTCTATTTATATTTTAATTCAATATAAATATAAGTAGACTAGTCATTATTCATGAGTTCACAAATAATCATCACTTAATATAATTTATCTATGTCATTAGGAGGTATTTATAATATTGGGTATTACACTTGGCTTTGAAGCAACAGTAATATGCTGTATGTGATTCTATCGAATATAAGAAATTTTTATTACTTCGACTAGGTCAAACACATCTATGTCAAATACAAATTTTTCTTTAAAAAAATGAATTATAACTTCTAAGAATTCTGTCTTTAGTTTATTCCTTTGTAAATATCCATTTCTTCTATTGGGCTCTTTACCGGCCCATAACAGTAATATTCTCAAATTATTATTGACCTCACATCAATATCCTTCACGTGTCATGTGTTATGTCATATTCAAATCTTTATTTTTATATTGATTCATTTATTTCCAACACTATTAAAAATATTACATTCTATGATAATGTTAAATTATTATTTTTAAACTATTATCAACGTCCACATGTTAATGTTAAATTTTTTACATCATTTATGGCATAGTGTTTTTCTAATTATTATTAATTTTTATAACTTAATTAGATTCTTATATGTGATGAATGCATCAATGCAATGTAAGGTCGTCTCAAACAATATAGGTGCATGTTCTAATATTTTAAAATATGACACTTATTAAAAGTGCAAAATTTAAAAAAATACATAATCATTGAAAATTTAAAATTATAAACTAAATGAAATAAAAAATAATTAAATTATAAATTAAATGAAATAAAAAATAATTTCAAAATATTCGTAGAAATTGCAAATATAATTTTTCTATCTTTTATGGCTCTAGAACTTTTTCTCAAGATCTCACCATCACTAAATAAACGGTAATTAAGTGTTTATTCACACTTACAAAGAAATCTAAATAAAGAGACTTACAAAGAAATATAAATAAAGAGGCATTTGGTTCGAATAATGAAACAAATCTACACTTGCAGAAATAATTATTAAAATTTGGTGTCCCAGGTCACGTTAAGTGCGCTCTACAAAGTCAACAATTTTTAATTATAGAGATTTTCGCCCTTAAAAATTAGAATTTGTACAGTTTGATCTTCGATTCCAAAACCCTAATTTCCATCCTCTAATAACAGTACCCATCGCATGAAATCACGAAAATTAAGTATAATACAACTCATACATCATTATCGTAAGCATGCAATAAGGATTTACTCATCTAAACCCTTAATCTCCATTTTCAGGTCATTTCCAAAAAACTCAATTTTCTATCTAATGAGTCTCACCTTGATATAGAGAGTTAGAAGCTACCAAGACAGAAGTAGAGTACGAAGAATCAAGAGATGGAAGTTGCTCTTGGTGCATGTAATATTGGAGGACTTGATTTGGACAAATGAGTTTTCTTGTCCTTCCTAGTTTTCACGCTTCTTTTCTCCTTTGTGTCTGTAAATCAGAATTTGTTCCAAATGAGATTTAAAAAACCTTACTACTTCAGTGGAAATGGACAATAATACCCATCATCACCCTTCTATTTATATTTTAATTCAATATAAATATAAGTAGACTAGTTATTATTCATGAGTTCACAAATAATCATCACTTAATATAATTTATCTATGTCATTAGGAGGTATTTATAATATTGGGTATTACACTTGGCTTTGAAGCAACAGTAATATGCTGTATGTGATTCTATCGAATATAAGAAATTTTTATTACTTCGACTAGGTCAAACACATCTATGTCAAATACAAATTTTTCTTTAAAAAAATGAATTATAACTTCTAAGAATTCTGTCTTTAGTTTATTCCTTTGTAAATATCCATTTCTTCTATTGGGCTCTTTACCGGCCCATAACAGTAATATTCTCAAATTATTATTGACCTCACATCAATATCCTTCACGTGTCATGTGTTATGTCATATTCAAATCTTTATTTTTATATTGATTCATTTATTTCCAACACTATTAAAAATATTACATTCTATGATAATGTTAAATTATTATTTTTAAACTATTATCAACGTCCACATGTTAATGTTAAATTTTTTACATCATTTATGGCATAGTGTTTTTCTAATTATTATTAATTTTTATAACTTAATTAGATTCTTATATGTGATGAATGCATCAATGCAATATAAGGTTGTCTCAAACAATATAGGTGCATGTTCTAATATTTTAAAATATGACCCTTACTAAAAGTGAAAAATATTAAAAAATACATAATCCTTGAAAATTGAAAATTATAAACTAAATGAAATAAAAAATAAATAAATTATAAATTAAATTAAATAAAAAATAATTTTAAAATATTCGTAGAAATTGCAAATATAATTTTTCTATCTTTTATGTCTCTAGAACTTTTTCTCAAGATCTCACAATCACTAAATAAACGGTAATTAAGTGTTTATTCACACTTACAAAGAAATCTAAATAAAGAGACTTACAAAGAAATATAAATAAAGAGGCATTTGGTTTGAATAATGGAACAAATCTACACTTGCAGAAATAATTATTAAAATTTGGTGTCCCAGGTCACGTTAAGTGCGCTCTACAAAATCAACAATTTTTAATTATAGAGATTTTCGCCCTTAAAAATTAGAATTTGTACAGTTTGATCTTCGATTCCAAAACCCTAATTTCCATCCTCTAATAACAGTACCCATCGCATGAAATCACGGAAATTAAGTATAATACAACTCATACATCATTATCGTAAGCATGCAATAAGGATTTACTCATCTAAACCCTTAATCTCCATTTTCAGGTCATTTCCAAAAAACTCAATTTTCTATCTAATGAGTCTCACCTTGATATAGAGAGTTAGAAGCTACCAAGACAGAAGTAGAGTACGAAGAATCAAGAGATGGAAGTTGCTCTTGGTGCATGTAATATTGGAGGACTTGATTTGGACAAATGAGTTTTCTTGTCCTTCCTAGTTTTCACGCTTCTCTTCTCCTTTGTGTCTGTAAATCAGAATTTGTTCCAAATGAGATTTAAAAAACCTTACTACTTCAGTGGAAATGGACAATAATACCCATCATCACCCTTCTATTTATATTTTAATTCAATATAAATATAAGTAGACTAGTTATTATTCATGAGTTCACAAATAATCATCACTTAATATAATTTATCTATGTCATTAGGAGGTATTTATAATATTGGGTATTACACTTGGCTTTGAAGCAACAGTAATATGCTGTATGTGATTCTATCGAATATAAGAAATTTTTATTACTTCGACTAGGTCAAACACATCTATGTCAAATACAAATTTTTCTTTAAAAAAATGAATTATAACTTCTAAGAATTCTGTCTTTAGTTTATTCCTTTGTAAATATCCATTTCTTCTATTGGGCTCTTTACCGGCCCATAACAGTAATATTCTCAAATTATTATTGACCTCACATCAATATCCTTCACGTGTCATGTGTTATGTCATATTCAAATCTTTATTTTTATATTGATTCATTTATTTCCAACACTATTAAAAATATTACATTCTATGATAATGTTAAATTATTATTTTTAAACTATTATCAACGTCCACATGTTAATGTTAAATTTTTTACATCATTTATGGCATAGTGTTTTTCTAATTATTATTAATTTTTATAACTTAATTAGATTCTTATATGTGATGAATGCATCAATGCAATATAAGGTTGTCTCAAACAATATAGGTGCATGTTCTAATATTTTAAAATATGACCCTTACTAAAAGTGAAAAATATTAAAAAATACATAATCCTTGAAAATTGAAAATTATAAACTAAATGAAATAAAAAATAAATAAATTATAAATTAAATTAAATAAAAAATAATTTTAAAATATTCGTAGAAATTGCAAATATAATTTTTCTATCTTTTATGTCTCTAGAACTTTTTCTCAAGATCTCACAATCACTAAATAAACGGTAATTAAGTGTTTATTCACACTTACAAAGAAATCTAAATAAAGAGACTTACAAAGAAATATAAATAAAGAGGCATTTGGTTCGAATAATGGAACAAATCTACACTTGCAGAAATAATTATTAAAATTTGGTGTCCCAGGTCACGTTAAGCGCGCTCTACAAAATCAACAATTTTTAATTATAGAGATTTTCGCCCTTAAAAATTAGAATTTGTACAGTTTGATCTTCGATTCCAAAACCCTAATTTCCATTCTCTAATAACAGTACCCATCGCATGAAATCACGAAAATTAAGTATAATACAACTCATACATCATTATCGTAAGCATGCAATAAGGATTTACTCATCTAAACCCTTAATCTCCATTTTCAGGTCATTTCCAAAAAACTCAATTTTCTATCTAATGAGTCTCACCTTGATATAGAGAGTTAGAAGCTACCAAGACAGAAGTAGAGTACGAAGAATCAAGAGATGGAAGTTGCTCTTGGTGCATGTAATATTGGAGGACTTGATTTGGACAAATGGGTTTTCTTGTCCTTCCTAGTTTTCACGCTTCTTTTCTCCTTTGTCTCTGTAAATCAGAATTTGTTCCAAATGAGATTTAAAAAACCTTACTACTTCAGTGGAAATGGACAATAATACCCATCTTCACCCTTCTATTTATATTTTAATTCAATATAAATATAAGTAGACTAGTTATTATTCATGAGTTCACAAACAATCATCACTTAATATAATTTATCTATGTCATTAGGAGGTATTTATAATATTGGGTATTACACTTGGCTTTGAAGCAACAGTAATATGCTGTATGTGATTCTATCGAATATAAGAAATTTTTATTACTTCGACTAGGTCAAACACATCTATGTCAAATACAAATTTTTCTTTAAAAAAATGAATTATAACTTCTAAGAATTCTGTCTTTAGTTTATTCCTTTGTAAATATCCATTTCTTCTATTGGGCTCTTTACCGGCCCATAACAGTAATATTCTCAAATTATTATTGACCTCACATCAATATCCTTCACGTGTCATGTGTTATGTCATATTCAAATCTTTATTTTTATATTGATTCATTTATTTCCAACACTATTAAAAATATTACATTCTATGATAATGTTAAATTATTATTTTTAAACTATTATCAACGTCCACATGTTAATGTTAAATTTTTTACATCATTTATGGCATAGTGTTTTTCTAATTATTATTAATTTTTATAACTTAATTAGATTCTTATATGTGATGAATGCATCAATGCAATGTAAGGTCGTCTCAAACAATATAGGTGCATGTTCTAATATTTTAAAATATGACACTTATTAAAAGTGCAAAATTTAAAAAAATACATAATCATTGAAAATTTAAAATTATAAACTAAATGAAATAAAAAATAATTAAATTATAAATTAAATGAAATAAAAAATAATTTCAAAATATTCGTAGAAATTGCAAATATAATTTTTCTATCTTTTATGGCTCTAGAACTTTTTCTCAAGATCTCACCATCTCTAAATAAACGGTAATTAAGTGTTTATTCACACTTACAAAGAAATCTAAATAAAGAGACTTACAAAGAAATATAAATAAAGAGGCATTTGGTTCGAATAATGAAACAAATCTACACTTGCAGAAATAATTATTAAAATTTGGTGTCCCAGGTCACGTTAAGTGCGCTCTACAAAATCAACAATTTTTAATTATAGAGATTTTCGCCCTTAAAAATTAGAATTTGTACAGTTTGATTTTCGATTCCAAAACCCTAATTTCCATCCTCTAATAACAGTACCCATCACATGAAATCACGAAAATTAAGTATAATACAGCTCATACATCATTATCGTAAGCATGCAATAAGGATTTACTCATCTAAACCCTTAATCTCCATTTTCAGGTCATTTCCAAAAAACTCAATTTTCTATCTAATGAGTCTCACCTTGATATAGAGAGTTAGAAGCTACCAAGACAGAAGTAGAGTACGAAGAATCAAGAGATGGAAGTTGCTCTTGGTGCATGTAATATTGGAGGACTTGATTTGGACAAATGGGTTTTCTTGTCCTTCCTAGTTTTCACGCTTCTTTTCTCCTTTGTCTCTGTAAATCAGAATTTGTTCCAAATGAGATTTAAAAAACCTTACTACTTCAGTGGAAATGGACAATAATACCCATCATCACCCTTCTATTTATATTTTAATTCAATATAAATATAAGTAGACTAGTCATTATTCATGAGTTCACAAATAATCATCACTTAATATAATTTATCTATGTCATTAGGAGGTATTTATAATATTGGGTATTACACTTGGCTTTGAAGCAACAGTAATATGCTGTATGTGATTCTATCGAATATAAGAAATTTTTATTACTTCGACTAGGTCAAACACATCTATGTCAAATACAAATTTTTCTTTAAAAAAATGAATTATAACTTCTAAGAATTCTGTCTTTAGTTTATTCCTTTGTAAATATCCATTTCTTCTATTGGGCTCTTTACCGGCCCATAACAGTAATATTCTCAAATTATTATTGACCTCACATCAATATCCTTCACGTGTCATGTGTTATGTCATATTCAAATCTTTATTTTTATATTGATTCATTTATTTCCAACACTATTAAAAATATTACATTCTATGATAATGTTAAATTATTATTTTTAAACTATTATCAACGTCCACATGTTAATGTTAAATTTTTTACATCATTTATGGCATAGTGTTTTTCTAATTATTATTAATTTTTATAACTTAATTAGATTCTTATATGTGATGAATGCATCAATGCAATGTAAGGTCGTCTCAAACAATATAGGTGCATGTTCTAATATTTTAAAATATGACACTTATTAAAAGTGCAAAATTTAAAAAAATACATAATCATTGAAAATTTAAAATTATAAACTAAATGAAATAAAAAATAATTAAATTATAAATTAAATGAAATAAAAAATAATTTCAAAATATTCGTAGAAATTGCAAATATAATTTTTCTATCTTTTATGGCTCTAGAACTTTTTCTCAAGATCTCACCATCACTAAATAAACGGTAATTAAGTGTTTATTCACACTTACAAAGAAATCTAAATAAAGAGACTTACAAAGAAATATAAATAAAGAGGCATTTGGTTCGAATAATGAAACAAATCTACACTTGCAGAAATAATTATTAAAATTTGGTGTCCCAGGTCACGTTAAGTGCGCTCTACAAAGTCAACAATTTTTAATTATAGAGATTTTCGCCCTTAAAAATTAGAATTTGTACAGTTTGATCTTCGATTCCAAAACCCTAATTTCCATCCTCTAATAACAGTACCCATCGCATGAAATCACGAAAATTAAGTATAATACAACTCATACATCATTATCGTAAGCATGCAATAAGGATTTACTCATCTAAACCCTTAATCTCCATTTTCAGGTCATTTCCAAAAAACTCAATTTTCTATCTAATGAGTCTCACCTTGATATAGAGAGTTAGAAGCTACCAAGACAGAAGTAGAGTACGAAGAATCAAGAGATGGAAGTTGCTCTTGGTGCATGTAATATTGGAGGACTTGATTTGGACAAATGAGTTTTCTTGTCCTTCCTAGTTTTCACGCTTCTTTTCTCCTTTGTGTCTGTAAATCAGAATTTGTTCCAAATGAGATTTAAAAAACCTTACTACTTCAGTGGAAATGGACAATAATACCCATCATCACCCTTCTATTTATATTTTAATTCAATATAAATATAAGTAGACTAGTTATTATTCATGAGTTCACAAATAATCATCACTTAATATAATTTATCTATGTCATTAGGAGGTATTTATAATATTGGGTATTACACTTGGCTTTGAAGCAACAGTAATATGCTGTATGTGATTCTATCGAATATAAGAAATTTTTATTACTTCGACTAGGTCAAACACATCTATGTCAAATACAAATTTTTCTTTAAAAAAATGAATTATAACTTCTAAGAATTCTGTCTTTAGTTTATTCCTTTGTAAATATCCATTTCTTCTATTGGGCTCTTTACCGGCCCATAACAGTAATATTCTCAAATTATTATTGACCTCACATCAATATCCTTCACGTGTCATGTGTTATGTCATATTCAAATCTTTATTTTTATATTGATTCATTTATTTCCAACACTATTAAAAATATTACATTCTATGATAATGTTAAATTATTATTTTTAAACTATTATCAACGTCCACATGTTAATGTTAAATTTTTTACATCATTTATGGCATAGTGTTTTTCTAATTATTATTAATTTTTATAACTTAATTAGATTCTTATATGTGATGAATGCATCAATGCAATATAAGGTTGTCTCAAACAATATAGGTGCATGTTCTAATATTTTAAAATATGACCCTTACTAAAAGTGAAAAATATTAAAAAATACATAATCCTTGAAAATTGAAAATTATAAACTAAATGAAATAAAAAATAAATAAATTATAAATTAAATTAAATAAAAAATAATTTTAAAATATTCGTAGAAATTGCAAATATAATTTTTCTATCTTTTATGTCTCTAGAACTTTTTCTCAAGATCTCACAATCACTAAATAAACGGTAATTAAGTGTTTATTCACACTTACAAAGAAATCTAAATAAAGAGACTTACAAAGAAATATAAATAAAGAGGCATTTGGTTCGAATAATCGAACAAATCTACACTTGCAGAAATAATTATTAAAATTTGGTGTCCCAGGTCACGTTAAGTGCGCTCTACAAAATCAACAATTTTTAATTATAGAGATTTTCGCCCTTAAAAATTAGAATTTGTACAGTTTGATCTTCGATTCCAAAACCCTAATTTCCATCCTCTAATAACAGTACCCATCGCATGAAATCACGGAAATTAAGTATAATACAACTCATACATCATTATCGTAAGCATGCAATAAGGATTTACTCATCTAAACCCTTAATCTCCATTTTCAGGTCATTTCCAAAAAACTCAATTTTCTATCTAATGAGTCTCACCTTGATATAGAGAGTTAGAAGCTACCAAGACAGAAGTAGAGTACGAAGAATCAAGAGATGGAAGTTGCTCTTGGTGCATGTAATATTGGAGGACTTGATTTGGACAAATGAGTTTTCTTGTCCTTCCTAGTTTTCACGCTTCTCTTCTCCTTTGTGTCTGTAAATCAGAATTTGTTCCAAATGAGATTTAAAAAACCTTACTACTTCAGTGGAAATGGACAATAATACCCATCATCACCCTTCTATTTATATTTTAATTCAATATAAATATAAGTAGACTAGTTATTATTCATGAGTTCACAAATAATCATCACTTAATATAATTTATCTATGTCATTAGGAGGTATTTATAATATTGGGTATTACACTTGGCTTTGAAGCAACAGTAATATGCTGTATGTGATTCTATCGAATATAAGAAATTTTTATTACTTCGACTAGGTCAAACACATCTATGTCAAATACAAATTTTTCTTTAAAAAAATGAATTATAACTTCTAAGAATTCTGTCTTTAGTTTATTCCTTTGTAAATATCCATTTCTTCTATTGGGCTCTTTACCGGCCCATAACAGTAATATTCTCAAATTATTATTGACCTCACATCAATATCCTTCACGTGTCATGTGTTATGTCATATTCAAATCTTTATTTTTATATTGATTCATTTATTTCCAACACTATTAAAAATATTACATTCTATGATAATGTTAAATTATTATTTTTAAACTATTATCAACGTCCACATGTTAATGTTAAATTTTTTACATCATTTATGGCATAGTGTTTTTCTAATTATTATTAATTTTTATAACTTAATTAGATTCTTATATGTGATGAATGCATCAATGCAATATAAGGTTGTCTCAAACAATATAGGTGCATGTTCTAATATTTTAAAATATGACCCTTACTAAAAGTGAAAAATATTAAAAAATACATAATCCTTGAAAATTGAAAATTATAAACTAAATGAAATAAAAAATAAATAAATTATAAATTAAATTAAATAAAAAATAATTTTAAAATATTCGTAGAAATTGCAAATATAATTTTTCTATCTTTTATGTCTCTAGAACTTTTTCTCAAGATCTCACAATCACTAAATAAACGGTAATTAAGTGTTTATTCACACTTACAAAGAAATCTAAATAAAGAGACTTACAAAGAAATATAAATAAAGAGGCATTTGGTTCGAATAATGGAACAAATCTACACTTGCAGAAATAATAATTAAAATTTGGTGTCCCAGGTCACGTTAAGTGCGCTCTACAAAATCAACAATTTTTAATTATAGAGATTTTCGCCCTTAAAAATTAGAATTTGTACAGTTTGATCTTCGATTCCAAAACCCTAATTTCCATTCTCTAATAACAGTACCCATCGCATGAAATCACGAAAATTAAGTATAATACAACTCATACATCATTATCGTAAGCATGCAATAAGGATTTACTCATCTAAACCCTTAATCTCCATTTTCAGGTCATTTCCAAAAAACTCAATTTTCTATCTAATGAGTCTCACCTTGATATAGAGAGTTAGAAGCTACCAAGACAGAAGTAGAGTACGAAGAATCAAGAGATGGAAGTTGCTCTTGGTGCATGTAATATTGGAGGACTTGATTTGGACAAATGAGTTTTCTTGTCCTTCCTAGTTTTCACGCTTCTTTTCTCCTTTGTCTCTGTAAATCAGAATTTGTTCCAAATGAGATTTAAAAAACCTTACTACTTCAGTGGAAATGGACAATAATACCCATCATCACCCTTCTATTTATATTTTAATTCAATATAAATATAAGTAGACTAGTTATTATTCATGAGTTCACAAATAATCATCACTTAATATAATTTATGTATGTCATTAGGAGGTATTTATAATATTGGGTATTACACTTGGCTTTGAAGCAACAGTAATATGCTGTATGTGATTCTATCGAATATAAGAAATTTTTATTACTTCGACTAGGTCAAACACATCTATGTCAAATACAAATTTTTCTTTAAAAAAATGAATTATAACTTCTAAGAATTCTGTCTTTAGTTTATTCCTTTGTAAATATCCATTTCTTCTATTGGGCTCTTTACCGGCCCATAACAGTAATATTCTCAAATTATTATTGACCTCACATCAATATCCTTCACGTGTCATGTGTTATGTCATATTCAAATCTTTATTTTTATATTGATTCATTTATTTCCAACACTATTAAAAATATTACATTCTATGATAATGTTAAATTATTATTTTTAAACTATTATCAACGTCCACATGTTAATGTTAAATTTTTTACATCATTTATGGCATAGTGTTTTTCTAATTATTATTAATTTTTATAACTTAATTAGATTCTTATATGTGATGAATGCATCAATGCAATATAAGGTTGTCTCAAACAATATAGGTGCATGTTCTAATATTTTAAAATATGACCCTTACTAAAAGTGAAAAATATTAAAAAATACATAATCCTTGAAAATTGAAAATTATAAACTAAATGAAATAAAAAATAAATAAATTATAAATTAAATTAAATAAAAAATAATTTTAAAATATTCGTAGAAATTGCAAATATAATTTTTCTATCTTTTATGTCTCTAGAACTTTTTCTCAAGATCTCACAATCACTAAATAAACGGTAATTAAGTGTTTATTCACACTTACAAAGAAATCTAAATAAAGAGACTTACAAAGAAATATAAATAAAGAGGCATTTGGTTCGAATAATGGAACAAATCTACACTTGCAGAAATAATTATTAAAATTTGGTGTCCCAGGTCACTTTAAGTGCGCTCTACAAAATCAACAATTTTTAATTATAGAGATTTTCGCCCTTAAAAATTAGAATTTGTACAGTTTGATCTTCGATTCCAAAACCCTAATTTCCATCCTCTAATAACAGTACCCATCGCATGAAATCACGAAAATTAAGTATAATACAACTCATACATCATTATCGTAAGCATGCAATAAGGATTTACTCATCTAAACCCTTAATCTCCATTTTCAGGTCATTTCCAAAAAACTCAATTTTCTATCTAATGATTCTCACCTTGATATAGAGAGTTAGAAGCTACCAAGGCAGAAGTAGAGTACGAAGAATCAAGAGATGGAAGTTGCTCTTGGTGCATGTAATATTGGAGGACTTGATTTGGACAAATGGGTTTTCTTGTCCTTCCTAGTTTTCACGCTTCTTTTCTCCTTTGTCTCTGTAAATTAGAATTTGTTCCAAATGAGATTTAAAAAACCGTTACTACTTCAGTGGAAATGGACAATAATACCCATCATCACCCTTCTATTTATATTTTAATTCAATATAAATATAAGTAGACTAGTTATTATTCATGAGTTCACAAATAATCATCACTTAATATAATTTATCTATGTCATTAGGAGGTATTTATAATATTGGGTATTACACTTGGCTTTGAAGCAACAGTAATACGTTGTATCTGATTCTATCGAATATAAGCGATTTTTATTACTTCGACTAGGTCAAACACATCTATGTCGAATACAAATTTTTCTTTAAAACAATGAATTATAACTTCTAAGAATTCTGTCTTTGGTTTATTCCTTTGTAAATATCCATTTCTTCTATTGGACTCTTTACCAGCCCATAACAGTAATATTACATTGAGTTATGCTATTTTCTCAAATTATTATTGACCTCACATCAATATCCTTGTCGTGTCATGTGTTATGTCATATTCAAATCTTTATTTTTATATTGATTCATTTGTTTCCAACACTATTAAAAATATTACATTCTATGATAATACTTTCACTTCACTAAATAAAATATCGAGGTAAAATTCTTAGACCGATTTTTTTCTTCTTCAAAAAAATACCATTTATTCCCTTGTTTTAAGTACATATCTAAAGGGTAAGCTAATTTAGGATACATGATTCGAATTCCAGCAACTACAATTTTTACCTTTATTTTTTTAAACGTGACACCTTTATTTTTATTTTATTTTTTACTTAATTATTAAATTATCTATTTTATCTATTTCTCTAATAACGGAGAGTTATGATACCCATATTTAATTATAAAAGGATTAGTTCACTAATTTTTACCGGAAATCTAAATCATATATACAACTGCTTCATAATGGTAAACATCATTATTTTGGTTATGTGTTGTTCTTCTAACACCAACTTTTAACAAATCATTTTTATGTTGTTGCAATCTACTCACATAATGATGATAATTTTGTTGTTTCCACCTCTTGCCAATGTTGAATATGTTGAATGCTAAAAGATAATATTGTTATATTTTGGGATAACTTCCCAATATCTATCGATCAAAGAAAGCATTCTATATTATATTATTTTCTTTGACTATCAACATTGAGAAATTAATTCCTAATCATATTGTAATATTGTTGTTTCACAAAACAAGATCTGGAAAATTTTGTTTTGAATATAATATTTTATTTGATTGTTGCAACACATAAAAAATTTGGTGAATGGTAAAAAATTAAAAAATAAAGTAATACATGTTACATTCAATTGTTTTCATCCACATTATTTTGCAATAGAATTAATATATTACCTCCGTTGATTTAGCCACAGAGGACAAAAGTCCCTATTTTATTTAGTTTTCATTTAAAAAATGAAATAAACTTTTTACCCCATTTTTTGTCTCAAATCAAAAGTAATCTAGATTATTGTGTTTCTTTGTCGTCCATAAACAAAATTTTGTCATCTATTTATTGAGTATGAACGCTCAACAGAGTGCCAACATATTAATCCACATGAAACATTACTAATCAACGTACAACTGTCACAATACTCATTTAGAACGCTAATGACACACTATATATTTAAGTCACAAACATTGATAATGATGAGAATGGTAGGATTCTTCTTCAAAATTATACTCGTAGGTTTAAATACAAATAAATGTAAAATTATAAAAACTTGTATTTCAATATATATATATATATATATATATATATATATATATATATATATATATATATATATATATATATATATATATATATATATATATATATATATATATATATATATATATATATATAATTTTATCACTAAGAAGTAAAGCTGAGTATTTTTTTATAAATTATGAATTTGTTGTTGATGTGTTCGAATCCACAGATCATACACTTTTTCACTCCGTTCATCCATAACCAAGGAGAAAAGTAAAATTCTTTTATGATATTTATGTTATCCCAGTCTTAAAATCGAGGTAAAAATTCTTTTTTAACTAAGATAAAAGAGATTTTTTTATTGTAGTGCATGTGTGTTTTATTGTTTATAGAATAATCATATTATTATGGACATTGGTTTGTTATTGTTACAAATAATTGTTGTGAAAATATTTAATTTTATTAAGTAAAGAAAAGAACAAACAAATTTAATATATTATAAATTTTGATTTAAAAAATAAATTTTAATTAATAGTATATACATTTCACTCATTAATTAAATATGATTCTTAGAGTCATGCGTTTCACTCATAAACACTAACTATATGTCTGAACAACTAATATATCTTACAAATAGTATATACATGATCTTCCTTATTCTTCATTTATTAAATATGTCTCTCGTTATCCTTATTGTGTATTTCATGTGAGAAGAAATATTATAGAACTTAAAAGTAAAAATAAAAAGTGATTGTAAATTCTAACCAATATTTTATTTATGTATTTTGTATTTGTCATTATCTATCATTTATGTATTTTGTATCTGCCATTATCTATCAGATAATCATTTTTAAATTTATGTTATGGAAAACACTATCATAAGTGAGATTATATATTATAAATGTAATTTTTACGACTTTTGCAAAAAACCTTTATATTATCTGTTGTAATTTTATTTAATTTATAATTTCTCGTTTTATGTTTTTTATAAACAGGTTCGAAAACCTTTAATTCTCGTTTCAATCCATAACTTGCTTACCAAAAAATAGATAATCGTTTTTAAAGTAATTCATTAAGTTTTATAACATTATATATTATTATCTATAAATTATAAGTTACATACAATTATATTGTGTTATGTTTTTTTTTAAAACTATTCTGATCATCCACATGTTAATGTTAGATATTTTTCCATCATTTGTTGCATAGTGCTTTTCTAATTATTATTAGTTTTTATAACTTTATTGGATTCTTATATGTGAGAATGCATCAATGCGATGTAACACTATTGGTGCATGTTCTAATTTTGCAAAATATGACCTTACTAAAAGTCTAAAATTTAGAAAAATACATAATCATTGAAAATTATTAGTAATTTTAAAAACTAAATTAAATAAAAAATGATTTGAAAATATTCACAAAAATTGCAATTATAATTTTTCTATGTGTTATGGCTCTAGAACATTTTCGCTAGATCTCAAAATCACTAAATAAATTATAATTAAGTGTCTATTCACACTTACAAAAAAAAAATATAAACAATTACAAATTTATATTTTGAAAATATTGTTACAATTTTAAGAATATAAAAATTTACAATGCATAAAACACTTGTTAAATCAATTAAAAATTTTATAAAATCAATTATATATTCCATTTAATAAGTCTTGCAGTGTTAAGTTAGACTTTTAATCTGACTTAAAAATTATTTTGTTAAGTCTGTTTGTTACATACCAATTTAAACTTTTTCTATTTTTATTCTACATAATATACCCACTATAAAATTCACTTTGAATCTAAAATCATAATTTATAAGATATTATAGTATACCAAAATTTTAAAAATACTAATAGTAAAAATATAAATATAAAACAAAATATTCAATTTCATACAAAAATAACATATAAGTACTATGACTAAATAAAGTCTATTAAATTATATAGAATAATGTGATAAAATTGAATCATTTGTATTTACATATAAATTTGTATTAAGTATAAGAATTAATGAGTAAAAAAGGTACATGTAGCATACAACTATATGACTTAACACTTTAAGATTATAAGATGCTGATACAATATTGAACAAGACTAAACTACCACCTGACACAATCTTCCACTTTAGGAGAACTTGCCTTGTCAATAACCTATAATATAGAAGATGTTAAGAGAATACACCAATATTAGAAGGGGTTCAAGAGAATACAACAATATTAGAAGGGGTTACAACAGTATTTTGTTGTTTCCACCTCTTGCCAATTTTAAATGGTAAAAGATAATAGTCTCATATTTTGGAATAACTTCCCAATATCTATCAATCAAAGAAATCATTCTATATTATATTGCTTTCTTCGACTATCAACATTGAGAAATTAATTCCTAATCATATTGTAATATTGTTGTTTCATAAAACAAGATCTTAAAAAATTAGTTTTGAATATAATCTTTTAATTGATTGTTGCAACACATAAAAAAAATTGGTGAATGGTAAAAAAATTGAAAAATAGAGTAATGAAGAATCAATAATGAGAGTCACGTTGATATAGAGAGGTAGAAGCTGCCAAGACAAAAGTAGAGTATGAAGAATCAAGAGGTGGAAGTTGCTCTTTGTACATGCAAGATTGGAGGACTTGATTTGGACAAAAGGCTTTTATTCTCCTTTTGTCTCCACAAATTATATTTTGTTCCAAATGAGGATTGGGATAGCAACCAAAATAACCCATACTACTTCTATTTAACTGGGAATGGACAATAATACCCATCATCACCCTTCTATTGATATTTTAAAATCCAATTTAAATCTAAGTGGATTAGGTATTATACATTAGTTCACTAATAATCATCACTTAATATAATTCAGCAATGTCATTAAGAGGTATTTATAATATCGAGATTTACATTTTTCTTTGAAACAACAGTTATATATTGTATCTGACTCTGTCGAATACAACAGACTTCTATTACTTCGACTAGGTCAAACACACCTATGTCGAATACAAACTTTTCTTTAAAAGAATGAATTATAATTTCAATAAGTTTTGTCTTTGGTTTATTACTTTGCGAAAGGTAAATGTGCATTTCCTTTATTGGGCTCTTTGCCAACCCATAACAGTACTGTTACATTGAGTTATGTTATTTTGTCAAATTATTATCGACCTCACATCAATATTCTTGTCGTGTCAAGTGTTTTGTTGTATTCAAATCTTTATTTTTATATTGATTCATTTGATTCCAACACTAAAAATATTGCATTATATGATAATCCTTTCAGTTCACCCAACAAATTCCTGAGGTAAAATTCATAGACACGCTAGGATATTTTTTTCTCAAAAAAAATACCATTTATTCCCTAGTTTTAAGTACATACCTAAATGGGTAAACTAATCTAGGGTACATGATTCGAATCCCATCAACTGTAGTTTTTGTTTATATTTATTTAAAAGTGACACCTTTATTTTTATTTTATTTTATACTTAATTATTAAATTATTGATTCCATTTGTTTCTCTAATAACTGGAGTTATGATACCTATATTTAACTATAAAAGGATTAGTTCACTAAGTTTTACCGGAAATCTAAATCATATATACAACAGCTCCATAATTGTAAACATCATTCTTTGTGATGACTTACAAGACAAAAACAAAATTATTTGGTTATGTGTTGTTCTTCTTCTAACACCAAATTTTAACAAATCATTTTTATGTTCTTGTACTCTCATAATGATGATGATTTTGTTGTTTCCACCTCTTGTCAATGTTGAATGGTAAAAGATAATATTGTTATATTTTAGAATAACTTCTCAATATTTATCAATAAAACAAAAACATTATTGATAAATTAATTCCTAATCTTATTGTAATATTGTTGTTTCACAAAACAAGATCTTGAAAAATTAATTTTGAATATAGTCTTTTATTTGATTATTGCAACACATAAAATAATTGGTGAATGGTAAAAAACTGAAAAACTGAAACAATATATGTTACTTTTAATTATTCCCGTTCATCCTGTTTTCCAATAGAATTAATCTATTACCTCAGTTGGTTTAGCCAAAGAGGAGAAACGTTCCTATTTTATTTACTTTTCATTTAAGAAAAGAAAAAAAACTTGTTACCTCATTTTTTGTCTCAATCGAATCAAAAGTAATCTAGATTGTTGAGTTTCTTTGTCGTCCATAAACAAATCTTTGTCATCTATTTATTGAGTATAAACGCTCAACACAGTGCCACCATATTAATCCACATAAAACATTACTAATCAACTTATAATTGTCACACCACTCATTTAGAACTCTAATAACACACTATATATTTGAGTCACAAACATTGATAATGATGAAAATGTTAGGATTCTTCTTCAAAATAATACTCATAGGTTTAAAACCAAAAAAAATGTAAAATTATAAAAACTTGTATTTCAATATATATATATATATATATATATATATATATATATATATATATATATATATATATATATATATATATATATATATATATATATATATATATATATATATATATATATATATATATATATATTATATATATATATATATATATATATATATATATATATATATATATATATATATATATATATATATTCACACATTTCACCTCATATAGTTATATATTTGTTGTTGATGTGTTTGAATCGACATACCATACACTTTTTCATCCATAACCGAGGAGAAAAGTAAAATTCTTTTATGACCTTTATGTTATCCAACTTTTAAAATCAAGGTAAAAATTGTTTTTCAACTAAGGTAAAAGGGATTTATTTACTGTAGTGCAAGTGTGTTTTATTATTTATAGTATAATCAAATTATTATGGACATTGGTATTTTATTGTTACGTATTTGATATACTATAAATTTTGATTTAAAAAATAAATTTTAATTAATAGATAAACTACACAATTGATTTACTCACATTCTCATTAATTAAATATGATTCTTAGTGTTAGGCATTTCACTCATAAACACTAACTATATGTCTGAACAACCCATATATCATACAAATAGTATATACATGATCTTCCTTATTCTTCATTTATTAAATATGTCTCTTCTTATCGTTCATTTCATTTAAGAATGGATATTATATAAGTTAAAAATAAAAATAAAAAGTGATTGTAAATTCTAACCAATATTTTATTTATGTATTTTGTATCTATCATTATTTATCAGATGATCGTTTTTAAATTTATGTTATGGAAATGGTTTTTCATAAGTGAGATTACATATTATAAATGTAATTACTATGATTTTTGCAAATAATTTTTATATTATCTTTTGCAATTTTATTTGATTTATAATTTTTCGTTTTATCGTTTTTTGTAAACACGTTTGAAAATCATTAACTCTCGTTTCAATCTATATCTTGCTTACCAAAAATAGATAATCATTTTTGAAATAATTCATTAAGTTTTATAACATTATATATTATTACCTATAAAATATAAGTTACATACATACAAATATATTGTGTTATATCATTTTTTTTAAAACTATTATCAACGTCCACATGTTAATGTTAAATTTTTTGCATCATTTATGGCATAGTGTTTTTCTAATTATTATTAATTTTTATAACTTTATTGGATTCTTATATGTGATGAATGCATCAATGCAATGTAAGGTCGTCTCAAACAATATAGGTGCATGTTCTAATATTTTAAAATATGACACTTATTAAAAGTGCAAAATTTAAAAAAATACATAATCATTGAAAATTTAAAATTATAAACTAAATGAAATAAAAAATAATTAAATTATAAATTAAATGAAATAAAAAATAATTTCAAAATATTCGTAGAAATTGCAAATATAATTTTTCTATCTTTTATGGCTTTAGAACTTTTTCTCAAGATCTCACAATCACTAAATAAACGGTAATTAAGTGTTTATTCACACTTACAAAAATATAAATAAAGAGGCATTTGGTTCGAATAATGGAAAAAATCTACACTTGCAGAAATAATCATTAAAATTTTGTGTCGCAGGTCACGTTAAGTGCGCTCTACAAAATCAACAATTTTTAATTATAGAGATTTTCGCCCTTAAAAATTAGAATTTGTACAGTTTGATCTTCGATTCCAAAACCCTAATTTCCATCCTCTAATAACAGTACCCATCACATGAAATCACGAAAATTAAGTATAATACAACTCATACATCATTATCGTAAGCATGCAATAAGGATTTACTCATCTAAACCCTTAATCTCCATTTTCAGGTCATTTCCAAAAAACTCAATTTTCTATCTAATGAGTCTCACCTTGATATAGAGAGTTAGAAGCTACCAAGGCAGAAGTAGAGTACGAAGAATCAAGAGATGGAAGTTGCTCTTGGTGCATGTAATATTGGAGGACTTGATTTGGAAAAATGGGTTTCTTGTCCTTCCTAGTTTTCACGCTTCTTTTCTCCTTTGTCTCTGTAAATTAGAATTTGTTCCAAATGAGATTTAAAAAACCGTTAGTACTTCAGTGGAAATGGACAATAATACCCATCATCACCCTTCTATTTATATTTTAATTCAATATAAATATAAGTAGACTAGTTATTATTCATGAGTTCACAAATAATCATCACTTAATATAATTTATCAATGTCATTAGGAGGTATTTATAATATTGGGTATTACACTTGGCTTTGAAGCAACAGTAATACGTTGTATCTGATTCTATCGAATATAAGCGATTTTTATTACTTCGACTAGGTCAAACACATCTATGTCGAATACAAATTTTTCTTTAAAACAATGAATTATAACTTCTAAGAATTCTGTCTTTGGTTTATTCCTTTGTAAATATCCATTTCTTCTATTGGGCTCTTTACCAGCCCATAACAGTAATATTACATTGAGATATGCTATTTTCTCAAATTATTATTGACCTCACATCAATATCCTTGTCGTGTCATGTGTTATGTCATATTCAAATCTTTATTTTTATATTGATTCATTTGTTTCCAACACTATTAAAAATATTACATTCTATGATAATGCTTTCATTTCACTAAATAAAATATCGAGGTAAAATTCTTAGACCGATTTTTTTTCTTCAAAAAAATACCATTTATTCCCTTGTTTTAAGTACATATCTAAAGGGTAAGCTAATTTAGGATACATGATTCGAATTCCAGCAACTACAATTTTTACTTTTATTTCTTTAAACGTGACACCTTTATTTTTATTTTATTTTTTACTTAATTATTAAATTATCTATTTTATCTATTTCTCTAATAACGGAGAGTTATGATACCCATATTTAATTATAAAAGGATTAGTTCACTATGTTTTACAGGAAATCTAAATCATATATACAACTGCTTCATAATCGTAAACATCATTATTTGGGATGACTTACAAGACAAATTTTTTTTGGTTATGTGTTGTTCTTCTAACACCAACTTTTAACAAATCATTTTTATGTTGTTGCAATCTACTCACATAATGATGATAATTTTGTTGTTTCCACCTCTTGCCAATGTTGAATGCTAAAAAGATAATATTGTTATATTTTGGGATAACTTCCCAATATCTATCTATCAAAGAAAGCATTCTATATTATATTGTTTTCTTTGACTATCAACATTGAGAAATTAATTCCTAATCATATTGTAATATTGTTGTTTCACAAAACAAGATCTGGAAAATTTTGTTTTGAATATAATATTTTATTTGATTGATGCAACACATAAAAAATTTGGTGAATGGTAAAAAATTGAAAATAAAGTAATACATGTTACATTCAATTGTTTTCATCCACATTATTTTGCAATAGAATTAATATATTACCTCCGTTGATTTAGCCACAGAGGACAAAAGTCCCTATTTTATTTAGTTTTCATTTAAAAAATGAAATAAACTTTTTACCTCATTTTTTGTCTCAAATCAAAAGTAATCTAGATTATTGTGTTTCTTTGTCGTCCATAAACAAAATTTTGTCATCTATTTATTGAGTATGAACGCTCAACAGAGTGCCAACATATTAATCCACATGAAACATTACTAATCACGTACAACTGTCACAATACTCATTTACAACGCTAATGACACACTATATATTTAAGTCACAAACATTGATAATGATGAAAATGGTAGGATTCTTCTTCAAAATTATACTCGTAGGTTTAAATACAAATAAATGTAAAATTATAAAAACTTGTATTTCAATATATATATATATATATATATCTATATATATATATATATATATATATATTATATATAATATATATATATATATATATACTATATATATATATATAATAGTTATATATATATATATATATATATATATATATATATATATATATATATAGACACACATTTCACCTCATATAATTTTATCACTAAGAAGTAAAGCTGAGTATTTTTTTAAATTATGAATTTGTTGTTGATGTGTTCGAATCCACAGATCATACACTTTTTCACTCCGTTCATCCATAACCAAGGAGAAAAGTAAAATTTTTTATGATATTTATGTTATCCCAGTCTTAAAATCGAGGTAAAAATTCTTTTTTAACTAAGATAAAAGAGATTTTTTTATTGTAGTGCAAAGTGTGTTTTATTGTTTATAGAATAATCATATTATTATGGACATTGGTTTGTTATTGTTACAAATAATTGTTGTGAAAATATTTAATTTTATTAAGTAAAGAAAAGAACAAACAAATTTAATATATTATAATTTTAATTTAAAAATAAATTTTAATTAATAGTATATACATTTCACTCATTAATTAAATATGATTCTTAGAGTCATGCATTTCACTCATAAACACTAACTATATGTCTGAACAACTAATATATCTTACAAATAGTATATACATGATCTTCCTTATTCTTCATTTATTAAATATGTCTCTCGTTATCCTTATTGTGTATTTCATGTGAGAAGAAATATTATAGAACTTAAAAGTAAAAATAAAAAGTGATTGTAAATTCTAACCAATATTTTATTTATGTATTTTGTATATGTCATTATCTATCATTTATGTATTTTGTATCTGCCATTATCTATCAGATAATCATTTTTAAATTTATGTTATGGAAAGCACTATCATAAGTGAGATTATATATTATAAATGTAATTTTTAAGACTT